>CM056606.1:33038069-33628193 GCA_029721355.1 Tegillarca granosa | reverse complement strand
ATTTCCAAGTAAGAGTTGTTTTTCTTCTTCTATCAAATTATAATAACTTCTTATTATCTTCTCTCTAATGACCACTAGGGGTTCTGTTTCTATTCTATATTTCTTATAACTCTTTTTATTGGTTGGTTAGACTAGTGGTCAGTCATGCAATTCATTCTTGAATTGCATGTGCAGAACTTGTTTGTTAATGGTTGGGAGAGGTTGCAAAATTATTTACAGGTCAGTTATTTCTTAGTTCTTTATTTCTTTATTTCATAAAATTCCATTTAAATAATAGATATATATATAAAGTTTAATATTTTTGACAGCATATATTTTTGACATTTTAAAGACTTTGACAACAGCACTATATTAACATTTCATTAACTGAAGTATCTATAAACTGCAAAATATAAGTTTAATATATAAATATTTCACATATAAATCAATGGGTGAAGTATCTCATTGTATATAGATCCATATCATTATTATTATTATTTTTATTTTCAAAATGGACATTCTTGGTAAAGTAGTTTTTGTATTATTATAGAAGGATATCTAAAAGGTTGTTTTAAAGGTTGTCGTATAAGACAGTGGACCCTTGCTCCACATGTGGGGTAATTATTATTATTATTATTTATTATTATTATGTTCTCGGTATTTTGATAATTCATGTTTGTATATGAAACAACAAAGTGTGAGTTTGCGTTTTCTTCTTATTATACTAAAGTTAACATGTGTTAAAAGTGTTTAAGATAAATTATTTCCAAATATCTGTAAAGTAAAAGCTAAAATTATACTTTTAGTAATGTATAATTTTGGGGTTAAAACTGTTATTTTATTTTTTACAATAAATAATGTATTTTATATAAAACAATATATTTTCGGTGTAAATAATATATATTTAACTTATGTCCAAAATTAAAGGGGAATAACTCTGTGATGTACAATGTAGTGTGTATAGTAATTCCTGCATTTTTTTTTTTGTTTCGTATATTGCAGGGTCTATTTTAATCTAAATAAATATGTGCTCATAGTCGAACTCAGCAGTGTTGTTGTTAATTTCAACCCTGTTACAGTTACAGGTACCTTTAAGGATGGAGTGTTGTCTACAGGAACACAAATGGTATACAACTGGCTCTATCATACTGAACGCGTTTTTATTTAGCAGGTCTCAAATTAAGAGATTTAACAATTTAGAAATCTCTAAACAACAAACAAATCGTAAATGACACGAATTATTTAGTTTGACTTGCATATTGACTATAAATGCCATTTCAGTGCAGTTTAATTGTAAAATATTTTTAAATACAAAGATTATTGGAAGATTCCATAATATGCATCTGTATGATAAGGAACTAAAATTGATCTTAATAACACACACACACACAAACACACACACTCACACACACACACCAACCACACAGAGCGCATGAGTTAATAACCAAGATTAACTTTGTCTTATATTTTGTTTAAACTTGCATAGCTACACTAGGTTGACTAATCACATTCATATCTTCCAGTATATTAGTTCTATCAGTAACACCAGTCTGAATTGTTTCTCCACTAGATTAAAATTGCCAGAAGTCACTTGTACTGTTAGTGTAGTAGTCCTTATCTTATAAGTAAGCATACACGTCCATGTTAACGTTTGTTTCAATTCCACTTGGAACAGAACACAGCCATTTACTGATGATTTCAACATTTCAACACCTTCAAATCATTTTATATCAGCTATTTCCTTGTTTTTGTCTTTTCCAGAACTTCTTCACCATCATCATGCCCACCTCTAGAAACTACCATTACCCTTTTAGCTGGACTGTCCCAAATAAGTACTCCTAAATCCTGAGAGAAATAAAATCATAAAATGCATTTTAACAGAAAGTTTTGGACCGATTTATTTGTATGTATTGATCAAGTATTGCAGCCTCTTCTTAACTGTAAAAATAATATAAAAAACTGAAAAAGAACTGCAGCCCCTGAGGCACTGTTATGAAGTATAATGTACTGCATGTATTATGAAATTTAGCTTCCCTCAATCTAAATAAAGCAGAAATGTCCAAACCTTCAACACTGGCAGCTGGTTTTTGTTAGACTTTGAAATGTTTATACATGTATTATGATTTTTCTGGAAGGTTTTCAAAGAGCATGATATTTTCAATTTTCAGTTTTTATATAATTTCTAAAAAAAAAATTATATGTGGAGCAATATACATACATGTACCATAGACAATTTCTTTGAGTCTGAGATCATTTTATGAATGAAATTGAGCAAGTCATATTTTAAAGTCCTACAATACTATTTGATTGGTAACTTAAAGTATAGCATACTTACTCTAGCATAATCTCTAAGGAGCTCAAAATCAGTCTGTGATAAGAACTGGCTGTACAGAACTCCCTCATTAAACCTGAATCGGTCATACTCCAGTTCCCAGAGTCGGATCTGATCAGTAACAGTTGGAGGTATTACTGGTGTCTTAATTACATGAAAAATCAATAAATAAATAAACAAACAAATAAACGTAAATAAATAAACAAACAAATAAACATAAATAAATAAATAAATAAATAAATAAATAAATAAATAAAATAAATAATAAATAAATAAATAATAAACATAAATAAATAAATGTTTGTAATATTAAATTAACAGCCTATACAGAAATAAATACACATATTTTGTGCACACTACTTATCCTGCTGAGTGGGCTATGGAATAGCAATAATAGCTTGTACAAAAACGTTTGTTCTATATATACAGAAAGAATTTGGCAGTCCATTCTTATTAATAAAATTAACGGAATTACTAAAAGAAAAAGTTATCTTCTGTTCCCTTGTGATGCAAAAAAAAAGGTTTTAGACAGTAAACTTTAAATGATATTCTTTCCGAAATCAAGTTGATGTTGATGATAACAATTTATAGCTTTTCAAAACAGTTCTGATATGAACAAAGGAATTTTGTTTATAATGTTAAAGATAAAAATATTCAACCAATCAAAAACTAATTTTGTGAGAAATTTTATAATATAAACTTTTATACATTCAATAACTATTATTTTTACATAGTATTTATGCCATACTAATAACATATTTATAAATAACTGTATTTCTATTCTGGAAATAAAAGTTTTTCTAACCTTATTTAACATCTTTGGGTGAGCGTGACTTCTTAAAATTTAATAATCTAAAAAAGAAGAAAAAAATGAATACAATTATATTATTTTGAGATAAATACATGTATAGAAAATTTTAACAAAATAACAGGTATTTGTATCTTTTACTAGCAATTAACATTCCATAAGTTTCACTCTGCACTGAAAAAAATTAGAAACAATTGCAGTTCTTATTCATGACTTTTAAATCAGTCATCAACAATGATTTCATTTTGTCTGAAATTATAACTGTGTTTTACATGGGATTTTCCATAGGTAAAATGATATCAAATATTTATAAAACTGAAGGAAAACTTACATTAAAAAAAGGGGAGATGACTATTAATCAAATTTGCTTAAGTAATTAAGTTCTGATTGTAATGCTGTTAGGAATTACCGTAATGTTCAACTTTTTAACTTTACATCAAAATAATCCATTTTCCAAATTATACAGGCTCTTTGTACTTTTTTTAATGAGCAAAGATCAATGATTATTTTATTTACCTGTTCTGCTGAGATTCCTCGTGTTAATGCATCTCTCACACTGATTCGACTAATGTTTCCAACTGACATGCTAGGAAATCTATATAAAAAATTAAAGAAAAAAAATCATTTGAAAACTTTTTAGGCATGAAAACAAGAACTATTTTCAATATCATTTTAGGAAAAAATATCTTCATAGACGACAGTGTCACGTAACAAAGTGTACAATATGAATGGATTTGGGAGACTTCAGATCTGAACAAAGTTTGAAAATATTGATATATATTGCATGCTAACACCTTGGAATTTATCATTTTATTTCTATGTGAAACATATATTGCTATATAATATATGTATGTATTCCACTCACCTGTACAACATTTCACAAAACAATGCAATCAAAGCCACCTGAAGAGGAGAATCTACAAATGAACAATTAATACTTGTAAATAAATAATTGTGTCAGGCAAAACAATCTTTTATATCTTGGATTCAAAATACAACATAAATAATTATTTCATATTAAAAATAAACACTTTAAAAAGTAACAAACTTTCTCTTAAGTGTCTATGTTTTCATATAAAGTTTTAGTGTTCTGTCTATAATTTAAAAAAAAAAAAAACAAAAAAAAAAAACACTTTTATTACTGTAATGTGTGTTAGCAGACTACCCGACTTCAAATTACAAAGAATAGCATAGGTAGCCTGCACATCTAGCACACTAAAGCACTTCCTTCGTCTAGTGTTAATGTTCATGCTAAGGGATATGAAAGTGGTTGAAATATCCAGCATACAGATCACAGCACCTCTAACCACAAAGTTCAAATCACACACAAACAGATCATAGTGTGAGAAAGTTTGTCAGTAGGTTTCTAAAAATGTTAGTGGTTTTCTTTTAAGTAAATTAGTTTCCTCCACTATCCCAGAACTGTCCACTTGATCCACTGAATATAACTGACATAATCTTGACTGGGTAATAAAATAAAATCACAGCATTGTCTTCCCCATACCCAATGGATGCAACAACTACTAATGACATTGACAAGTATATTTGACTTAAATAAACACTGATACAATATACCAGAAAATGTGAAATGACTTACCTGTGTAGGCATAAACTCTGTAGTTAGTTTCAACAACCAGATACCCAGATGTACTTGTTTCACTCTTATTACTAGATAAACCTGACGCTAGATTGATGGCTGATCTTGTAGGGTAATATCTTTGTGATTTTCTCTGCAAAAATAAATAAGGGTACTAGTATTTTGTTAATCTAGAATTTATTTTTCTGTTACTTTAGCATAATACAGTATTATCATGGTTATAGTTATTTTGTGCTCTTACACAGTCCTACGTACAAGCCTTTAAAAACTGCTCAATCTGAGCAAGGGTCTTATGTAATTACATTTACTTTTCACCTCCTTCAAAAGTTAAAAGATACAATGGTATTGGTCATTTGTGAATAGAGGAAAACCACAAATGTTTGAATCCAATTTCAAGTCTCATTTACCTTGGATGACCATTCAACATCAATAGATGTCCTGCCAATTCATTAAATGATCCTTTTTAAAAATTAATTCAAAATTTGAAATTAGAGTTGACATAACATTTCCTCAGGTAAAAATTCAGATTGTCAGTGATCATTTAATTGGTGGGCTGGACAACTCAATATTTATTTTTCTGATTAATGACATAACACTCAGAAGGTGAAATTTCAGTGATTTAGGGCTTATCTGTAGGACTGTACAATGATTTTTCTTTTTTTTAAAAACATTTCAAAGAGTGTTAGAGCCCTGAGAACACAAAGATAATCTATTCTTTTTAAGTTTAACATTGAATAAATTGTATTTTCTGATTTTCTTTCTTTAAAAGGAGAATTGGTTATTATTAATACAGTAGATTTAAAATAATTGTGTTGTTTACTAAGCTTTAACGTTTATGACTTGTAAAACTGCAGCAAAGCATTCAAAATGCAAACAGACATTAAAAATAAAACAATTACTGCTTAATTTTCAGATTTTTAATATCATTGTGATTGTCTTAGTGACTTATATTATGTAATTCTTGTTCTAAGGGACTATCATTTGAATACTAAAGATCACTGAATATACAGTGTAAATACATCATTAATCAGATTTTATATCTATAAACAGATAAACTGTGACATGTTTTCATCTATTTAATCTTACTTTTCTCTGGTAGACAAGTCCAAACTCCCGTAAATGTTGTAAGAATCGTAGCTGAGATTCACTCATACCATCAGTGGAATAATCCTTCAATATGATAATAAAGAAGAAAATAAAGATTCAAATATTTTGCCAACCATAGTACCTATCAATACATACTACATGTATTATCTAGTATTGTTTAATGCTCAGTAATTGGAAATATATATGCACATATGTGTATTGTATGATATTTAAGTATGATTACTCTGCAGGTATATATATATATATATATATATATATATATATATATATATATATATATATATATATATATATATATATTTATATATATATATATATATATATATATCTAATACACATACCAGTTAAATTTTGATGTGGCCAGATGTGCACATTTCGGAAATTAATTCCTCATCAGTGACACTAAGGACCGAAAAGTTTGATACGTAAAAAATATATAAGCCGAACAGTTGAAAATAATGAATCTAAAGTTTCAAAATTATATAAATCCAAATCCAGCTAAGGAATGCTTTGCATAAGGAAACAAACCTTAGTTTTGAATAAATCTCAAATTTTAGACGACTGAAAATTTTGCTTAATGGTACATTTTCTGACAGCAAAAAGTACTGCCTACTGAGTTATGGATACCCTCTGGGAGTTTTTACTCCACCAGCAGCGGTACCCTGTATATATATACCGGTAAATATATATATATATATATATATATATATATATATATATATATATATATATATATATATATATATATATATATATTATATATACAGGTAAAAAATACAAAAGGTGTGTTGGAAACATAACACAGTATTTACAACAATGAAATACACTGACAACCATTTTCACAGTTAATTGATTTTTGTTTTACTTTATAACTGTTAAATCAGTCTTTTGAAAATTATTGTGTATTATAGCTGTTATTTACCTTTCCTAATGTGGAAAAACTGAGTTGAAATAGAAATGACAAACACTCTATTAAATCCATTCCTCTAGCCTAAAATAACAAAAAGTTTTTTATATATGCATACACACGTATTTAGTAGACTGGGTAGTTTTGTTGATGCATCACTTGCCAATAGCGTAAAGGGCCCTGGGTTTGATACCCATACTGGCCTTGTATTTTTCTAAGTCCTGCCTTCAGAGGAAATTTTAGTGCATGATATCTTACTAATGGGGCCAATGAAAAACAAAGAAAACCAAAGGAAATGTAATTTTTTTTTTTGAAAGATAAGTTGAAAGATCCTTTGCCTAAAAATTCCAGAGGTTCCTGGTTTAATCCCCGGTAAATCAAAGCATTTTTTTCATCTTGTTACACATGCACATATGTAATTAAGATATATGAAAGTAAATGGAAGTTTAAAAAAATGTTTTATAACAAACAAATGACTCCCTATTTCACCACACTTCCCTCCCCCTTACAGTTTACATTTTTTTCTCTTATTTACCACTATGAAACATTCAACTCTACCATACCTCAACAGTTTCCAGGTACTGTAACATGAAGTACCAGATCTGAGAGGCAACATCCATAAGTAGAAACTGGAATCCCATCTGTGTAATGGAGGGGTATGGTTCATTAGGCTCACTGAAATAACAATAACAATGACTAAGTATGTACATACATGTATGGCTAAGAATTAAAGTCCTAAAGTCTGATTCAAGCATCAAGATTTTGATTCTCATTCAGGCTTCATGCTTTACCCATTAGCAAAATTTCCAAAATGAGAAATTCACAGTTTGAACCCTTTGGCACCAGCTAAAATAGTGCGGTCTTTCAGTTGTCATCATTGAAAGTGTCCAAACATGATACTGGTAGGAGTTGTTAAACAATTTATATTGATAGATTTAAGATTAAACATACAACCATTGTTGCTACAGTAGATGAATGATAGATGACTTTGGTCTTAGGTCAAGTTAACTATCAAAATTCTTTTTCTTGTGCAACTAAAGCTCCACCACAGGTATTTTTCTATAGTAATATAACATTTCAAACACAAATCATGGTCCTTATCAAAAATAAGGTCAATAAATCGCTGTTGTGTTGTGTTATGTTATAAAAGTGAATTAATGTTTAACCATAGTTATTATTATTATTATTATAATATATATATATATACCTACTTTTTCATTAAACCAGAATTAAGTAGAACATCAATAATATCCTTGCTAACACCATCAGATCCTTCAGATGAGCCGACCATAAAATGTAAGACACACTACAAGTAAAAGTAATGTTACTTGACATGTTAGCTCTGATTTTTTTTAGATTTACATGTATATTAATCTAAGAAATGAAATGTATAATGAAGATAAAGCAAAATACTGTATATCCAAGACCATGAGCAGTTGTATCAACATGGATTCCAATCCTGTAAAAATCTGCAAAATAATTTAATTCAAGACTAGTGGTGTTCTGTACCCAGTCAACATTAAGTCATTATTTTGGTAAAATAATCATTTCTGGTATAACTAGAGTAACTGTAAAAACCATCTATATTACAAAGCAAACTGACAAATTTTCTTATATAAGGGTCTATCCAAAAAGAATTTTAACCTAGATGGCCAGTTACAGTAATCCATAGACCACTTGGCCACTAAGGCCCCTAAAAATTATGACCTTCTTGACAGTTAACATAGAAATGAATCTGAATGATAAAAATCCAATTAAAACTCAAAATGATTTCTGTCCATTTTTCATACAACTTTACATTAATACTGTAAAATTACAGATTTGTTGAGGTAATTAGATATAGGGTAGCTCTAAGGACACAAGGATATAAAATACCAGTACTTAACTTCGATTCTTGAAGTAAATTGCTGAAAAAATGCTGATGTGGCACAAAAAATTTTGTGAGAAAAATTGGTTCAATCTGTTGTATTATTCAACCTTTTCACGTTAAACCATCTGAGACATTGATGAAGAGTGTGTATTCATACAATGTTAACCATGATCTTCACTGTATGCTTGTTACATAGTTATATATGTTAACTTGAAACTAAAAAACCAGTATTTAAACACTAACCTCCCATCTCTCTGTGGCATACTTATCAAGGAATGAAATATCTTTTGCATATTTATCTACAGGCAGATTACCTCCTCCTCCTGTCCAAGGACTTCCTCTAAATTACAAAATATGATTGACTGACAGATTGATAGAATGATTGATGAAATGGTTGAATGGGTGTTACTACCAGAAAAAGATTACTAAAAATTATCAAAATATTACAAAAGTTGAATGTAAATAATATTTATAAGCAATTTAAGCTGTTTTCTGTCTAATGTTTACAGATGTCCGTGCCTACTGATATCTGTTCCAAGTCAAGATCATTTTAATGGTATCTGCTCCAAGTCAAGATCATTTTAATGGTATCTGCTCCAAGTCAAGATCATTTTACTGGTATCTGCTCCAAGTCAAGATCATTTTACTGGTATCTGCTCCAAGTCAAGATCATTTTACTGGTATCTGCTCCAAGTCAAGATCATTTTACTGGTATCTGCTCCAAGTCAAGATCATTTTACTGGTATCTGCTCCAAGTCAAAATCATTTTACTGATATCTGCTCCAAGTCAAGATCATTTTACTGGTATCTGCTCCAAGTCAAGATCATTTTAATGGTATCTGCTCCAAGTCAAGATCATTTTACTGGTATCTGCTCCAAGTCAAGATCATTTTACTGGTATCTGCTCCAAGTCAAGATCATTTTACTGGTATCTGCTCCAAGTCAAGATCATTTTACTGGTATCTGTTCCAAGTCAAGATCATTTTACTGGTATCTGTTCCAAGTCAAGATCATTTTACTGGTATCTGCTCCAAGTCAAGATCATTTTACTGGTATCTGCTCCAAGTCAAAATCATTTTACTGGTATCTGTTCCAAGTCAAGATCATTTTACTGATATCTGTTCCAAGTCAAAATCATTTTACTGGTATCTGCTCCAAGTCAAGATCATTTTACTGGTATCTGCTCCAAGTCAAGATCATTTTACTGGTATCTGCTCCAAGTCAAGATCATTTTACTGATATCTGCTCCAAGTCAAGATCATTTTACTGGTATCTGCTCCAAGTCAAGATCATTTTACTGGTATCTGCTCCAAGTCAAGATCATTTTACTGGTATCTGTTCCAAGTCAAGATCATTTTACTGATATCTGTTCCAAGTCAAGATCATTTTACTGATATCTGTTCCAAGTCAAGATCATTTTACTGGTATCTGCTCCAAGTCAAGATCATTTTACTGGTATCTGTTCCAAGTCAAGATCATTTTACTGATATCTGTTCCAAGTCAAAATCATTTTACTGATATCTGTTCCAAGTCAAGATCATTTTACTGGTATCTGCTCCAAGTCAAAATCATTTTACTGGTATCTGTTCCAAGTCAAAATCATTTTACTGGTATCTGCTCCAAGTCAAAATCATTTTACTGGTATCTGTTCCAAGTCAAGATCATTTTACTGGTATCTGCTCCAAGTCAAGATCATTTTAATGGTATCTGCTCCAAGTCAAGATCATTTTACTGGTATCTGTTCCAAGTCAAGATCATTTTACTGATATCTGCTCCAAGTCAAGATCATTTTACTGGTATCTGCTCCAAGTCAAGATCATTTTACTGATATCTGCTCCAAGTCAAGATCATTTTACTGATATCTGCTCCAAGTCAAGATCATTTTACTGGTATCTGCTCCAAGTCAAGATCATTTTACTGATATCTGCTCCAAGTCAAGATCATTTTACTGGTATCTGTTCCAAGTCAAGATCATTTTACTGATATCTGCTCCAAGTCAAAATCATTTTACTGGTATCTGCTCCAAGTCAAGATCATTTTACTGGTATCTGTTCCAAGTCAAGATCATTTTACTGGTATCTGCTCCAAGTCAAGATCATTTTACTGGTATCTGCTCCAAGTCAAGATCATTTTACTGATATCTGCTCCAAGTCAAAATCATTTTACTGGTATCTGTTCCAAGTCAAGATCATTTTACTGATATCTGCTCCAAGTCAAGATCATTTTACTGGTATCTGCTCCAAGTCAAGATCATTTTACTGATATCTGCTCCAAGTCAAGATCATTTTACTGGTATCTGCTCCAAGTCAAGATCATTTTACTGGTATCTGCTCCAAGTCAAGATCATTTTACTGATATCTGCTCCAAGTCAAGATCATTTTACTGGTATCTGCTCCAAGTCAAGATCATTTTACTGGTATCTGCTCCAAGTCAAAATCATTTTACTGGTATCTGCTCCAAGTCAAGATCATTTTACTGGTATCTGCTCCAAGTCAAGTTCATTGTACTGGTATCTGCTCCAAGTCAAAATCATTTTACTGGTATCTGCTCCAAGTCAAGATCATTTTACTGGTATCTGCTCCAAGTCAAGATCATTTTACTGGTATCTGCTCCAAGTCAAGATCATTTTAATGGTATCTGCTCCAAGTCAAGATCAAAGATTAAAGGATGACAACTTACTTTTAGAACTGTTTTAATAATCAATCAGCTGAGGAATAAAAATAGCTGACACTACAAGTACATGAGCATATAGAATAAGGAGTTGTAATAACTTATAAAAAATTACCAAGTTCATTATCTGAATAGCTTGACTCAGATATAAACATTTTCTCTACATTCGACTTCATTTGGTTAGTGATGTCTGTTCACTTCATTTTACAATTACTGGTACATGTACAAAATTTCTTCCAATAAACATCATCTTATCACTTACATACCAAGTACTTTACTGGTGTATCTGAATGACTTGACTTGGATATAAGCATTTTATCTACATTCAACTTCATTTTGTTAGTGATATCTGTTAACATTTATTTTACTGTTTCTGGTACAAAATTCTTTTTAATAATCATCATCTTTTTATTTACATACCCTCCTAATAATGCCACTTTCATGTTTTGTCTGAATATAGAATTTAAAGTCCATCCTGGTAGGCCACCAGCTATCGCTTGTTCATGCCAAACTCTTAAATCTGTCAAAACCTGAGATGATGATCTGTGTTCTCTGAAAAGTAAATTTAAACATAAATAATATACATTGGATTCATTAATATATTAACTGTTAAATCTACTGGGACATATCTGATCAAGAAAACAATATATTGTGTGCAGTGAAATTGATTGCTGTTCAAAAAAGAAGCCATTCAACTTTAAAACATGTGTACATGTACCGTATAATTGTGACCAATTGTAAAATTGTGGTTCACCGTAGTAATGTCAAAATGGACTTTCTAAACTAAAGACCTCCAGAGACAGCACTATTGATCTTTGCGACTTTGAAAAAGGTCAATGTAAGTAACAGATCTAGTTTACCGTTAAACTTTTATCAACAACAACATAGACTCAATTTTAAGATGTAGTAGTTGAACCTGGTTAATATTTCACATTCATTTAAAAATGCACAGAATCAGAAAAAATATTGTAGCAAGAGACACAAGCATTATAATTCAGTTTAAAGTTTGTTGTTCTAGTTTTAACACAGCTGAAAAATCAAAAGTTACTGGCAAAAATTGTTTGAATCCAAATCCAAACCGAAAAACTCGAGGCCATGGATACAAACTACAGAAAGAATGGGCAAGACTAAACACAAGAAGATTTAGCTTCTGTCATCGAGTAATTGACAGCTGGAATAACTTGCCATCTGAAGTTGTTAATTCATCATCTTTAAACATGTTCAAATCCAGACTGAACGAACACTGGAAGGACGTTGAAATCAAATTTGACCCCAGTTGTTACAAAACCGGAACGGAATTGGCAAGTATAGACAATTTGAGATGTAGAATTAATCAAATGGGTCAGAGAGGCAGTAGCCTATTGTAAAGACCTCAAAGAACTGGTAACTGGTAAAAATGATTGGAGAAAGGGAGCTACTCGGAAATACATTGAATGGACTCCCAATTTTATATTCAAATCACTTCAAGCCATGTTCTGAACATCAGTGCTTTAGTGACTTGAATTGTCTGAATTTCCTCTGACCCTAACACTTTGTGCTCAATGGCAGTGTGTAGGGTCAGAACAATTCAAGAAGATTCAATTAAGGGTTTTAAAAATAGAAATTCTTCTAACAAGCCACCGAAGAAGAGATAATTATTTGCACGGAAATATAGAAAGTTCAATTTAAAACTAAAAACTTACTCTTGATGCTTTGTTCCAACCCATAATCCTACAACCTGCTGTGACACTGGCTGTTCAACAAACAACATCCGCATCACATAATGCTTTGACAACTCTGGCAGTTCCCTAAGAGGAAAAGAAAGAAAAATAATCTTATAATTTCAGTAAAAGATCAATTCATCAGACCATTCATTCAGTGTATTAAGGGTCCCTTAAGATGATGATAAATTGAGGGGAAGCTATGTATTACTTGAAGTGTCAGTACCTGAAAACTGCCAGACATGTTGCAGGGTGTGTGTAGAGTCTGTCTAAAACACCCGGAGATAAAGTCTTCAAATAACTATGGAGATCTTTACAATCAACTTTCTTTGAAGACAAAACTGCAGCCATGTGTATTAGCTTTCATAATCCGCATGATTCAGACTTTTGAATAACGCTCTTTAACATCATTACCGTAAAGTCAAGAACAATAACTTGCAAATAACAACAATGGCGGCGCCCATGTACAGTTGGTGTCGCCGGTCAAAATTCCATAAATTGGGACTTATTTCAACGAGGAAAAATTTTCTTAGAAATGAAGAAGTAGAATTTCATTATAAATGCAAAAGAGTACTTATTTCAACATTCCCTAAACTTATGTCAGAGGCGACAAACGCTGTAAAGGTGATTACATAGAAATGAGATTTGATCGAGTTACCCCCCCCCCCCATCTGCAGTCCTTTTAGATGAATAGTAAGTTAGTAACACACTATGGATCAAACTGAAGTCTTTTTTACCTTGTGTCCGTTCTAACTGGAGTTATTTGTGTATAACGCTGAACAGGATTGATCGAAATATGCATTACTACTGTTGACATGCTTTAGATAATATAAGGCTGAATTGTTTGTTTGTTTCTTTTTATTTTTCTTTTTATTTTTATTTCTTTTTTTTTTTTACTATTTTCAATGTTTGCATCTATTTTATTGTTGTTTCTTTGAATTCTAGATAAATGATGACAAAAATGTGACAAAGAATTATGGAAGTATTACTTATGAAATACCAACAGTGCCTGGAGATAAGAAAGGTGTCGTAGTATATTATAATTTTTTTTACAGTCACCAACGAATATTGAATCAATTTTATGTTCCTATTTCAAGACAAGTGTTAGAAAATTTTGGAGTCATGGTGATTTATGCCCCAATCAAGATTCTTTCCCTTATTTTAAGGCAGTCAGTTCTTGGATGGTTGAGGAAACTGGAGTGCCTAAGAAAACCACTGACCTTGGGTAAACGAACTGAAAAACTTTCTCACATGAGTTAGGACTGTAGGACTGATTAGATGTTTAAACATCAAATATACATTGCTTAAATAATGGATACATTTGAATTTTTATGTTCATTCATAGTCAAGAGTCTTCTAATCATTTATTGAAATATTTGTCTGTGTGACCAACTGTAGGGGAAGTGACAGAAATTTTAACTTTGCACTCGGTTCATATGCCTGTGACATGTCTACAGTGACATGAAACATAAGCTGTTGAGGTCTATTTGACACTAAAAAAAGGTTATTTCAATCTCTTATATTACATATATAGATACAAATTGTCCACTACCCAAAACTTACAGTCCCCAGTATGTGGAGGCAGCATGGTATGATTGGTGGGTCAAAGAGGGATTCTTTTCCCCTGAATATCAGGTAGGTTGTCAAACATATACTATATACTTAAACAAATATTCACTTTCAGTTTTTAGCTGAGAGGAAAAGTTTAAAGAGTGGACATTATATATACACTTGGTTTCATAACTGTGTAAGAAACAAGAAATCGTTGAACTTCATAACATAAAATTGCTAATTGACATGACAGGGGTATTTTAATTTTGCATCATAACTCTCACACTCTTTCTCTCTTGCCCATTGCTCATGATTATTAAATTTTTACTTTGAAACGAAAGATGTTCCTAATCATTTATTTTTTTCTAAATATCATTTATAAGTTTCTCATTCTCCACTTCTATATTTTTTTTAGAGAGCTGATAAAAAGTATGTTATGTGTTTACCACCACCAAATGTTACTGGAACTCTCCATCTTGGTCATGCTCTGACAAACTCTATACAGGATGCAATTATAAGATGGTAATTTTATATATTTACAACAGATAGAGACATGGCAGATCTAAATGGCAGCAGCCATTGTTAGTACCAATATGTGCTATAGATTTTTTGGCCATTATTAATGTTTTTTTTAATTTAGTAGTTGCTGTTCAATAAAGAAAAAACCACTTCCTTATTAATTAATTTGTCCGTTAAACTATGAATTAAGCCATGTCATAAAATTCATGATACACAAGTGTATAATAACTCTGAGCACCTTGATCAATGATGTTATCTTATTGTTGTAACATAGAAATTATATAATCATTTGTGTTATGTGACTTGTGCATCATTTGTGTTATGTGACTTGTGCATCATTTGTGTTATGTGACTTGTGCATCATTTGTGTTATGTGACTTGTGCATCATTTGTGTTATGTGACTTGTGCATCATTTGTGTTATGTGACTTGTGCATCATTTGTGTTATGTGACTTGTGCATCATTTGTGTTATGTGACTTGTGCATCATTTGTGTTATGTGACTTGTGCATCATTTGTGTTATGTGACTTGTGCATCATTTGTGTTATGTGACTTGTTCATCATTTGTGTTATGTGACTTGTGCATCATTTGTGTTATGTGACTTGTGCATCATTTGTGTTATGTGACTTGTGCATCATTTGTGTTATGTGACTTGTGCATCATTTGTGTTATGTGACTTGTGCATCATTTGTGTTATGTGACTTGTGCATCATTTGTGTTATGTGACTTGTGCATCATTTGTGTTATGTGACTTGTGCATCATTTGTGTTATGTGACTTGTTCATCATTTGTGTTATGTGACTTGTGCATCATTTGTGTTATGTGACTTGTGCATCATTTGTGTTATGTGACTTGTTCATCATTTGTGTTATGTGACTTGTGCATCATTTGTGTTATGTGACTTGTTCATCATTTGTGTTATGTGACTTGTGCATCATTTGTGTTATGTGACTTGTTCATCATTTGTGTTATGTGACTTGTGCATCATTTGTGTTATGTGACTTGTGCATCATTTGTGTTATGTGACTTGTGCATCATTTGTGTTATGTGACTTGTGCATCATTTGTGTTATGTGACTTGTGCATCATTTGTGTTATGTGACTTGTACATCATTTGTGTTATGTGACTTGTGCATCATTTGTGTTATGTGACTTGTGCATCATTTGTGTTATGTGACTTGTTCATCATTTGTGTTATGTGACTTGTACATCATTTGTGTTATGTGACTTGTTCATCATTTGTGTTATGTGACTTGTTCATCATTTGTGTTATGTGACTTGTGCATCATTTGTGTTATGTGACTTGTACATCATTTGTGTTATGTGACTTGTGCATCATTTGTGTTATGTGACTTGTTCATCATTTGTGTTATGTGACTTGTGCATCATTTGTGTTATGTGACTTGTTCATCATTTGTGTTATGTGACTTGTACATCATTTGTGTTATGTGACTTGTTCATCATTTGTGTTATGTGACTTGTACATCATTTGTGTTATGTGACTTGTGCATCATTTGTGTTATGTGACTTGTGCATCATTTGTGTTATGTGACTTGTACATCATTTGTGTTATGTGACTTGTACATCATTTGTGTTATGTGACTTGTACATCATTTGTGTTATGTGACTTGTACATCATTTGTGTTATGTGACTTGTACATCATTTGTGTTATGTGACTTGTACATCATTTGTGTTATGTGACTTGTGCATCATTTGTGTTATGTGACTTGTACATCATTTGTGTTATGTGACTTGTACATCATTTGTGTTATGTGACTTGTACATCATTTGTGTTATGTGACTTGTACATCATTTGTGTTATGTGACTTGTACATCATTTGTGTTATGTGACTTGTACATCATTTGTGTTATGTGACTTGTTCATCATTTGTGTTATGTGACTTGTACATCATTTGTGTTATGTGACTTGTACATCATTTGTGTTATGTGACTTGTACATCATTTGTGTTATGTGACTTGTTCATCATTTGTGTTATGTGACTTGTACATCATTTGTGTTATGTGACTTGTACATCATTTGTGTTATGTGACTTGTTCATCATTTGTGTTATGTGACTTGTACATCATTTGTGTTATGTGACTTGTACATCATTTGTGTTATGTGACTTGTGCATCATTTGTGTTATGTGACTTGTTCATCATTTGTGTTATGTGACTTGTACATCATTTGTGTTATGTGACTTGTACATCATTTGTGTTATGTGACTTGTACATCATTTGTGTTATGTGACTTGTACATCATTTGTGTTATGTGACTTGTACATCATTTGTGTTATGTGACTTGTACATCATTTGTGTTATGTGACTTGTACATCATTTGTGTTATGTGACTTGTACATCATTTGTGTTATGTGACTTGTACATCATTTGTGTTATGTGACTTGTACATCATTTGTGTTATGTGACTTGTACATCATTTGTGTTATGTGACTTGTACATCATTTGTGTTATGTGACTTGTACATCATTTGTGTTATGTGACTTGTACATCATTTGTGTTATGTGACTTGTACATCATTTGTGTTATGTGACTTGTTCATCATTTGTGTTATGTGACTTGTACATCATTTGTGTTATGTGACTTGTACATCATTTGTGTTATGTGACTTGTGCATCATTTGTGTTATGTGACTTGTTCATCATTTGTGTTATGTGACTTGTACATCATTTGTGTTATGTGACTTGTACATCATTTGTGTTATGTGACTTGTACATCATTTGTGTTATGTGACTTGTACATCATTTGTGTTATGTGACTTGTACATCATTTGTGTTATGTGACTTGTTCATCATTTGTGTTATGTGACTTGTTACATCATTTGTGTTATGTGACTTGTACATCATTTGTGTTATGTGACTTGTACATCATTTGTGTTATGTGACTTGTACATCATTTGTGTTATGTGACTTGTACATCATTTGTGTTATGTGACTTGTTCATCATTTGTGTTATGTGACTTGTACATCATTTGTGTTATGTGACTTGTACATCATTTGTGTTATGTGACTTGTACATCATTTGTGTTATGTGACTTGTACATCATTTGTGTTATGTGACTTGTACATCATTTGTGTTATGTGACTTGTACATCATTTGTGTTATGTGACTTGTACATCATTTGTGTTATGTGACTTGTACATCATTTGTGTTATGTGACTTGTACATCATTTGTGTTATGTGACTTGTACATCATTTGTGTTATGTGACTTGTACATCATTTGTGTTATGTGACTTGTACATCATTTGTGTTATGTGACTTGTGCATCATTTGTGTTATGTGACTTGTACATCATTTGTGTTATGTGACTTGTACATATTGTCATTTTGATTGTTTACCTCTAGTAAGGAACAAACTTACTTTTATACAAATAATATTTTCTTCTCTTTGTACAAGTATGAAGGAGAGTGGGTCAGCCTAAAGTTTTGCTTGAAAGCTATTGCACTTTGCAATTTAAACTGACCATTTTTTCCTTTACATCTGTTCAAATAAATTGAAAAATAATTCTATTTCATAAATGCACTGAAGATTTGACAGTGACTGACTGGGTGAACATTTTTGATAAAACCAAAATTGAATAACCATGTGTAATATTCTTGGAAATAAAACCTTTTTCAAAGCACTTTTTTTTCAATATTTTGAATTTTTTAGGAACAGAATGCATGGACTGGAGACATTGTGGATCCCTGGTTCAGATCATGCTGGTATTGCTACACAAGTTGTTGTAGAGAAAAAAATCTGGCAAGAACAGAAGAAATCTAGACATGACCTTGGTAGAGAAAAGTTTTTACAGGAAGCATTGAAATGGAAAAATGAGTAAGGACATTGATTTTTGGTAAAATAATTTTTTTAAAATGTGATAAACATGTAAAAAATAAAGAAATAACTTCGAAAATTGTGATTACCAAAAATAACTTTCAAATCTAAATGAATTGCCATTTTTTTGCCCTATCCTAGAACAATATCTCCTTTATTACACCTTAAACTCACATATTGTCTCTTGAAACATATAAATTAATATGTGATTCATGTAACAATGGTTTACTGGTTTAAGTCATTTGATGAAGGTTCACTTATAAATTTATTAATTTATTCATATAATAAATGTGTATACCGGTAACTCGTTTCATGTGTATGTTGTTCTGAGTTAACCAAAAACAGTGTCATTACTGTTTAATGTTTTAATAATTGTTACACTGACCATACAACAGTCATATTGCATTATAAAACTTGGTGGCAGCAGCTTTCATATTCATTACAAACTTTTAGTTATCAGTCATGAAAATTAATGTAGATTATTTTCAACACCTACAAGTACATGTACATATATACATTTACATAGATTTTGAATGGAATACATGCAGATACACACACATACATTACCTGTTTGTGTAGGTGAATTTTAAAAAAGTTTAACATGATATCCCTTCTTGTTTACCAATTAAAGTTTATATCATTTTGATGTTCACTTTTAGGAAGGGTGACACAATTTATCGTCAAATGAAGAGACTTGGATCATCTCTGGATTGGACCAGAACACATTTTACAATGGATGAGGTAATCTTTGCATTAACTTGCCTTTATTGTGTAGATTCTTCGTAATAAGTATGATTAGAAAGAGAATGTGTTCATGTAAAATCAAAGCACTTTTTGTTATCTCTCCATGCCAAAGCCTCTTACTTCAAACATTGGATCTATTAAAATAATTTTTTTTATTAAAGACCCTCCTAGTGATGTTTATTAGAAATTTATCAACATATTTGATAATTGTGTGCAAAAATCGTTACATAAATGAATATACATGTATGAAATTCAATGTAAATGCAAAAGGATAGGATTGATGAATTAAAGATATGATTGATAAATGAAAAATTCTAATACTAGCCAAAAAAAAAATTAACTAACCGAAAAACTTGTACAAAGGTAACTCGTGAACTCCAACAAATGCAAACTTATTTGAACAGAATTGTTTTTAAATGAATTTGATAATGGTTGATATTAATTTTGTGACAGGATTTATCTAAAGCAGTGGTTGAAGCCTTTATCAGACTTCATGATGCTGGTGTTATATATAGAAGTAATAGTCTTGTTAACTGGTGTTGTAATTTGAAATCTGCTATTTCTGATATTGAGGTAATTATACAGGACTTATCCTTTAATATTAATTCCTCTAAGTTAAAGTTACAATTGATGTTATTGTTGTACAATTTATTTTAGCTCTGCATACTGAACATTACAAACTTCTTATCAAAATCCTTGCTGACATTGCCATGAATATATTGATTTCAGTCTTTTTTTTTTTTAAAAAAAAACTTAAAGAATTCACTGCCAATTTTTGTATAAATTTAGTTTTTTTTAGTTTTTTTATTATTAATTATCACGTAACTTTAACCTCATTATGAGAAGCATGTTCAAAAACAACTTTGAAACTGTTCAGAGATGACAGACATTCATTGATGCCCTGCTAATAAGTATGAGTTGTCATATGATACATTTCAGCTAATCACTTGTAGAGAATTTTAACAAAAGGTAGGGTAATTTGGTCAACAGTAAACGTTTGTGGATTCTGATTGGTTGTTGTCATTTTGTATCATCAGGAATCTGTTGTTCCAAATACTAGTATTTCTCTTTGTAACAGTTGTGTATTTTTCTCTTTCTAAAGGTAGATAATGTAAGTATTCCTGGCAATACAAAGCTGCATGTCCCAGGTTATGATAAAGAGGTTGAATTTGGAAAACTTTATTCATTTGCATATCCAGTACATGGAACAGGTACAAATCACAGTAATTACAGTGGAATATGGAAAACTTGAAGTGCATTAAACTTTAAATTTGAAATCAGTTGCCTCTGATATTATCAAAAATTGAAATTTATTAACTACAGGTAACTTAGTCATATATGATGGATGTAAATTAGTCGCTTTAATTTGCCTAACACGGAAAACTTTTTTCTTTTATTTACTACTTACAACTATGAACTTTATTTAAAACATTTTTTTTTTTGTTAAATTATAATTTTATCGTATCTTTAGTGATTCTCCAAGTATTTGTTATTTAAACTTCTTTATTTATTTTTACAGATGATGTAATTATTGTGTCTACAACTCGTCCTGAAACCATGTTAGGTGATTCTGCAGTAGCTGTTCATCCCAAAGACAGTAGATACACTCATCTACATGGTAACCAAGTTTGGCATCCAATAGAAAACAGATTTATGCCTATTGTTTGTGATGAATTTGTAGATCAAAACTTTGGAACAGGTAAGCTTTGAAACTTTTACTTATTGAGTCATATTTCACAATGTAAAAATTATTTTTGTTTTAATATCCACTTTGCTGCTATCAATTATAAAATTAAAATGAAAGAATTAATTTTTAACACCATTTATAGGAGAAATTAACTTACACATGTAAAGTTTTAACGTTATGACACAACAAAACTACAAATATTTCAACATAGGATTTGCCTGAGTAATATTAGACTATCTTAGGCATTTAGAGATGTGAGTGTAATCAGTAAGTGTTGATCTGCTTTAGGTCACTCTGCCTAAAAGACCACTATGTGTCACATGAAATTGGTTTATATATACACGATATAAACAGTGTAAATTTTTTTTCATATCACATAATCAGGAATACTTTCACATCATGAATGAGATTTTACACAATGACTATAAAGTACTTGTTACATACCTTATATTATAGGGGCTGTAAAGATTACACCAGACCATGATTATAATGACTTTGATGTTGGTGCCCGACATAAGTTAGATTCAGTAACAGTTATTGATGATAGTGGTCACATGATGAATGTAACAGAAGAGTTTTGTGGTATTAAGCGTTTTGATGCTAGAACGTCTATTATAAATAAACTGAAAGATTTGGGGCTTTATAGAGGAAGTGTAAGTCATGAGATGACTGTACCATTTTGCAGGTTTGTTTTGTTCTGTTTTTATATTTAAATTTATTGTTTATTACTTTCCTTGTGTGTATGTATATTTAGTCACATTTGAACATTTATGAATGACACTTAGTGTGTCGGCTAAGTAATAAATTCATCAGTAGCATTCTGAGATTTACTGTTGAGTTTCTTCTTACTAAAGCTGAATCGAGGTATTCATGTCTTTAATTAAAACTGTACACAGCTAAAACATACTGTTTATTGGGAGTTTTTCGCATCAGTTAATTTTCACAAGTATCTGCATCACATATACATGTATTTAATTTTGTCTAAGGATATTTGTGGGTGCAAATGCAAGAGAAATATACTGAAATAAAATATTTCCTAAAGCTTTATGTTCACATCTTGTTACTATTGTGAATTTATGCAAAAATTCTCTGATTGAGAAAGTTAAAAAAATGATGCCATAGATGACTGATTATCATTATGGTTACATAGATGATTTCTATTACAACTTAGATTTCTGATGTATTGAGGTTTTTACATTGGTTTTTAATGTGTAATATTTGTAATAAATAATTTCAGTCGTACCAGAGATGTAATAGAACCCCGTCTGATGGATCAGTGGTATGCTAACTGTGTAGATATGGCTAAACAAACAGTCAAAGTAGGTTTATTACTGTACCGGTAATTATTTTCTTTGTGTAATAAATATTCCTAAATTTTTTATTTTTAGAGGTGATTTAAATTTGAACTAATCTTTTTTGTGCTTATCAGGAAATTTGTACATGTATTGCCAAACATTAGCTTGCCTTACAGACATATCACTGTTTTACATTTAAATAAAAAATTTTAACTGGTACTTGTATGTTTTTTATTTTTATGCTCTTGCTTGTGTTCAGGATCTCATTGACTCAGTGGTTTAAAGGGCAAACTTACAGATCACAGTGCCCATCACCTCAGAATCAGAATCCCACTCAGACAGATCTTAGTGTGAGAAACTGTCTGTTTACTAAAGGACAAACTTACAGATCACAGTGCCCATCACCTCAGAATCAGAATCCCACTCAGACAGATCCTAGTGTGAGAGACTGTCTGTTTACTAAAGGTCAAATTTACAGATCACAGTGCCCATTACCTCAGAATCAGAATACCACTCAGGCAGATCCAAGTGTGAGAGAAACTGTCTGTTTACTAAAGGTCAAACTTACAAATCACAGTGCCCATCACCTCAGAATCTGAATACCACTCAGACAGATCCTAGTGTGATAGACTGTCTGTTTACTAAAGGTCAAACTTACAGATCACAGTGCCCATTACCTCAGAATCAGATTCCCACTCAGACAGATCCTAGTGTGAGAGACTGTCTGTTTACTAAAGGTCAAATTTACAGATCACAGTGCCCATTACCTCAGAATCAGAATACCACTCAGACAGATCCTAGTGTGAGAGAAACTGTCTGTTTACTAAAGGACAAACTTACAGATCACAGTACCCATCACCTCAGAATCAGAATCCCAATCAAATAGATCCTAGTGTGAGAGACTGTCTGTTTACTAAAGGTCAAACTTACAGATCACAGTACCCATCACCTCAGAATCAGAATCCCAATCAAACAGATCCTAGTGTGAGAAACTGTCTGTTTACTAAAGGTCAAACTTACAGATCACAGTACCCATCACCTCAGAATCAGAATCCCAATCAAACAGATCCTAGTGTGAGAAACTGTCTGTTTACTAAAGGTCAAACTTACAGATCACAGTACCCATCACCTCAGAATCAGAATCCCACTCAGACAGATCCAAGTGTGAGAGAAACTGTTTGTTTACTAAAGGACAAACTTACAGATTACAGTACCCATCACCTCAGAATCAGAATCCCACTCAGACAGATCTTAGTGTCAGAAACTGTCTGTTTACTAAAGGACAAACTTACAGATCACAGTACCCATCACCTCAGAATCAGAATCCCACTCAGACAGATCTTAGTGTCAGAGACTGTCTGTTTACTTAAGGTTGTTTTTTTACCCTGGAAACTATGGTTTCCTCAATCATTGCAGAACTGACAGCCTCAAAATAGTGAAAGAATCTTGACTGTAGCATAAAACACCATTACTCTACTGTTGCTCATGTAAATCCTGTCTGAAGTGTAAATAGTTTTAGTCCTGGAGATGTAGAATACATGTCAATACAGTGATTTACTTACTTCTGGTATATAATTTGATTTTATAATTTTAGGCTATTAAGAATGAAGAATTAACAATACAACCACACTATTATAGCAAACTTTGGATTGAAAGATTGGAAGAAATAAGGTATGTTTTACCTCTCCTTATACTGTCAAAAATAACGTTTGAAGGTCACATTTAGACATTTAAATCTAACATAAAAATTCATCTAATACATACATGTATGATTGTGATAGGAGTATTATTGGTATTACTATAAAACATCTTATTTTGTCAGTGATGTTAGTTAAGATGCATTTCATTTGTAAATCAAATATTTGCTTGCTGAATCCCTATCCATTTTGTTCATAAAAAAAACAACATGGTGGATCCAAGGAACAAGTTTATTTTAAAAAAATTTAACTATTTTTGATTTTCAGAGATTGGTGTATATCACGTCAGTTGTGGTGGGGACATCGTATACCAGCATATTATGCTTCTGTGTCTGGGCAGGTAAGTTACACAATTTTGTCAGCATTATAATTCCGTCTGATTCATTTAATTGTATGACATGTTTGCCACTTAGCTGTATATTTATACCTGCATAACTGATTTGATTTGTTTCTAGATATGGACTTAATCCTATGCTAATTATTTCTGAACATTTACTTCATCTGATGTTTTAAGAGTTATATGTATGAAGAATGAATAGATTTTGGAACTTATTTGTATTCCTTATTAATTTTTGTTGGGCAAACCTTCTTTGTTCATTCTGACTCCCTTTTTATTCAACCTTTACATAAAGGTCATCTGCTCACAAGAGCCAAAGATATTTTATCATTTAATTCTATAATTGTTTTAACTTGGATATGAAGACTTACTACTGATTAGTTTTTCCACTTTATCCATTGGTAAATGTTTACTGCTATTAACCATTGGTATTTGTATTTTAGTCATCTAATGGAGTATGGTTGGCTGCTAGAAATGAGACAGAAGCATTACAAAAAGCCAGTGAAGTATTATCTACACCATCTGATCAGTTACACATAAAACAAGGTAAATATTAGAAAAAATGTAGTCCAGAAAAATTCTAAAATAAAAGTAGCATTTTCTATTGTTTTAATAAATAGTGAAAATATCTCAATAATTTCTAAGGCATTAACAATTATACACTTGTTTGGCACGTTTTTGTAACTGCTAAGCAGTAAATTGATCTCCTTTTTTCTGAAGACAGCATTTTAGAGGACCATATCTTTTGTTTTCTAAATGGATTGAAAAATATATAAGTTATCATAACCATCAACATACAAATGAGGAAACCATGCAGTCTGAATCAAACTTATTAGTCTATAAATCATGTCAGCTGCTTCAACTAATCTACAATATGTCAATATACCACTCTAACTTTTGTCACTTCCATCACTGTGCTATGTCACCCCTACCACTCTACCATTTGTTTCTTCCATCACTGTGCTATATGTCACCCCTACCAATCTACCATTTGACACTTCCATCACTGTGCTATATATCATCCCTACCACTCTACCATTTATTACTTCCATCACTCTGCTATATGTCACCCCTACCGCCCTACCATTTGTTACTTCCATCACTCTGCAATATGTCACCCCTACCACTCTACCATTTGTTACTTCCATCACTCTGCTGTATGTCACCTCTACCACTCTACCATTTGTTACTTCCATCACTCTGCTGTATGTCACCCCTACCACTCTACCATTTATTACTTCCATCACTCTGCTATATGTCACCCCTACCGCCCTACCATTTGTTACTTCCATCACTCTGCAATATGTCACCTCTACCACTCTACCATTTGTTACTTCCATCACTCTGCTATATGTCACCCCTACCACTCTACCATTTGTTACTTCCATCACTCTGCTGTATGTCACCTCTACCACTCTACCATTTGTTACTTCCATCACTCTGCAATATGTCACCCCTACCACTCTACCATTTGTTACTTCCATCACTCTGCTGTATGTCACCTCTACCATTCTACCATTTGTTACTTCCATCACTCTGCTGTATGTCACCTCTACCACTCTACCATTTGTTACTTCCATCACTCTGCTGTATGTCACCCCTACCACTCTACCATTTGTTACTTCCATCACTCTGCTGTATGTCACCTCTACCACTCTACCATTTGTTACTTCCATCACTCTGCAATATGTCACCCCTACCAATCTACCATTTGTTACTTCCATCATTCTGCTGTATGTCACCTCTACAACTCTACCATTTGTTACTTCCATCACTCTGCTGTATGTCACCCCTACCACTCTACCATTTGTTACTTCCATCACTCTGCTGTATGTCACCTCTACCACTCTACCATTTGTTACTTCCATCACTCTGCAATATGTCACCCCTACCAATCTACCATTTGACACTTCCATCACTGTGCTATATATCACCCCTACCACTCTACCTTTTATTACTTCCATCACTCTGCTATATGTCACCCCTACCGCCCTACCATTTGTTACTTCCATCACTCTGCAATATGTCACCTCTACCACTCTACCATTTGTTACTTCCATCACTTTGCTGTATGTCACCTCTACCACTCTACCATTTGTTACTTCCATCACTCTGCTGTATGTCACCCCTACCAATCTACCATTTGACACTTCCATCACTCTGCTGTATGTCACCTCTACCACTCTACCATTTGTTACTTCCATCACTCTGCAATATGTCACCCCTACCAATCTACCATTTGTTACTTCCATCACTCTGCTGTATGTCACCTCTACCACTCTCCCATTTATTACTTCCATCACTCTGCTATATGTCACCCCTACCGCCCTACCATTTGTTACTTCCATCACCCTGCTATATGTCACCCCTACCACTCTACCATTTGTTACTTCCATCACTCTGCTATATGTCACCCCTACCGCCCTACCATTTGTTACTTCCATCACTGTGCTGTATGTCACCTCTGCCACTCTACCATTTGTTACTTCCATCACTCTGCTATATGTCACCCCTACCACTCTACCATTTGACACTTCCATCACTTTGCTATATGTCACCCCTACCAATCTACCATTTGACACTTCCATCACTCTGCTGTATGTCACCCCTACCAATCTACCATTTGTTACTTCCATCACTCTGCTGTATGTCACCTCTACCAATCTACCATTTAATACTTCCATCACTCTGCTATATGTCACCCCTACCGCCCCTACCATTTGTTACTTCCATCACTCTGCTGTATGTCACCCCTACCACTCTACCATTTGACACTTCCATCACTGTGCTATATGTCACCCCTACCAATCTACCATTTGACACTTCCATCACCCTGCTATATGTCACCCCTACCGCCCTACCATTTGTTACTTCCATCACTCTGCTATATGTCACCCCTACCACTCTACCATTTGTTACTTCCATCACTCTGCTGTATGTCACCTCTACCACTCTACCATTTGTTACTTCCATCACTCTGCTGTATGTCACCTCTACCACTCTACCATTTGACACTTCCATCACTTTGCTATATGTCACTCCTACCAATCTACCATTTGTTACTTCCATCACTCTGCTGTATGTCACCCCTACCACTCTACCATTTGACACTTCCATCACTTTGCTATATGTCACCCCTACCAATCTACCATTTGACACTTCCATCACTCTGCTGTATGTCACCCCTACCAATCTACCATTTGACACTTCCATCACTCTGCTGTATGTCACCCCTACCAATCTACCATTTGACACTTCCATCACTTTGCTATATGTCACCCCTACCACTCTACCATTTGTTTCTTCCATCACTGTGCTATATGTCACCCCTACCACTCTACCATTTGACACTTCCATCACTCTGCTGTATGTCACCCCTACCATTCTACCATTTGTTTCTTCCATCACTGTGCTATATGTCACCCCTACCAATCTACCATTTGACACTTCCATCACTGTGCTATATGTCACCCCTACCAATCTACCATTTGACACTTCCATCACTCTGCTGTATGTCACCCCTACCAATCTACCATTTGACACTTCCATCACTTTGCTATATGTCACCCCTATCACTCTACCATTTGTTACTTCCATCACTGTGCTATATGTCACCTCTACCACTCTACCATTTGACACTTCCATCACTTTGCTATATGTCACCCCTACCACTCTACCATTTGACACTTCCATCACTCTGCTATATGTCACCCCTACCACTTTACCATTTGTCACTTCAATCACCCTGCTTTATGTCCCACCCTACCAGTCTACCATTTGTCACTTCCATCACTCTGCTATATGTCACCCCTACCACTCTACCATTTGTTACTTCCATCACCCTGCTATATGTCACCCCTACCACTCTACCATGTCACTTCCATCACCTTGCTATATGTCACCCCTACCACTCTTCCGTTTGTTACTTCCATCACTCTGCTATATGTCACCCCTACCAATCTACCATTTGTTACTTCCATCACTCTGTTATATGTCACCCCTACCAATCTACCATGTCACTTCCATCACCTTGCTATATGTCACCCCTACCACTCTACCATTTGTTACTTCCATCACTCTGCTATATGTCACCCCTACCAATCTACCATGTCACTTCCATCACCTTGCTATATGTCACCCCTACCACTCTACCATTTGTTACTTCCATCACTCTGCTATATGTCACCCCTACCAATCTACCATTTGACACTTCCATCACTTTGCTATATGTCACCCCTACCACTCTACCATTTGTCACTTCCATCACCCTGCTATATGTCCCCCCTGCCACTCTACCATTTGTCGCTTTAAACATTGTTTTCTCTTCAGCATCTTTGCCATAGGTTACTACAGGTAAAACATACACATATTTTGTGCAGTAATTAATAACAAATTATATTGTGTAATTTCAGATGAGGATGTTTTAGATACCTGGTTTTCATCAGGATTAATTCCATTTTCAGTGCTTGGCTGGCCCAACAAGGTAAGTACATGTGTACCTGTATAAGATTAAGATTAAAATAAAATAAAAGTTAAAATTTTTTAAGTGTTATCTTGATTGTAAATTTTTTTATGTGATCAAAAGGATTGGGTGCATGTTGTGATTGGTGTGTCTGTATATTTGTAGGTTGTACAATGAGCTTGCAGTTATTTCTCTTACTTAATTATGTTCTTGTTCATTAAATCATTTAATACAAGTATGTCTATGCAAAGAAAAACAGAAATGTTAAAGTA
The DNA here is from genome assembly GCA_029721355.1 of Tegillarca granosa. NCBI lineage: Eukaryota > Metazoa > Mollusca > Bivalvia > Arcoida > Arcidae > Tegillarca > Tegillarca granosa. The sequence goes on along the minus strand of CM056606.1, from coordinate 33,598,823 downwards.
GGAAAAAGAAATAGGCAACTGAAAAAAAAATTCACTTAGCAACAGCTTACTTCGATAACTTAAACTTCGATATCTCAAATACCATAGATAATTCAAAGTCTTTATTTTGTCCCAACCAGGTTTCTATATAAGGACAACTTTGATAACTTAAACTCCCATAATTCAAATGCCCCAGATAACTCAAAGTAAAACTTTTGTCTGTATTATAAAAATCAATTAAAAATAACTTCAAAAACTTGAATTTTTTTCTAACAGCATGTGATCAATGGCCCGTTAAATAAAATGATTAGAGAAGTCACAGGTTATTAATTTTACTATATCTTTATAAAATTAGACTGAAGATTTTGACAGATACTATCCCACAAATCTTCTAGAAACAGGAAGTGACATCTGGTTCTTTTGGGCTGCTAGGATGGTTATGTTAGGACTTCATCTAACAGGAAAACTGCCATTTTCACAGGTAAATGTTGTAAACTGCAATTTTCACAGGTAAATGTTATAAACTGCCATTTTCACAGGTAATTTTGGAATTATTTAAATCAAAATTTTGCAGTCTCATTTGCAAAAAACTTACCTGTTAGAATATTAACTACAAATGTCTCCACTCCTGATGGGTCATTGAGAAATAACCTGAAAGAATGTTATGTACACTTTTATAAATAATGAATTAAACTGTGTGTACAACATCTGTTCTATTTAGTTCTCAGTGATTTAAATGAAAATTATATTTCATACTTTTAAATTTTATAAACACTTTTATTTGGAGTTTATACAATTTTTGTCTCAGTTGTTTTTTCAGCAATTGTACAGTAGCTTTCATCTATCCAACTATGCAACTAGACACCTGCAATTTCTATTTTCATGTGTCATCAATTAATTTTTTGTAAAATATTATATTACATTTTAATCCATTGTCTACTTTCACAGTTTTACACAAATTTTGATGAAACTTTACAGCAGTCCTTTCTACACAGAGACGTTTTAATCTTGTTTGTTAGGTAATCATTTAAAGAGTTGTTGCCCTTTTATTTGAAAAACTTGTGGTATAATATGTAAAGTGCTTTTGCTAAACCTCTACATATTTTTAACCTATTATGTAAAATTTTCCCCTTATTGGAACCTGAAGTTTTGTTACAACAAATCAAGTACCTGTATTAGGAAAGTTTCTTTTAAATTTCTTATCTCTGAGATTTTAATGTTTTTTATTGTTTTTTTTTTTTTTATATAAATTTTTTGTATTAGGTTTTACTCCATGGATTACTTAGAGATGCTCATGGCAGAAAAATGAGTAAATCACTTGGTAATGTCATTGATCCTATAGATGTCATACATGGATGTTCACTACAGGTGAGTAAATCACTTGGTAATGTCATTGATCCTATAGATGCCAAACATGGATGTTCACTACAGGTGAGTACATCACTTGGTAATGTCATTGGTCCTATAGATGCCAAACATGGATGTTCACTACAGGTGAGTAAATCACTTGGTAATGTCATTGATCCTATAGATGCCAAACATGGGTGTTCACTACAGGTGAGTAAATCACTGGGTAATGTCATAAATCCTATAGATGTCATACATGGATGTTCACTACAGGTGAGTAAATCACTTGGTAATGTCATTGATCCTATAGATGCCATACATGGATGTTCACTACAGGTGAGTAAATCACTGGGTAATGTCATTGATTATATAGATGTCATACATGGATGTTCACTACAGGTGAGTAAATCACTGGGTAATATCATTGATTATATAGATGTCATACATGGATGTTCACTACAGGTGAGTAAATCACTGGGTAATGTCATTGATTATATAGATGTCATACATAGATGTTCACTACAGGTGAGTAAATCACTGGGTAATGTCATTGATTATATAGATGTCATACATAGATGTTCACTACAGGTGAGTAAATCACTGGGTAATGTCATTGATTATATAGATACCAAACGTGGATGTTCACTACAGGTGAGTAAATCACTTGGTAATGTCATTGATCCTATAGATGCCTTACATGGATGTTCACTACAGGGGAGTAAAGCACTTGGTAAATTCATTGATCCTATTAATGCCATACATGGGTGTTCACTACAGGTGAGTAAATCACTTGGTAATGTCATTGATTATATAGATGTCATACATGGATGTTCACTACAGGTGAGTAAATCACTTGGTAATGTCATTGATTCTATAGATGCCATATGTGGTTGTTCACTACAGGTGAGTAAATCACTGGGTAATGTCATTGATTATATAGATGTCATACATAGATGTTCACTACAGGTGAGTAAATCACTGGGTAATGTCATTGATCCTATAGATGCCATACATGGATGTTCACTACAGGTGAGTAAATCACTTGGTAATGTCATTGATTCTATAGATGCCATACGTGGATGTTCACTACAGGTGGATAAATCACTTGGTAATGTCATTGATCCTATAGATGCCATACATGGATGTTCACTACAGGTGGGTAAATCACTTGGTAATGTCATTGATCCTATAGATGCCATACGTGGATGTTCACTACAGGTGGGTAAATCACTTGGTAATGTCATTGATCCTATAGATGCCATACATGGATGTTCACTACAGGTGGGTAGATCACTTGGTAATGTCATTGTTTCTATAGATGGCATACTTGGATGTTCACTACAGGTGAGTAAATCACTTGGTAATGTCATTAATTCTATAGATGCCATACATGGATGTTCACTACAGGTGGGTTTATCACTTGGTTATGTCATTGATCCTATAGATGCCATACATAGATGTTCACTACAGGTGAGTATGTCATTAATTCTATAGATGCCATACATAGATGTTCACTACAGGTGGGTAAATCACTTGGTAATGTCATTGATCCTATTGATGCCATACATAGATGTTCACTACAGGTGAGTAAATCACTTGGTAATGTCATTGATCCTATAGATGTCATACATAGATGTTTTCTACAGGTGGGTAAATCACTCGGTAATGTCATTGATCCTATAGATGCCATACATGGATGTTCACTACAGGTGGGTAAATCACTTGGTAATGTCATTGATCCTTTTGATGCCATACATGGATGTTCACTACAGGTGGGTAAATTACTTGGTAATGTCATTGATCCTATAGATGCCATACATGGGTGTTCATTGTGCCTCTACTAGTGTGTGTCCATTAAAACTCAAATTATTTCTACATTTTAGTCTCTTCATGATCAACTTAAGAAAGGAAATTTAGATCCCAAGGAATTGGAAATAGCTGAGGAGGGACAGAAAAAAGATTTTCCACATGGAATTCCAGAATGTGGTGCTGATGCACTGAGATTCTCATTGTGTTCATTAAACTTTAAAGGTACAAACAAACCACATTTATCGACATTTATGGTATGTCTTTAAAATTTTTCAGTTAAACCAGTTTTTTTTTTTGGCTTAAGATGTTTAATCATGGTTCATATATTCATGGGTTTCACTTAATGTTATGCAGTAATATCTGTATATCAGTAAATCTCAATATTTATTTTTAATACATGTGTGCAGTAATTACAATGTCTATAAAAGATTAAAACATTATCATTGTAATTAAGCTATGTAATCAATTGTTTTTATAACAAATACTAATTTATAAAACTCAAAGAAATTTTTTTTTAAACAATCCGTTGTTTTTCTGTTTAAAGATATTATAAATTATTCCATTAACGGCTATTCTGTTGTAATTTGTAGCTACTGATCTGTTCTGTTGTATTTTGTAGCTACTGGTCTGTTTTGTTGTATTTTGTAGCTACTGATCTGTTTCGTTGTATTTTGTAGCTACTGGTCTGTTTTGTTGTATTTTGTAGTGACTGATCTGTTCTGTTGTATTTTTTAGCTACTGGTCTGTTTTGTTGTAATTTTAACGACTGATTTGTTCTGTTGCATTTTGTAGCTACTGATCTGTTTTGTTGTATTTTGTAGCTACAAATATGTTTTGTTGTATTTTGTAGCTACTGGTCTGTTTTGTATTTTGTAGCTACTGGTCTGTTTTGTTGTATTTTGTAGCTACTGATCTGTTCTGTTGTATTTTGTAGCTACTGGTCTGTTTTGTTGTATTTTGTAGCTACTGATCTGTTTTGTTGTATTTTGTAACTACTGGTCTATTTTGTTGTATTTTGTAGCTACTAATCTGTTTTGTTGTATTTTGTAGCTACTGATCTGTTCTGTTGTATTTTGTAGCTAGTGATATTAACATAGACATTAAGTTGATTCAAAGTAACAGACATTTCTGTAATAAAATATGGAATGGATTTATATTTGTCACCAGTAAATTTGATGAACACTTCAAACCCGTACAGAATTTACAGGTATTGTATATATTTTTAGCTCACCTGTATATAATACAGACAGGTATATCCATTTTGTCTGCCATGAGTATGAGTACTTCAGATTTGCCATTAGTGAATTTTGTGCCATGTTCAGTGAGGCTTATTTCACAAACACTTTTTTTCCCAAAATTGAAACTTTAAAAACGTAAATTATCTGCCAACGTGTTTGTGTTAGATTTCTAAATGACAGAATTTTACAATAATTTCATTTAGAATCTAACAGATTAAGATTTAAAACTCTTAATTAATTACTTGCCCTCATCAGTCATTTTGACCAGTGATTATTGCCAGAATTAAAAAGATTTTATATTGAAAGAGAAATAAGTTTTGAAAATTAGCCTAGCAGAATATGCCATAAAAATGTCAATTCAAACCTTTATCATCTCCATTTTGATTGGTCAGTTCTGGTATCAAAAATGGAAACACCTGTTTCAAATATAAAATTGAGAAATTATGGCCTTTTAATGTTACTTATAAAAGGAATTATTTCAAGTTTGATATTAAGAAAGCAGATTTCTCACCATCTAAATGTATCAAGATTTTTGTATCATTATTCATAGACTTGTAATCAGATGCTAAATGTAGCCACTTCTTCAAAAAATCTTCCTTTAAATATAGCTAATTCAGCATAATTCATTACCATGTTTACTTCTAAGCCTTTTAAGGTTTGTAATGGCTGTTTTTGTTAATATCTTATATTGTGTTCTTTTGTTTGTTACAGTTAAATGATTTTGATGATAAAGTTGATTTTTGGATACTTAGCAGATTAAATTATCTTATTGAATCATGTGACCGGAATTTTAAGTCATATGATCTACAGATTGTAACCAAAGATCTTAAAATGTTTTGGATCAATGAATTCTGTGATGTTTATCTGGTAAGTTTAGAAGGAAAATTAACAATTGTTAATGAGTGGATTGGGGTTTTATATCCCATGGCCAGTCAGGATCTTTTCACTTGTATCAAAATATCACCAGCCATCAAAGAAATTACTGTAATGAGTTGAGTATTGTTTACATTCAAGCCAAACTCATTCACTTATACCAAGATGTCAACGGTCCTAAATGAATATGTAGTGAACTTATTCAGTGTGCAGCAAGTGTTTTTTTATTATTATGTCTGTCCTGACACAAAATATGAGAATAAATGGATGTTTATTTTCTGATATTTTTTATACAAGCATCTAAAATCTGCCTGAAAAAAGTAACATTACTGCAGCAGAAAAAAATTCCACACCAATAGGCAAACTTTCATTTGTATGATTTCTGTCAGTAAAACATTTTAAATTTATGTTCTTACATTGTGTTTCCCATTGCCCTTGAAGATAAATGTTTTCTGACAAAAAGTAGTCTTTTCCTTTCCAGCTGGATAGTGACTCTATCCAAGAAAAGATTGACATGTATATTTCTATATTTAATTTTACATTGAATTGCAACAGATTTCTGCACTGTTTAAACAAATACAACATAATTTTCTTGTATATGTATCCTAGTATTTTATTTGACTTTTACCAGGAGTATATCAAAGATGTATTAAATAAACCTGAGAGTGATCGTAGATCTATTGTACAACAAGTTTTATATAAATGTGTAGAAGTGTACCTTAGACTAACCAGTCCATTTATGCCTTATATAACAGAAGAATTATATCAGCGACTTCCACATAATAATAATAATCATATCAGCATCTGTGTAGCTCCATATCCATCTTCATCAGAGGTAAGAAGTATTGTTGTATAGCAGAATTGTCATAGTTACTTTATAAGCAGAATTGTCATAGTTACTTATTACAGATGTTAGAGATACAGGCATTTGTTACATTTGCTGTTTATTATTGATTTGATCAAGATATGACAGTTTTTTATTAGTTTTTGGGTTAAAACAACAAATTTACATTGGTCACAAGATGTGACCCTATGATACAAACTCTCCATAACACCTATGTATTAAACAAGTATAACTGTATATAATTGTACATAACGGTTTATCATCAGTTGTTTTACTTAATTTTGCCATTAGTTTTCACAGTTTTCCTAATTCCAAAGATAGAGAATATATAATTGAGCAAGGAAAATCACTGAAAGACAGTTGTTTTATTTAGTTATTAGTTTTCACAGTCTTCCTAATTTTCCTTAAGAAAGTTCTTTCCCAAATTATTAAAAATCAAGTTTATCGATTCTGAAGATTGAATTATAATTAGGTATTATATATTTTTAGGTACCGTATAGAAATGAATCACTTGATCAGCAGATGGACCAAGTAAACAGTATCTGTAGCAAAATTTTATCTGTATCAGGAAGTTATGGTATAAAATGGCATTCTATGCCTGGTAAGTGTGTTAACACATATTTAGATACTTATTAACTCACTACTTCAGACTGGAAAAAATCATCATGCTGTGATGGTATTGTAATAATTCTATGTTAGAGTATTTTGATGGTCTAGGGGTGCAGGTGAGCTATGTTTTCTTTTGTTAGAATTTTCTCTCACTCTTAACACCTTTTATGCCTGGCAAATGTGTGTAGGGTCAGAACAATTTCTATATCAAAAACTGATATTAACTGATGTCATAAGGGGCACTGCCTCATTTGGCTTCAGACTGAAAATATCAGTGGAACGGTAAAAAAGTTAAGTTGCTAACTTCAATCGATATGTGACAGATTTGCCCTGTTCCTCCAATACCTTTTGTTGATTGACTAGATGTGTAAACTAGCTTCACTGTCCTTCAAACAGGTTTTGTTTGCTGGATATGCATGTGAGCTAATCTATTTTGTTGACAGCTCTTGTTGATGAAGTTCATATACAGCGGAGTAACCCCATCTTTTTGACAGCTTTGAAGCATTACTGGACACCACAAATGATAATTGTTAGATGTTTTATATTTAAGTTATAAATTACTGTCCTGTAATTGGTTATCATGGTTTACTGTCTACAAACAAAAAAGGATATGTTCTATAAAAAAACAAGTGTATCTTTTTCAAAAACTAAATCTTTCTCTTTTTTTTGATTTGAGACATTTTGATATCTCAAACTGGTACATATAAAATCTTAAATTCATAAATAAAGTCATAGTGTCAGCTTTAAAAGTAACTTTGATTAATAATTGAAAAAAAAAACAAAATTTTATTTGAAAGTTTTTCATTGTTTTGGTATCAATAAGGTAAAATAATGAACTTTTTAGTGGATAATTATGATGTTATAATGCTAAAAAAATCATTTATAATGGTGAATATTACACCATATTTATCCTCCCGAAAAGTCCATATTGATATACTAGTATTTCTCAACTTCATGGTTGTCTACAACAGACAAATTTCATGAACATTGTTCTTTAGACATTGTGTTTGTTTCTACAAACCACATGTTTCAGCTGCATTACTTACATTATGTACATGTCAAGAGATTTATCCCATAAGTTAGACTTTGTATATTTTTATGAATAAATATCCGTCTTGTTATCTTCTTTTGCTAAATACTGATTTCCTGTAGATTCTAAGGGTTATTTCTGTGTTGTTTTTCACTTCAGTTATGTTGGTCATCCTGACATAAAGTATGAAATACAGTGCAGTGGATACCTTTATTCTGACACTATCAACAATACATCGTCTTCAACTTTATGTACACATACAGATAGGTATCTATACATTTTTCTTTTTTGTTTTTATTAGTGTACCTTAAACCAATGGAAAGTTCTAGTGAAGAGTTACTGAGACAGAAAAGTTTTATTGAAGCTATAAGTATTTTATCTAGAGCCAAATCAATAAACATATTATCTAACCAGGAAGATTGTCCAGCAGGTTGTCTAACAGAGGTAGTTGGAGATAATGTCCAGGTGCTCCCTGTACTTAAGGTAAATTATATATAGAGAGAGAGAGAGAGAGAGAGGATATTTAACAGTGAAGTATGAATATGAAATTATTTTGTCGAGTGAAGTGAAAATAGTAATTTTCTCACTTCAAGAGAACAAAATCAAATTTATATTCATACTTCACTGTTAAATGTTCTATTTATTTTATATCACTGTTTGGATTGTTTTGATATCTGACATGTTTGGTTAATTAAAACAATGGATTGCGCCATCAAGGTACAGATGTGGCCGTTGTTTTGCTTTTGACCAGACAGTAATAAACAACATTGCCAAGGTACACTGTTATTCACTTGTCTAATTGTTGACACAGTTTGGAAAAACCTGCAGCACCAAAGTGTAATGAGAAACAAGCACAGGGCACCTGTTCGCAATAATAAAAGGGGAGTAACTCTAATTTAAAAAAACATCTAAATTGCACGTGAAGGAATTCAGAGTAAAATGCATAAATTTTCACAGGTGAAAATATATGTATTTCACTGCTGTGAAAATATGTGTTTTATCAGTTAAATATTTTCAATTATTTCATTATTGATATAAAATAAATACAGTGGGACCACAGTGGTGACTTCGAGTTATCAGGGTGTTCGAGTTATGAAAGTCGAAGGATGACGTAACCAGAATGGAGTGCCCAGAAAACCACCTACCTTCAACAAGCAAACTAACAAACTTTCTGTCTTTGATTTACCGCCCTTCTCTACTTCTACTATGGAATTATACTTCGTTTGGATACTCTTTGTATCCAGCTTTTGTTTCATTCCCTTCTTGCACGTTGCTGATCAAGTTTTCCCCGGAACTACTGGTTCCTCCACTGGATTGCTCAGCAAGAATTGAGGAAGAAATACTAGCTACAGAAACCGATCCAGTTATCCTCCCAGATTTACTGGATTCCTCGGTTAATAAATCTGACACAATTGTACTCTCTGCCATACTACTGAATGATAGATTTCTGATATTACTTGTCATTTTATCCCTCATATTTTCAACTTTGATATCTATCATGAGTTACTCTCATTTTAAAACGGGTAAAACAGGGCAAGTCGTTGACAATAATTAATACGGTAGTTAACTAGAATTACTCAGTATACTTGTCTGGTATAACGGTTACCTAATTACTGATATCTCCGGGATTTCCCTGATCGTTTTATTTAACAGGCCATTCACCACACTTTTTAGAAAAATTTTTCAAGTTTTTGAAGTTAATTTTTAATACATTTTTTTAACTTCAGACCAAAATTTTACTTCAAGTTATCAGGGGTATTTGAGTTATAAAAGTTTGAGTCATTGAAGTTCTACTGCATGTGTGTGTATATATATATATATATTACTAAATAGTGGTTCATTTATCATACTTATAGCTGGTAACTTCTCGATATAAGTGAAATCTTTTCATCATGTATTCATTAGCTCACTCTTTTTTGTTACTTAGCAGCATTTATTGGGTTTTCATATGTTATTTAGATATACATGTAAAGTTCTACGTCTGATGAGCTACAGTTCACCCCCTGACAACTATTGTTGTCATCGTTATAAGTGTTATAGATATATATATAATGTAAAGTTCTACGTCTGATGAGCTACAGTTCACCCCCTGACAACTAATGTTTGTCATTGCTATCAGTGTTGTATATATATATATATATATATATAAATCCAAAGTCTTTGAATCTTGTATACAGATGAAATATAACAATAAGTAAAATAATAACAGGAAAAGTTCAAAATTACATTTTCGCAAGTACTTTCATGCGTATGTTTCGCAATCTTCAGGCGAATAATTTATTGATAATTATACCATAGTAACGTTACTATGACGTCACAATGTTACAAGGGGAGATAATAATACAACGGGAGGTTATTTTGAAAAGCTTTGGAATTATCCATTTAATTTCGGTTTAAAAACCTCGATAAAATATTGCTCTCTGGTTAACCTCTTAGTTTGATCTTCATCTAGACATTTGTAGAACGGGAAAATTTTGAAATCTTTGTTACCACAGATATCGATATGTTCACTGAGTGGTATTTTTCTCGTTCTCGGGTCTCTTATTTGCTGCTTGTGAACCCTTACACGTTCACATAGACTATTTCCCGTTTGACCAATGTAACTTTCCTTACATCCTTCACAATTAATGATGTAAACTAAATTCTTACTTTTACAAGTAAAATTCCAGTTTGGTCTAACGATTTTACCATTTACTAATTTTATGGAACTTCCAGTTTGAATATGCGCGCATGTACCGCAACGTGAGTCACCACATGGTTTTACTTCAAATGAATGAAGCTTATTTCCCGGCATGTCAAATTTGGCTCTGGTGATAAGCTTTTTTAAGTTTTTAGGTTGCCGTTTACTTTTTAATAGAGTGTGTTTATTCAGGACAGTCTTCATTCTTTGGCTACGCGTTAATGAAGGTGCATTTGTTCGGATTACCTTCATCATCTCTATGTGTCGAGGATTATATGTAGATACAAATGGGATGTTGTTTTCAGTAGTGGTTTGTTGTATCGTCGTTCTCAATTCCTCTATTGGGATGGATTTTGCCTTTTCGATTCCATTCTTTATGAGTTGTTGAGGGTAATCCTGAGCAAGTAAATATTTGTCCAATTCTTGAAGACGTTGGTTTCTTCTTGTGGTATCGGTGACTATGGTGCATATTCTTCGTGCAAGGCAATATGGGATGTTCCGTTTAATATGAGATGGGTGGCATGATTGAAAATTAAGGTACTGGTGTGTATCTGTAGACTTGTAGTAGATGTCTGTTGTTAGGTTTGTTCCTTCTTTACATACCAGTATATCTAGAAACGGAATTTTTTCGGAGTTACTTTCGATCGTGAATTGAATTGATTGGTGCTGGTTGTTTAGTATTCTGTGGAATTTTTCAAGATCGTCATCCGTGTTGTTCCATATGATGAAACAATCATCCAAATACCGTTTCCAGTTGTTTTTTATGTAGTCTGCTATATCTGGATTCATTTGAACAATTAATTCTTCATACAAGTTATTTTCAAAAAATCCCATTACTAATGTAGCATACGTTGGTGCGAATTTTGTACCCATTGCTGTTCCTTTTATTTGTAGGTAATTTTTCCCGTTAAAGTAGAAGTAATTATTGTAGAGAACTAATTTGATTGCTTGGAGAATAAATTCGGTGTTAAATCGGCTATCAATCAAGTTCCGGTGTTTCTCAATCCAAAATTGTACCGCCTTTATCCCAAAATCATGCGGTATGTTGGTATATAAACTGGTTACATCAAAAGTTACGAGTTTTGAATTTTCTTGTACCGAATTGGGAATGTGGTTAAGAAAGTCCAGATCATCTCGGATGTAACTAGGTACTAATGTACATAACGGTTTAAGAATGATATCGATTAAGTTACTTAATCTGTGTGTCGGACAAGCAGGGCCGGCAATAATCGGTCGCAACTTAAGGTCTTCCGGTTGATGAATTTGCACATATGTATCATTTTGTTGCTGAATTTGTGCTTGAATTTCCCTTGATTTGTGAATCTTTGGGAGTCCATAAAAGTTGCTTGTTTTGGTCTCAAACTTGATCAATGCTTCTTTTTCTTTATCTGTTAGTGACGATGAGAAAGTAGTTATCAGTGTTTTAATTTCCTTCATCGTGGATTTGTCCATATTTGTTTGAATTTCTTGATAGAAAGAATCATCGTTCAGTTGTTCTTCTACTTTATTTTTATAATATTCTGAATCCATAATAACCAGTGCGCCACCCTTGTCTGCTTGTTTGATTACAATGGAATCATCTTTACCTAATCGTTTTATCGCCTCATTTTCACTTGAGGAGATATTACTTTTGATCTGACTGTTATTTTGTTCCAATGGAAATCCAGTCAGAAAATCGATATATTTATCAAGATGAATATCACGCCCTTTGTTCGGGGTAAAGTTTGATTTGTTACGTATTAAAGAATTATCATCTTCGCAATCAGTGTCCACAAAGAATTCAGCCAACCTTAATCTTCGACAAAAAGAGTTTATGTCATCCTTTAACTCATCATGGTTTTGTCTTGGGGTTGGGGTGAATTTAAGTCCTCTGTTTAAAATTTTGAGTTCACTTTCATCAAGATTGCGTTTAGATAAGTTGATAATTTTTGGATCGATTATTCTACTATCTTCGGAGCTGTTTGTTCCATCTGTTTTTCCCGGCCCGGGTTGGGATAACCCCTCTCTAAAAAATATATTTTCTTTCCGGTTTTTTGGGATTTTTGTGGAACATTAGTTGCAACTCCGTTTGTTGGATTGGTTTGTCTGTTTATTGGGTTATTGACTTTCTGCGGTCGTTTTTTTGGTATATTTTTTACCGCCTCTGAGTACAATAAGGGACGTTTTTGGGATGGTGGTCTTTTACGAGTTTGACTCCGTGACCGACTCCTGGTTTTAGACCTCCGTGATTGTCCCTTGTTGTTACTTGCCGCAACATCAATTGTTTGTTGTGCGTTTACGGTGTTTTTGCGCTTAGATTTATTTCTTACCTTTTGCTTCTTTTTTGTTGGTGGGTTTGGATTTTCTGTTCCATATGTAGCTTCATAATTGTAAGAAAAAGAAGCATTGATCAAGTTTGAGACCAAAACAAGCAACTTTGATGGACTCCCAAAGATTCACAAATCAAGGGAAATTCAAGCACAAATTCAGCAACAAAATGATACATATGTGCAAATTCATCAACCGGAAGACCTTAAGTTGCGACCGATTATTGCCGGCCCTGCTTGTCCGACACACAGATTAAGTAACTTAATCGATATCATTCTTAAACCGTTATGTACATTAGTACCTAGTTACATCCGAGATGATCTGGACTTTCTTAACCACATTCCCAATTCGGTACAAGAAAATTCAAAACTCGTAACTTTTGATGTAACCAGTTTATATACCAACATACCGCATGATTTTGGGATAAAGGCGGTACAATTTTGGATTGAGAAACACCGGAACTTGATTGATAGCCGATTTAACACCGAATTTATTCTCCAAGCAATCAAATTAGTTCTCTACAATAATTACTTCTACTTTAACGGGAAAAATTACCTACAAATAAAAGGAACAGCAATGGGTACAAAATTCGCACCAACGTATGCTACATTAGTAATGGGATTTTTTGAAAATAACTTGTATGAAGAATTAATTGTTCAAATGAATCCAGATATAGCAGACTACATAAAAAACAACTGGAAACGGTATTTGGATGATTGTTTCATCATATGGAACAACACGGATGACGATCTTGAAAAATTCCACAGAATACTAAACAACCAGCACCAATCAATTCAATTCACGATCGAAAGTAACTCCGAAAAAATTCCGTTTCTAGATATACTGGTATGTAAAGAAGGAACAAACCTAACAACAGACATCTACTACAAGTCTACAGATACACACCAGTACCTTAATTTTCAATCATGCCACCCATCTCATATTAAACGGAACATCCCATATTGCCTTGCACGAAGAATATGCACCATAGTCACCGATACCACAAGAAGAAACCAACGTCTTCAAGAATTGGACAAATATTTACTTGCTCAGGATTACCCTCAACAACTCATAAAGAATGGAATCGAAAAGGCAAAATCCATCCCAATAGAGGAATTGAGAACGACGATACAACAAACCACTACTGAAAACAACATCCCATTTGTATCTACATATAATCCTCGACACATAGAGATGATGAAGGTAATCCGAACAAATGCACCTTCATTAACGCGTAGCCAAAGAATGAAGACTGTCCTGAATAAACACACTCTATTAAAAAGTAAACGGCAACCTAAAAACTTAAAAAAGCTTATCACCAGAGCCAAATTTGACATGCCGGGAAATAAGCTTCATTCATTTGAAGTAAAAACATGTGGTGACTCACGTTGCGGTACATGCGCGCATATTCAAACTGGAAGTTCCATAAAATTAGTAAATGGTAAAATCGTTAGACCAAACTGGAATTTTACTTGTAAAAGTAAGAATTTAGTTTACATCATTAATTGTGAAGGATGTAAGGAAAGTTACATTGGTCAAACGGGAAATAGTCTATGTGAACGTGTAAGGGTTCACAAGCAGCAAATAAGAGACCCGAGAACGAGAAAAATACCACTCAGTGAACATATCGATATCTGTGGTAACAAAGATTTCAAAATTTTCCCGTTCTACAAATGTCTAGATGAAGATCAAACTAAGAGGTTAACCAGAGAGCAATATTTTATCGAGGTTTTTAAACCGAAATTAAATGGATAATTCCAAAGCTTTTCAAAATAACCTCCCGTTGTATTATTATCTCCCCTTGTAACATTGTGACGTCATAGTAACGTTACTATGGTATAATTATCAATAAATTATTCGCCTGAAGATTGCGAAACATACGCATGAAAGTACTTGCGAAAATGTAATTTTGAACTTTTCCTGTTATTATTTTACTTATTGTTATATATATATATATATATATATATATGTAAAGTTCTAAGTCTGATGAGCTACAGTTCACCCCCTGACAACTATTGTTGTCATCGCTGTCAGTGTTATATATGTATACATGTAAAGTTCTATGTCTGATGAGCTACAGTTCACCCCCTGACAGCCTTTTGTTTTCATGGCTATCAGTGTTATATATGTATACATGTAAAGTTCTACGTCTGATGAGCTACAGTTTACCCCCTGACAACTATTGTTGTCATCACTATCAGTGTTATATATATACATGTAAAGTTCTATGTCTGATGAGCTACAGTTCACTCCCTGACAACTATTGTTGTCATAGCTGTCAGTGTTATATATGTATACATGTAAAATTCTCTGTCTGATGAGCTACAATTCACCCCCTGACAGCCTTTTGTTTTCATGGCTATCAGTGTTATATATATATATATATACATGTAAAGTTCTACGTCTAATGAGCTACAGTTCACCCCCTGACAACTCTTGTTGTCATCACTATCAGTGTTATATATATATATACATGTAAAGTTCTATGTCTGATGAACTACAGTTTACCCCCTGACAACTCTTGTTGTCATCACTATCAGTGTTATATATATATATATACATGTAAAGTTCTATGTCTGATGAACTACAGTTCACCCCTGACAACTAATGTTTGTCATTGCTATCAGTGTTATATATATATATGTAAAGTTCTATGTCTGATGAGATACAGTTCACCCCTACAACTCTGTTGTCATCGCTATCAATGTTATATATGTTATTTATATATATATATATATATGTAAAGTTCTATGTCTGATGAGCTACAGTTCACCCTGACAACTATTGTTGTCATCGCTATCAGTGTTATATATATATACATGTAAAGTTCTACGTCTGATGAGCTAGAGTTCACCCTGACAACTATTGTTGTCATCGCTATCAGTGTTATATATGTATACATGTAAAGTTCTGTGTCTGATGAGCTACAGTTCACCCCCTGAAAACCGTTTGTTGTCATCGCTATCAGTGTTATTTTTATATACATGTAAAGTTCTGGGTCTGATGAGCTACATTTCACCCCCTGACAACTCTTGTTGTCATTGCTATCAGTGTTATTTATATTCATGTAAAGTTCTACGTCTGATGAGCTACAGTTCACCCCTTGACAACCTTTGTTGTCATCGCTATCAGTGTTATATATATAAAAACATGTAAAGTTCTACGTCTGATGAGCTACAGTTCACCCCTTGACAACCTTTGTTGTCATCGCTATCAGTGTTATATATATAAAAACATGTAAAGTTCTACGTCTGATGAGCTACAGTTCACCCCTTGACAACTCTTGTTGTCATTGCTATCAGTGTTATATATATATAAACATATAAAGTTCTATGCCTGATGAGCTACAGTTCACCCCCCCACCCCACCCCACCCAACTCTTTTTGTCATCGCTATCAGTGTTATATATATATAAACATGTAAAGTTCTATGCCTGATGAGCTACAGTTCACCCCCCACCCCTGACAACTCTTGTTGTCATCACTATCAATGTTATATATATATAAATGTAAAGTATGAGTCATATGAGTCATCACCTTTACTTTTTATATAATATTATGTGATATCTATAACAGAAGAATAATTTGTTTTTAATATGACAGTACTTATATTTACAGATATATAGGGTGTTTAAAGGTAGAAAATA
This sequence comes from Tegillarca granosa, assembly GCA_029721355.1. Taxonomy (NCBI): domain Eukaryota; kingdom Metazoa; phylum Mollusca; class Bivalvia; order Arcoida; family Arcidae; genus Tegillarca; species Tegillarca granosa. The sequence goes on along the minus strand of CM056606.1, from coordinate 33,582,461 downwards.
TCAGATACAGTCCTATATATAATATCATTAATAAAGATTGATAGAATCGATGCCTGTGTTGCAGTGTAAACAGAGATATATCTATACAGAGTTTAGACAAATTCATTAATTGTTAGACTTAAGACTGTTGTACAGAATCTTATACCAAGGTTTGAGATTTATCTGTTTACACTGCAGAAAGACAATGAATGATTCTTTTTCTTTCACAAAACACAAAATTGATTTGTTTAAATTAGTGAATCTTTGTACTTTACTGGCTTTAGTAGGTGTCACAGTATGTAAAGCTTGTCTTTACCCATGGGTAAGACCGAAAAATGTTGTTTGATAAAAACAGGATATTATTCTGTTTAAGGTGAAAAATTTACTTTCTTCATCTGGATTGTGAACAGACTATGTTATATATATCATATGTAAATCATATTTATTTATTTATTCATTTACTTATTATTTCATTTGTTTATTTATTTTGTATCACTAAAATTATTTATCTTTTTATTATCTATCTATCTATTAATTTTCATTCAGATTCACACAGAACTTTGACCTTTGATTAATATTAATTTTTGAAATTCCACCCATTTGGAGCCTCAGTTCTATTTCAACTTTCTCACATTGATAAATTTATCACAATAAAGATTCCATAAATATTATACCTTATTCCAGTTATACTGTAGCTGCATTCCTGATTTACCTGGTTCTGAAAAGATCCATTTTAACTTCACTCTTTGACATCATAATCCTTTATGACATATTTAAATGATATAATCCTGAGTTTATTTACATGACAAATTTTTAGTTGATAACACTGCAGATATTATTTAGCTGTTTCAATGAATTGAAATTATTTATCAAAGGAATAAATTCAAATAAGATGGAATTTTTAAAATATATATATGTTAACATGCACAGAAAAGCTTTTAACATTTACACCTACTTAAATGCAGTTGTAGCTGTCTTGTTAGCCAAATGGAAGAGCACTTGCCTGTAGTGTGGGAGGTTTTGGGTTCAAGTCTGAACACCTGCATTTTCCCCCTTCCTCAGGTCTAGACTTCAAGTTTTGATCTATTAATGCACTTTCCTCTAGGTAAACCCAGTACTCAAAACTAACTGTTAAAACAATTTGCAGATTTTTAAATAGTGACCAAAAATTTACAAGCAAAAATAAAGAAAGATGACTTGATAAATTGTTGTTTTGTTTTGGTATTGACATTCTTTACACCATCAAAATCACCAACAATCTCAAAGTAATTGAAATAGTCTTAACTCTGGGTAAAAACCTCTTTCATCTCAGCTTTTTTTTTACATTAAGGATATATTCCTGGTAAACAGATACTGGAAGTTACATATTTACATAGTTCATTTATTTATTTATTCATTTATTATAATTTTTTTTTAAATTTATGTCTATAGGTAAACATTGTTTTTAAAAAGTAACTTTTTTGGATATTATAAACACTTAATTGTTGGTGTCTTGTATATAAAAACAACTGTGGCAGCTTTGTTTGTATATTACTCACTCCATACATAGAAGGTCTTTATTCAATCTTGGCAGGGTCTGGCAAAGATTTGAAAGTTAGGTAGATTTTTCTTATAACAAGTTCTTTGTAAGAGACCTTAGACACTGATGTCTTGTGTTGTGGTAAACATTAACTGCAAAAGAACATTTACTGCACATTGCCCTGAGTATAAATTTTTGCCACTTCAGCTATTGCTCGTGTTTTCACAAAAATGAATTAAATACTCCAATCTGTGATGAATTAAAAAACTCTTGATATCAATCATCCAACAAACTTGTTAATAGCTTTGGCCTAGAGCAAGCATTTACTCACAAAGTATTTAAGATGTATCTTGTAACAGTTGGCAAATTATACAAAAGGATCATGTCTTGTCTTGTTTCAAACAGCAGATGCTAATAAAATATATATCTACTTTTAGGGTCTGATAGACACAGGTAAAGTTTTGGAAGAGTTAAAAGGTAGACAATCAAAGTTTGAAAAACAATTAATAAATCTGGAAAAGAAGACAAGTAAAAAGAAAGGCAAAACAGAAAACTCTGAAGAAAATACCAACACAATGGTAACTTTTAATACTGTAGAATCCTTAAAATTCCCTTTGGTTAAAAATTTAATGGTTTTGCAATTTAAAAAATTTTGTTTGTAAAAAAATTTCTTGAAATTGAGTTTCATAAGAATAAGTCTCATTGGGGGATTGTTAATTTAAAGTTTTATAGACATTAAATTTTACTTAACCATGCTAAAAAAATTAAAAATTTAAACCTCAACATACATGGGTGATTTTACAGTAATATAGCCTATAGATAGACTTTTATCTATGGAACTAATTCCAATTATTAATTAAAAATATAAAATTCCTAAGTATTCTAAGATTGGTTATGTCATTTTAATAGAAAAGTACCTTGCAAAAGATATAGAAAATCAGTAAAATAAAATCATATTACCTCATTAATATTAATTATGATGCAAATTGATTTTGTATTAATTAATGTGCAAAATTCAGAAAATATCTATGAAATAAAAACAAATAGCAGCATTTAATCTCATTTCTTTAACATCAGGGGCCAGTTGCACAAAAGATGATTAAATTTAACGACTCGTTAAGTTTAACGAGTTGTTAAATTTAACGATTGGTTATCCTGTTGCTCAAAACATGATTTGTTTTAATGACTCGTTAAAATGACTAGAATTTTAATCAACCTCTGAAGTATGATTAAAAATTTAATCATTGATTTAAAGAAAATTTAAAATGATGGCTTATTTGAGATTGACATTGACAAATAACCAACAGATTAGAAAACAATTAGAATTTAGTCGACAGTATTCGATATTTTCTTATGAAGAACACAGAAGACGGTACAGGTTCAGTATAGAAGGCATACAACTGATTACCTCTTTGGTCAGAGAGGATGTGGATGTGATTATTTAATCATTTAATTAGACTTTAACAAGTCGTTAATCCTTAACTAATGATTTAATTTGATCATCTTTTGTGCAACTGACCCCTGTAGTTCTCAGAGATTAAGAACAAGGCCACTAATAACTGTTGAATATGATTGATTTGTATTGAAGAGAAATAACAACGTTTACAAAATTTATAAATTATAATCAAAAGTAATTTTAAGCTTACTAATTAGTTCACATTATTTTTGTCATGGCCATTTATTGATTGTTAAGAGTTCTCAAGTGAATTAGTCCATAATGTAATTAAACTTTGTTGTAATTTTATCTAGTAGATGTATATTTTATCATTTTATCAGTGGTAATATTTTGCATCTTTCATCATTTTTTTGTAGAAAAATGAAATACAGATGAAATTAGACAAAGTGAAGAAAACTATCTCCGATATTGAAAATTTTTAACAATGTTATTTATAGAACTTCACACGTTCATACATTTATATTTCTTTTGGGACAATATAATTTGTTTGATACGTATTAGATTTTTCTGATTAACAGAATAAGGTACTTAAGGTGTTTATAAATTAACAGAGAACCAGAATTAAAACCCTGAAAACTTAATATAAAAACACTAACAGGAAACTAGGTAATCAGAAAAATGTATGACCTGCTACATTCATTTAGGCTTGTAAATCTCACATTTGACTCCAGTTGATACTGTCTTTTATTGTCAAAGAATATCAAGGTCAAAATGACTGTGTATAGTAAAACTTTTGCACAATATCTTGTAATGAACAGAAAAAAATTAAAACTGCGTTTTATATATATTATAACTATATATATATATATATAGTTATAACAAAAGTTATTACATGTTTATGACAATTTTTATATATGGCAGTTGACAGTTATTTTCATTGTGCACCCAGTTAGTATGATTGATATGGTGTTAGGGTAATAAATGCCCCTGCTATTCTCTGTCCCTTATTAAATTTTTTAAAAAGAATAAAAATTATTTCAGTAAATTATAACGATGTTGTGTACCAAAATACATGAGAAAATAAAAACTGCAGACCAGGATTATGAGGATAGCAAAATAGTGATATACCACCTAAAAGCACTAACCTTACTTATGATTATTTATGTTAGATGTGTCTCACCATAGCAGCTTCCAAAGACAAAAATCCTGTTGTAAAATGCTGCTTTCTAAGTTCTTTCAAAGAATTTTTATAATTTCTTTGTAGTTGCTGTTAATTGCTATTAAGCTAAATGTGTTATTGTCAATGGATCTGTTTGGTGACAATGCGATTACTTAACAAAATATGTTGCATATTTAAGACATGTAAAATTAAGAAGAAAGTCAAATTCTTTCATGTGACATATAAAGCATATATAATAAGCTTATTTTATTTTATTATAATTAGGGATGTTTATCTATTACTTATCATGGTTTATTGCTTTACATATACATTTAATAAAAATTGCAAAACCTGTAAAATTTTGATTACAGATACACATTTTACAAGCAATTTTACTTCTAAGGAGTACACTTTACGTAGCCACGATGATCTGAACTGTAAATCTTCCAATGTTGTATATGGAATAGAGTGTAATTTATGTGGACTCATATATGTGGGCGAAACCAAAGGCAGACTAAATGCACGAATGAATGGTCACCGGTTTGAAATAAATAATTATGGTAACCAACTTATTTACCAACACTTCAATCAGCCGGACCATTCCGTGCTGTCTATGAAGGTTAGAATTTTGGAAAAAATATACCACCACACTAACAGTCCTATTTTAAGTACACCATTCCGATTACAACGGGAGAACTATTGGATTAGAGAACTAGGCACTGCATCACCATATGGATGCAATGATAAAATTGATAGAGTGGGAAACCTTTCTAGCCCAGGTTGTAAGAATGTTAATGTTTTACACCTGTTCAACAGAACTACACGTAACAAAAGTCATGGACATCGAAGTTACAATAAACCCAATATCCATGATGTTAGTTTTTCTAATCTTTTACCATTCATTCAGAAACCTCTCGGATTACACCATATTCGTACCAAACTGTACTCTTTACCACTTTCCCGTCTAAATCAGTTACAAGAAGAATGCATATACAAAACTACTACAGATTTTAATACACCAGATTTTAAACTTAACGCTATCATCATGGATATTGCATTTAAAAGGTTATTTAAACCCGCTCAGGAACACAATATACAGGACGACAACCGTCGCCAATTTCTTAAATTACATTATGCAAACAAAGGCATAGATGCTATTAATATCTCTAATATACTACTTAACAAAGTAGTACAATCTAAAGTCCCTACTTATTTCAAATATAACTCACCACCTCTAATTTCCTACTCCTACAATAAACCCATTGCATCCAAAATTTTCAACTATAAACATACTTTGCAGTGCCTAAACTTTCATAACTTTACTCCACCTACCTGCTCTTGCTCAGCGTCCCCATATATTTATAAACCAGCTGGGCATGTAGTAACAGGTGATCTCAATATTATTGAGAATACTAAATTAAGATGTCTTCTTTCAAAAGGCCCTAAATACAGGGAGGCTCAACCTTTTACTTGGGGACAGAATTTCAAAATTATTATGGATTCTGTTGAAGAGTATGCTAGAGGTTGGGCTAAATTAGAAGACGTAGAGCTTGATACTTTATCCGACTGGATAAGGACAATTAGAAATTTTGTCAAGTCAAGGATTGCAAAACTTAATGGGTCTATGGGTACTAAACCTTCTTTAGTGCTCAGGGACCCTGAGGTTTCTGCGGTCCTTACTGACATACATAACAGGTATGTTGTTGTCCCTGCTGATAAAGCTTCTAATAACATTATTTTCGTTTGTAAGAAATTCTATGTTGAATGTCTTATTGAGGAGCTTGGTTTAGATAGTATATCAGAGAATCCTACTTATACAAAAACTAATTTTACAAAAGATGAAGTTCTTTCCAATCATAGGGGAGTCCTTGAGTCTTTTGGTATCAATTTAAAACAGGAAGAACTAGACCTGCCTTACTTGTATTGGATTCCAAAACTTCACAAAAATCCGTACAAGGAAAGATATATTGCAGGTTCCTCTAAATGTACTACTAAATCATTATCAGTAATTCTAATACAAATTTTGACAGTCGTCAAAGATGGCCTTCAGACTTATTCAGATAGAGTCTATTCTACATCTGGCATCAACCAAATGTGGATTCTCAAAAATTCTAAAGAACTACTTGACCATTTTGTCTCTAATACTCTATCTTCGGTAAAAAGTATAAAAACTTTTGATTTTTCTACCCTTTACACCACTATTCCTCATGCTAAATTGAAAGAACGTCTAAAACAAATCATTCACTTTTCATTTTTTTACAAAAACGGTAAACCAAGATATAAATATCTAGTGCTCAACAGGGACTCTTGTTATTTTGTAAAACACCATACAGACTGCAAACAAAAATATACTGAAGATACCATCAACAAAATGTTAGAGTTTTTGATAGACAACATATTTGTTGTGTTTGGCAATATTATCTTTCAACAAACAATCGGTATACCAATGGGCACAAACTGTGCACCTTTACTTGCTGATTTGTTTCTTTATTCATATGAATCAGAATTTTTACAGAACCTTGTCAAATCTGGAAAAAAGACTGTCGCTAAATCATTCAACTACACATACAGATATATAGATGACGTTCTTTCGCTAAATAATCACAAATTTGGAGAATATGTGAATGTCATCTATCCAAGTGAGCTTGAAAAAAAAGACACGACAGATTCTCCATGTTCTGCTTCATATTTGGACTTATACCTCAATTATGACACTCATGAAAGGTTACATCTGAAGCTATACGACAAACGTGATGACTTCAATTTTTCTATTGTCAACTTTCCGTTTCTTTGCAGTAATATCCCTGCTTCTCCTGCTTATGGTGTATATATTTCACAGTTAATACGGTACGGTAGAGCTTGTTCCCACTATGGGAACTTTCTGCAACGAAGCAAATTACTTACAATTAAATTGTTGACACAAGGATATTGCAAGCCTAGGCTAATCAGGGCCCTTAAAAAGTTTTATGGCCGTCATCACAATATTGTTGATAAGTATGTAGTCACTGTATCCCAACTTATACTGGATATATTTGACTTACCATAGTTCTTTGTTCCTTTCATTCTCAAAATTGACTTGCACGTGACGGGTGTAGCTAACTATACAGGAGGTGCTTACCCTTCCGGAGCACCCGGCCTCACTTCCTTGATGGAAGTTCACGTGTATTACCTATTTTGCCAATTTGCAAAGTTTTTACTTTGTTTTTGGGATTGTGATATGGACAAGGACTGGTATGTTTGTTTTATTTATTATTTGCTTTCTTAGGTGCAAGTAGATATATTTAAAACAGCAAAATATACCATCTGACCTAAGCTCTCTCAAGATGAGCTATTCATATTTTCTACACCACCCATCATCTACAATCCATTGTTTTAAATTACCAGAACTAGTAGACCTATGGCAGACCTAAGCTCTTTCATGTTTTAAAAGCTTTTATGACTTGCATTAATGGTCAAAAAATGCTAAAAAAGAAAAATATTTAACATCTTGTCATAAACCAAGGCCTTGAAACTTCAAATAGAAGCTTCATCAACTTTGAAAAGCTGGTTGACCTTGAACAGTATCTTTACTTTTAATATTTTTTTTTGGTGATTATATATATATATATATATATATATATATATATATATATATATATATATATATATATATATATTAGATAACCTCTGATCATGATCCATGTTCTGAAATTTCATTCTTATTAGCTGTAAATAAACGGAATCCTCTAATGGATTGGCCAATTATTAAAGATGATTATTATAAGCTTTGAGCATGTGTACAGATGTACGGGGACTCCAATGAATTGAAGGTGAAACTTGACAAATTTTATTAATTGTCCGTCATTAATATCCAAATGTACCCGCAGTGATGTTATTTATCCCTAGCAAAGTCACAAATGACAAATTAAATGTATTTTAATTAATGTATTTCAGCTTTTTTAAGTTGTTTTAAATGACCCGGTTTATTATGATGCAACCATGTTCTATATTTAGTTCTCAAAGACTTCATCTCGCTGGGAAATTACTGCTTTGAGCATAAAAGCAGCATTAAGTTTTTCAATTTTCTGAATTTTTTTTTTATTTTTATTTTTATGTTTTTTTTTATTTTTTAAAAATATATTTTTTTAAAAAAGATATCCTCTAACCACGATCCGTGAGATTCATTTTCTAAAATTTCATTTCTTTTAGCTGTAAAAAAACGGAATCCTCTGACCGGTTGGTCAACCTTTAACAATGGGTATTATGAACTTGGAGCATGCGCGCGGATGTACGGAAAAAAAACATGGATCGAAGGTGAAACATTACAAATTGCATTAATTGCCCGTCATTAATATCCAGATGTATTTGAGATGGTGTTATGTATCCCTTACTAAGTCACAAATGACAAATTCATCGAAGTTCTGTGTTTAATTTATCGTATTTCACCGTTTTTAAAATGTGTTTAAATGACCCGGGTTTTGATGACGTAACCATGTTCTAATATTAGATCCCAAATGCTGCATCTCGCTGGGTGATAACTGTAATTTCTTTATTTATTCGAGCTTTCATCGTTGAAGCAAATGTAACATTGTTCATGAGGAACATCATTAATTAGATTAGCACCGTTTTAATTTTTTCTTTGGAAAACTTAATGCAGCTTTAACCGTTGAACCAAATTTAACATTGTTCATTAGAAACATCATTAATTAGATCAGCACCGTTTTAATTTTTTTCCTAGGAAAACATTGCAGCTAAAAATGTTAAACATTTAGGCAGATTTTTTTTATGATCAAAAGGCAAGAATTTCAAGATATAACATAAAGGGTATACATATGCTTACCAAGTACTTAAACCTTTAAAACATTCATTTATATTTTCATGTTATTAAAGTTGCATTAAGTTTTCCTAGGAAACATTTAAAACGGTGCTGATGATGCTCCTAATTAACAATGTTACATTTAATTCAACGATAAAAGTTCGAATAAATACAGAAATAACAATAATTTCCCAGCAAGATGTAGCCTGTTGGATCTAATTTTATAACATGGTTAAGTCATAAAAAACCGGGTCATTTAAACACAACTTACAAAACGGTGAAATACAATAAATTAAACACAGAATTTCATTAAATTTGTCATTTGAGACTTTTAAGGTATACGTAACACCATTGCGAACACATATGGATATGAATAACAGACAATTAATACAATTTGTCAGGTTTCACCTTCGATTCATTGAAAACCCGTGCATCCGTGCGCACGTTCCAAGCAAATAATAATCATCGTTAAACACTGATCAACCCGTTAGAGGATTCCGTTTATTTACAGCTAATAGGAATGAAAGTTTTGATAATGAATCACACGGATTGTGATTAGAAATTATCTAATTTTTTTTAAAAAATATATTTTTAGAAAAACAAAAAAATTCAGAAAATTGAAAAATTTAATACAGCTATAAGTGATCATTTAGGCTCAGTAGGCGTTTTGCTATTAAATGTGTTGCTTTACCTTTAATAATGAGGATAACGTGAGTGAATTATTCTTGCACAGAGTGAAGTAAAACACTTAGTTGTTTTAGATAGATGTACATTAGAACTGTAGAAGTAGACTATTCCTGTTTTACAATGCACAGCTGTTTTATGTGCTCCTAATGACGTCATTGCTATTTAATGATTTGACAACATAATGTGAATTTGCATTGTGACCAAGCCCCAGTTTTACAACCATTCACTCAATTGAGTGTACACTTATTTCAAATTCGAGAATATTTCAATGTCACTTTTTGAATCATTACACAGTTAATGTGAATATTAATGTAAGTTATATCTAAAAAATTTTAGTGTAGTTTTGTTATACAAAAAATATTTTCTTATAAAACTTAAAATTTTTAAAACATTTATTAGGAAAAAATGAGAATATTTTCGTTGAGTGTACACTCAAATGAGTGAATGATTTTGAAACTGTGACCAATTTTCATTCATAAAAACTTTCATTCCAAAGCGTGTTCGAAGGAAAGGCCAAAAGACAAAATAAGTTACTTCGTGGCTTGTCCACCCGGTGATTCTCCGCCACATGTACCTATCTCTCTGTTTATAAATGACAGGAGCGTTAGACATCTTTGTGCAACTCCACTCCATGTCCAATAATCCAATAAGTCACGGATCAGCCTATATCTTCTACTAACCCATGCGTTTATCTTTAGATTTGTATATTAAATATTGAATTTTCTTCCTGAAAATTTTGACAATCAAAAGCTGTTGTAAGCAGATAAAAGATGAATTACACCATAATTCATAAAAATATATTTTATTAATAAATTAATCTACTATTATAATACTTGCTCCAGACAATGAAATTAACAGATTTCAGCAGTTTCACGGGGTTAGTAATGAAATATCACTGAATGTTGAAGATTTTGAGGAATGGATATTTGCGTATTAATAAGGACCATTGTTTTCAGATAAAGCTGCTGTCTTATGTGGTATTTATCATTAAAGAACAATGTAGTCCGACTTTGTGTTATTTAAACATATAATATAAGGATATTCATATATGTATAATGGTTCTGTTCAGTATATTGTTCATCAGGCAGTGTTGCCGATTCCCTGAAATGGGCATATTGACAACTTGTCACAATGCAATAAAATAGCAGATTGACATTGAAAACATACAAACAGATATTTTATTGATAGAAACATTTTTTTTTTCAATACGGTTTTACAGAATACATAGTCTTGTATGAGATCGCACTTTGACCTAGGGGAGCTGTGGAAAAACGATTTATATGTTTATCTGATGCAGAAATTAGTAATCTTATTTCATCTATGTATAAACGTCTTCAATATTATATCTTGTTTCTAATTTCTGGGCTAAGTCTACTTTATTAACCTGTCTAAGTCCTTTAATTAACTGAACTACATTTCCTTTTCGATTGAAAGACCGCCATTTTTCTAGGCTTTTCAGTGCAGACTCTTCCGGTGTACTGTCTCTGCGCACTGAAATATTATCAATTACTTCTACATCTTTACGTATCCTGTCTCTGTCACGTGGTGGTATAAACGGAAGTTTAACATAAAGCGATTTCCAGTCATCGCCAATGAAATGAGCAACAAAACGGCAAGCGTCATCAAGCTGACCTGAAAAACAACAAACATTATGAAAAAGATATCCAAAATAAATAAAAACAATTAAGTATTTGTGAATAAAAAATAACTCGTACACGGGTGACTATGATTATTTTCAACTTTCGTTGTCGTGCGCTAAGTGGGAATATTTACTATCAAATTAAAATTAACACACGGCACACAACATCAAGCAATTACGCTGGTCATAAAATGATTTGGACATGGTTACAGTATTAGTCCTGTTGTCGTCTGAAGTCAATGCACTACTCTAAGTACATGTCCTTGATAGCACAAACGCTTCTGCCGATGATATGAAACATTTTAAAGTATGAACAAACTATATAGATTTTGAAACTACGGAATGTAATAACTTAATTATATCTGGATCATGTCCGAGAGTTGAGTGGAGTGGAGTAAAGGAGTTTTACTCCCCAGTCAAGATTCTTTCACTTATTTCGAGGCTGTCAGTTCTGGGATAGTGGAGGAAACCGGAGTGCCCGGAAAAAACCACCGACCTTCGGCAAGCGAACTGACAAACTTTCTCACACTAGGATCTGTCCCGAGTGGGATTCGAACCCAGGCGATAAGAGGCACTGTGATCCGTAAGCGCGTGCTTTAGACCACTCGGAAGAGAATGTTCGATATATTATGTGTTTATCCTGTTCCTTGTCTTGCTCGTTTTACCGTGTGTGTGTGTTCTTGGTGACAATTGTTGTTGCTAATTTGATAATCTTACAACAGTATCCAGCTCTAATAAGAAACATTAACCAGTGAAATATGTTGTAATAATGTTTTGTCCATTTATTTATTATTTTATTTTTTTTATTTACTTATTTTTTTTTATTTATTTATTTATTTATTTATTTTTTTTTTTTGACATATGAAGCTAAGCGATCACTTTAGGGATGTCTTCGGGTGAGAGGTATTTTCAAACTCTAGAGTCGCGCAAAACTGTTTTCTTGTTTTCATATCGAAAATGTCAGAGTATCGTTTACTCGCTTTTTTAACTTTAAATATTCATTACCAACTCAATTTAATCTATAACACCGTAATAAATATACCATGATCATGTTTAGTTTTTAATACACATCAACATGTTTTACGAACTTCATTTCACTTTAATCAATTAATATTGAACACTTTACGTATTAATATGTATTTGTTGGCGTTCACTTGATGTCAAACGCCAAACCATTGTTCGTCACCCGTCTGACTTGTCAATAATGCCCGAGAACTTCCGGTATGACTGAGATCAACATGATGGTAATATTGATTTTTTTGTTTTTTAGGTTTCACAATCGAGATCAATTTTCATTGTATTTATGACAAAATTAGACTGTTATTGGGATGTTGCTAAGTCACATGTATAAGAAAAAACAACTACACTAAATTGTATTAAACATTGCTTGTAGAATATGCGAGATGAAATATTAACGATATTTGCTTTTAAAAACTGATTTAAACTTCAAAGTATACATTTTACAATTTTGTAAAAGAAGGTCAATATTTGAAATCTATAATACTAGTTTGAGGAGCCCATGTTTTTTTATTTATTTATTTATGTATTTATTTATATTTTTTGTAGTTTTCTTTTTTGGTTGTCTTGGTGATATACAGATATATATTGATATTTCTTTTTAATATTCAACATTCAACTTTGTTTTTTAAGAATAGAAGAGACTGGATTCTAAGTATTTTCAAATGGCAAATGCTGTTTGAAATTTTGTTTGCTTTTATTATTTTTATTATTATTATCAATGATTTTGCTTCATTATTAACCATGATCAATACTTTAATTTCGTTCACACACAATGCTTATTCCCCGAAGGTTGTTTTATATTTGACCTGTATTCAATTTTTCTAGTATGTCCTTGAGCGGGGTGTTCTCAATTTTATGTTCTCTAAAAGGAATTCCGCATAAACAACGAGAACATGCACCGTGGGCATTATTCACGGAACACAATTTTACACGAACAATTTTGTAGATGCATGAAGAACAAAGATGGATGGCGAGTCGGCAACAAAGTAATAAAATCAAACTAACGTGAAAAACATTGGGTACTCTTATGCTGATGTGATTAAAATAAATCACAGTTTAGTCATTTTTATCGCGTTTGGAGTATTACTTTACTTAGCTCATCGTTTACATAATTATGCCAAAAGTTAAGAATCTACCTGTCTGTCTGTTCCTGATATATTGTTTAATTTATATAACGTTTTCCAGAAAACTGTCATATCATACATAGAGTTGGCTGAACATCGCTCCAACGTAATTGTTCGTCTCCATGTTGTTTCTTTAGATATGTCCTTAGTTAGGGCGATTTAACACGAGAACAATTTCTGTTTGACTCTATGAAAATAAACCTCTCCCGAAGGCACCTTACGTCAATGATCGCCTAGATTCACATGTTGTCAAACACAATCGGAAATGCATGATAATAAACCTTATCGCGTTCTGGTTAATCAAAATCAAAATACATGTATATGATTTTTCAAAAATAGCAAATTATCATTTATGAGATTTTTAAATTAAATCATCAATTACGTCATTTAGATAAAAACTAGAGTCGTCTCCCCTTGATAAAATAGCACTGTCCTTTAACCATAACAGGCACTAAAAACCTTAACATACATTCTACTTACGAAAATAATTTTAATTGGTTAATTATATACCTGCATCTAGGTCACCTATATCTATATAATGCATGTTGAAAGAAAACATTCTTTACAAATGAAACGGAATTAAAGTTCCTATGATTAAGAACCTCCTTTAAAAGTGATTTCTATTGACAAAGAACACTGACTGCAGGTTAGATCTATTGTTAAAATTCTATGTATGGGGTTACGTATCTTATTACTATCTATCAAATACTGATCTTCATGTTTAAACGTCCATGACACAGATTATACCACCAAACTTTTAGCATAGGCCTGACCAATGTTTACCCCTCTGTTGCCGAAAAGTTTGTTGTTCAGCTGCTGAGGTTGTCATAACTGTAATATTAAATGGTCAGATAGATACGTTGTCTACTGGTGGCGTCGAGATATAAATATGACGAGGAAACGAGATGACATCTTGACTAAATAGTTTTTCTCCATTGGACGTTAAACTTTAGTCATGTCTGTAGTGCACTTATTACATCATAAACTTATTGGTATTTTAAAACATAAAGACGCAAAAAAGTTGTAAAGTTTGTGTTTGTTAACGAGACATTTTAAACGGTTTATTTGTTTGAGTTGATATATATAGGGATCACGTTTACACAGGAAATGAATGAAATACAAAATACACTAATGTGACACCTTTAATTCAAATTTGAAAAATATTTAAAGTTTAATCGTAAATAGGTGTCGAAATTTGACGTCAATTAAAGAAATTGGGCTATAGAACGACAAAAAAGGAAAGTCTTAGTGAAATACATTGTGAAGTGTCCTCTTTGAGGTGCAGAACCAATTTTAAAAATATATGTTTTATTTGTAATGTATTTAAAAAACATAATGATAAGGAGTGTAAATAAATAAATAAAACAAAACTAAGATATACGCGAAATCGTAGATTCCATTATTATCATCCATATAGATGGATCCAATTAAAGTGATACAAGGTTTTGTTTGTTTGTTTGTTTGTTTGTTTCTTTTTGTTTTGTTTTGTTTTGGTTTTTGTTTTTGTTTTTTTTAATCTATTAATTATTTATTTATTTTGATGTCGTAATAGGTACTGTGATTCTATCTGGCTCATCAAAAACGGGTTTTATTGAAATAATTTAAAGGGATATGCAAGGTATTTGACAACGAGCAATGTAACCAATATCATTATACAACAAATAAAAGCGGAAAATAACACCGATAAACGCTTATTTAGACCACTGATCATAAAATTAACAAAATCGTTTTGATAAAGATATAACAGACAAAATGACATCGTTGGTTAGATTAAGAATTCTCTATAGTTGTTAATATCTCATGTGTATTATAACTAATGGTCGCATAACATGAACATTTATATAGTGCAAAGTCTTATTTCACATATTATTTCTCGTTTCTGGTTACACATTTTTGTTTTGTCCAATACAGTGGTAACTGGCAAACTACTTTTTGAAGCGTTTTGTGTCTTTCCTGGCGCTTATTAACCCGCAGATAATTGGAAAAACTTCAAGACATTTAGAATTATTTTTTTATTTTTACCATAAGGCTGGGGACGTCTAATTGCTTGTAGTAGAATTAGGTGTATTGAAGGTTTAAAAGGGACCGACCAGACGAACATCCCCAATCAAACCAGAGTTCCTAAGCAATTTGCACAACATTATTGACTATGGTTCTAGTTCATCAAACATATTTCAGAAATTTCCAATTTATTTTACTAAAAAGAATGAAGTTATGATCAACATTTTTAGAAAATGTAATCCTAAAATTAAAAAAAAACATAGGACCAATATCGCGTACATGCTAAGAAAAACAGTAATGATTCAGTTTTTTTTAGTAAAGACGGCCAACTACAAGACTTGCTTCCGGTTCCTTAATTGGTTAAGTTAATAACCCGGTGTGATTGGGAACTTCTAGAAGTAGAAAAGGCACATGTCAGAATTGAATTCCCCCTTTTCCAGTTGAACGACCCAGATAAACTCTTCAAATACAAAGAGGAAAAATGTAAAAAATTGCAACTTCTGTTATGGAGTTTTTGCTTTTAGATAAAATTTTAAATAGTTTTGAAGAAGATTTTATAGACCTGTCTCCAATGACAACGCACATATTTTATTGCTTTTAAATAGGCCAGTATTTTATGCGTAGTAAACAGCTATATCCACTGAGTCATCCATTTTCTAAGCAACTGACTGTTTTTCTCTTCTGAAATTCTGCCCGATTTTTGAAAGAGACAGAAATGCTTCTGGGAAAGGAAGTTGCCCAATCGAACATACAGAAGGCATTAGACGCGACTAAGTCACGTGGTTTTATACTTCTGAAAGTTCCCAATTGCACCGGGCTAAATGTGTATCCTGTGTAATGAAACTTTCTGTTCAAAAATTCATGCGTGCCATTATTCGTAATTATCAAATAGCAGTGATCCTGGTGGATCTTGTAATTTTAGAACAATTTACCAACCATTTGATAAAACAACCGAGGTTTTAAATGACTGAGATCTGATAGATATGGTAATAACTTGTTATATTAGTTGGTTAATTCAACTGATCAAAAAAGCCGGTTTAAAGGTTTTCAATTTAACGCTTTTTAACATCTTTTGCAAATATTTATCGACAAAAACCCATACAGACCGAACCTTTATATCTGAAAATAAAACAAACAGACAATGTCAATATTAAACACCATACCTTTCTCTGCAGGCATTATCCGTCTTTTATAAACACGCCGTAAAGTATAAGAAGATAACTTAACCTCTCTCACTCTCCTAAGTACGGCACTCTTTTGGTCAATACTAATAATCCTCTCCTGAATGGAATGTATCTCAATGTCAATACCTTCCAAACTTCGGTGGATTTCCTCTCTTTCATGCCTATTTGTAACCTCTTCCACCTTTAGTTCATAAGTCCTATCTGACACTTGTTTGAGCTGTTTCTCTAACCTTGACCTTTGGCGTTCCATTACATCCTTCCGTTCATATAATCTGTTTAAATCACTGTTAGATTTGTCTAATTTCAGTCGTAAATCGTCTCGATATCTCGGAGAAACAGGTGTCTTATCTGCTATTGCTTCTTTCAATTCATTTATTGCAACATTTTTGTCCTCAATTTGTTGATCTAATCTTTCTATGGTATTACAGACGGTTTCGAGACTATTTTTTAATTTCCGTTTTTCTTTCTTATGTGTTGAATGATCTCGGGATAAATGCATACCCGTTTTATTTTTTCTTTCAAGGCTTCTCGAGACTTCACTTCGTTTTGTTTCAAGCTGCCTAATATCTTCCACTAAATTTTCTTTGTAAGAGTTATTGAACACCACTTCCTGTAAAAGTCTTTCGGGGTAATTAGCATCGTCTGCTACCCACTTTTTTAACGTCTGCGCAATCTCCACTATAAGAACACATGTATCTTCCATCATTGTACCATGACGATTTCCCTCTGATATAAACTCTTCGAAAGGTTTTTTCATTTCACCGTAACGTAAAATATTCGTGTTCATTATATCTTTTTTCGATTCTACTTCGTTTCTATAAGTGTTGATCGATTCTTCATATTCTAAAATTGGTCTAATATCTAATGCAAAGGATTCTTCAATAAAACTTTGACAAAATTTAAAAACATGATCCCGTCCACAATTTAAAATTTTTTCACGGACTTTGGGAATCATTACTTCAAAATCCTTCGCTCGATTGCATATATAGAGAATATTTTGATATCCCTCTTTTCCTTCAATGGATTCGTCTACAGTTTTCACCTTGAGTTTATCCATGAATTCTTTCCACGTTGCAAAATCCGCTGTCTGTGTTCCCCAGCTCTCCATGAGCTCCAAAAGAACTTTACCACATTCTTCATAATCAACGGCTTTGTGACTGAAATACTTTTTTGCAAACTTTCTAACTTGGACGCACACATCATTGATAATATCAATAATGGTCTTAAATTCAGCTTCCCTTGTTGGTGGAAGGCGTGATTTCCGCGATTCTTTACTGGTTGGTTTTTCTTTGTTCACGGGCATTTTGACCCGGGTTTTTGTTGTATATACATAAACACCTCTCTTCCTATCATTTTCGTCAAATATAACTATCTTCATAAGTCACACTGAAAAAATAAAGAAACAATATATGTAACAAAGGATAGACAGATAATTGCTAATGGGTATATCTTGAGTAAAGTATGATATTTAATACGCTTTAGTGAATAAATTATTTCTTTAGCTCAAAACACGGAAGCCTGGTAAAAGATAATGAAGCTTAAATAAAACAAACGAATAAAAAGGTGACAAGACACTTACACATCTTGAGCTGTTGTTATTGTGTTATATAGGAAGGCTAGTTTATGTGTTTGTTATGTATTATTATACAGTGTTAATTGCAAAATTTTGAATATTTTTGGTAAAAATTCAAAATTAAGTATACGACAGCTCTATTTATAGACCACTGGTTATGAAGTTAGTTGGAGTGTTTGGTTTGATGGAGTATTGGTGTTTTACATCCTAGTCGAGTTACTTTAACTAATATCGAGGCGCTTTGTACTTCGCTGGTGACGATACCAAATTCTCTGAGAAAACAACAGACTTTTGGTAAGTGAACTGACGAAAATTCTCAGAAAAGAGAGCGCACGAGTGATATTCAAATCTACATTATTAGAGTCTCTAATCCATGGGCGCACATTTTATATTCAGACACCAAAAGTGATTTAATCACACCAACGAAGTATATCTAATGCCTAGTCACAGTGGGAGGGTTATAATCAGTTATCTCTGTATATGTGTACCATGTCGTACATTGCCTTGTCTCATTGGTCTATCGCTCTTGTTGTTAAATGTTCATTGGCTATTTTGAAGTTAATCATTTTAAGTTCCCTATTACTTATTTTGTTCTTATTGGTTCTTATGTTTTCCTATTTTCTGTCAAAGTCAATTTTGTACATGCAATGTCGAATGTCAAAAACACCAGCAGTAGTCAATAAAAATAAGAAACAAACTGCCATTTTTCTTCCATTTAATTATATCTGACCTAGTATAACAAGTATGAACAAACCCTTAGATCAATGATAGTTAGCTGATATTTTACTTACTTGAATATAAAAAAATATTTTAATATATATTGAGATATATAACAGGGTAAATATAAACAGGGATAAATAAACCGAATAAGAGGCAGCAAAATAAAATCCCCGTTTGATAAACCCGGATAAAGGGTTTTATATGTGCACTTACAATTTTAAGACTGTGCATATATCATCATAATATATCATTGATCAAAAAGATAAATTATTGCATTTTTAAAATCTCATTCCAGTGCAAATATTTAGAACACTGTCAAATGATATTTTCTTAAAATCTCTATTAGAGAAACGGCATTTTTTATTTGTGAAGTGGCATGCAGTTAATCTCTCTTGTCATGGAGAACTTAAGAGCATTAGGAATTTTTCAATAATTAAATAAAAGACTCACTGCATGAAAGACAAACAAAGAAACACTTAAACAGAGCAGGTCAATATTGGTTGTATAGGGCCAAGTGAAATGTAAAGTGTCATAGAAAGTCAAGTAAAGTAGTGGTGAAAAAATAAATGCCAAATAAGGTTGCTTTTCATGTTTTTTAACGTCCGAATTCAAAACTCACTCTTTATTGTTATTAATCCATAACTGATCTAAAACCAAGATCGAGAAGTACGGAGATGCACAAGTATGTTCTATGAATGTCTGGTAGGTAATAAACACATAAAATAACACAAACTTTGACGATATAGTCTGAAAAATGGGTACTATTCTAGAATACACCTTGTGAAAACATTTAGATTTAATGTAAATTATAAAAAAAAATAATTATTTGCTCCTGAAAATATGCAATGAAACAAGTAACAACAAAATAAAGACAATATCACTACGTCACCTATCATATAAGCGATTTGTAAGTTGAAACGTATATATAAACTGCATATTGTGCATACAGCATACAATATAACATGGCATATCCCGCATGTAACAAGGCAAAAAAGAATATATATATATATATATATATATATATAATACAATGTCATGTGACACTATCAAACAGGATTCAATTAGTTTTACGCTATGTGATGAAATATATATATGTATATATATATATATATATATATATAGAGAGAGAGAGAGAGAGAGAGAGAGAGAGAGAGAGAGAGAGTGTGTGTGTGTGTGTGTGTGTGTGTGTGTGTGTGGTAAGTAGGCAATAAGTAACAATACCCGTCATCATTTATATAGCTCTATATAAAAACATATTTATATCTGTTACGTTTATGGACAAAACATGTTTTTAGGTAACTGTCGTTGTAAGTATAATACCATGAAGTCTGATACTTTTCATAATAGTATCAAATATCTAATATTACATACAATCTTTAGACATTAAGTAAACATCTGGATTATTTATTTATTTGTTTGTTTTAGCGGTTACTTGTTTTATTTACTGTAAATATCAACTGGAATGAACATAGATAGCCCATATTTTATACACACAAAACCATACTATGTAGACTTAATCAAGATGTGACGGTAAACCATTGCTATCTGTTACTATTTATTTATAAACTATCACTGTGTCGAAGTAAAGACTTACTATAACGTGTATCTGAGAAATGTTTTCACTTATTTGTTAAGATTAAGCTTTAAATCTGACATTTTACATCGCTTCGTAAAATGGGCCTCGGTTTGAATTGAAAAAAGAATATCAGAATGTCCAAATAAGGAATGACAATAGAAATAAATAACTGAAAACAACCACACAATATGTATTTAAAAACACAAAGCAATATAAACATGTGAAAGAATTGGACAAAAAAAAGACAAACACATTGGCACTATTTATCTTAAAACTCCTGACTTCAGACGGGTACTAGATTTGGTTTGGTCAGTTGTGTGGTTATAGGTCAATAGGTAAATTCCAATCATTTTAATTAATAACTACCATTTCATTTCTTTCCACACATAGTTACGAAAGTTTTACAGTCAAGTACAAAAAAATAAAAGTAAAAAAATTCAAAGACATCACATTAAGGATCTATTATTATTATTATTATTATTATTATTATTATTATTATTATTAAATTTGTCATTATTGCAGTCTATCTATCTATCTATCTATCTATCTATCTATCTATCTGTCTATCTATCTATCTATCTATCTATCTACTTTTTTATTTTCTCCTTTTTTAATTTTTTTTTCAACTTATTAATATGCATAGCCAAAACCTATCGCTTAATATCGTACTCAGGCAATACAAGTAATAGTTAGTGACTATCACACTTAGTGCTCCCTAAATACCAATGTAAAGTAAATAAAACTTGTTTTATGTACAGAACTCAGAACAAATATTTCAGCATGTTGTCTATTTAATATGCAAACAAATGTTTTACAATTAAAGACTTAAATACATGTACTTGTTGACAGCAGACGCAACAAAGTGAAATATACACAATATATATTATACGTTTCAAGAAAGATAATTAAAGCTGCATTAAGTTTTCCAAGGAAAAAAAATAAAACTGTGCTGATTAATGATGTTCCTAATCAACAATGTTACATTTGGTTCAACGATAAAAGCTCGAATAAATAAAGAAACAACAATAATTTCCCAACGAGATGTAGCATGTGGTATCTAATATTAGAACATGCTTACTTCATGAAAAACCGGGTCATTTAAACACAACTTACAAAACGGTGAAATACGATAAATTAAACCGGAAGATTTACCTTTTTTATCTTTTGTCATGTCTAAAATTTAGTAAAAAATGTAAAATAATAATAAAATAATGGTCATAGACAACAATGAGACACGTAATTTTTATAATTTACATATATAAATGCTAAAATGCATAAAACTGTAACATTATACAAACTGTATATAAAATTATAACATTATACAAATCGTATACACAACTATAATACTATACAAAATCGTATACACAACTATAATATTATACAAATCGTATATAATACTATAATATTAAATAAATCGTATATAATACTATAATATTAAACAAATCGTATATAATACTACAATATTAAACAAATCTTATATAATACTATAATATTATACAAATCGTATACACAACTACAAAATTATTCAAAATCGTATACGCAACTATAATTCAATTTGTATATAAAACTATAATATTATACAAACCGTATATACATGTTCCTCTCCAGTAGATATATAACTTATTGAGATTGCACATTGTGCAATGTTGTTAAAGTTTAAAACTCGCTCTTTATTGTAATTATTAAGTGTAATTAATCCTAAATGTTTTATATTCTGACTGAGATTCACAATTACCGTTAATCGTGGTCAGACTAAAGTGATCCTTCACGTAGTCATATAAATAACTTGTAGCAAGTGAAGACGTACTTTGGCTGAGTAAGATATGACAAGATCTTACTTAAATTAATAACACATCATTTATAGATATTAACATTTTATGGTTTCGTAAATAGTTATAATTATTGTGATCAGCATGGTTTACTTATCATGAATAGTTATACATAATCACTATTTATTCGTACCAACATAAAAGCGGGCTAAGTACTGACACTCATTTTTCTAATTATTTCAAAAAGAATTTGTTACGAGCATGACAGAAAAAAAAACTATTTCTATGCTTTAATTATTTAAGTTATAATTTTAAATCGGATCCGAACCTGTCGAAATCATCGACGAATCATTAATAATGTTGTCATGTGCTAAATTTAATTTTATATAAAATAAATCATTTAAAAAGGATATGACAGGTAGTCTACACGAAAATTATGTGTGTGTGTGTGTGTGTGTGTGTGTGTGTTATTAACTATCTTGCACTAATATTTTGTTTTGCATCCTAACTGCGATTACACGATCTTCCTTTTTCTACATACCTCTGGTCAAATGTTTTGCAAAAGTTTTAAAATGAAATGTTTAAACATGCTGGAAAATATGTCCTTGGATACGACCAATAAAATAAAGAAAAAGGATGAAATAACACAGTTTTACGCAAAAGTCACTTAAATCAAGACGGTCAATTCAGGAATGGTGGAGGATACCGGAATGGAGAATTAACTCTCAGTAAGCAAACTGACAATTATTCCGACACTATGATCTGCCTGAGTGAGATTCGAACTTAGACCGTCAAAGGAAAAAAAAAAACACACAAAACGAATAAAACATAAAAGTAAGATCGATAAAGCTAATTTATATAAAGAAGCTATCAAGTAAAAGTATCGTGGGTATATAGAACCAAGGATCTTAAACAATGGTACAGAAGGCTTTAAGTGGCGATGTAAACCAGTATAGTAACACTATACAATCAATCTATTGTACGACTTTTTTAAGAAAACCAGCAGCAGTATTCAAACATACGGGCGTCATCTCGGTGTAATTATATTGATCAGCGGTATAAGACAAGTTAATAAACGAAAAAGGTAAACGGTTTGACTTAAACTTACCCCCAGAGGAAAGATGTAGTGTTTAAAATACCTTGTCCTCGGTATTGAATGGACAAACTAGAAAAAAAGTTTATTGTGACGTATAAAATTATAATAAATAGGGTTTAGGGACTATTTTTATTTTCAAAAAAGTTTACAATTTACTGTCAACTTCAAATAGTTACATTATAATTTCACGTTTGGGTTTAGTTCAATTTTCTACATTTAATGTTTAAAGTGTTTTATTTCGGTTCGTTAATTGTAGATATGTTAAATGACTTTAAAATAAGTAACTGAAAGCCTACCTGTATTAGGATCTATGCCTGTATTAGGATCTAGGCCTAGCCTGTATTAGGATCTAGCCTAGCCTGTGTTAAGATCTAGACCTAGCCTGTTTTAGGATCTAGACCTAGCCTGTATTAGGATCTAGACCTAGCCTGTATTGGGATCTAGGTCTAGCCTGTATTAGGATCTAGGTCTAGCCTGTATTAGGATCTAGGTCTAGCCTGTATAAGAATCTAGGTCTAGTCTGTATTAAGATCTAGCCTAGCCTGTGTTAAGATCTAGACCTAGCCTGTTTTAGGATCTAGACCTAGCCTGTATTAAGATCTAGGTCTAGCCTGTATTAGGATCTAGCCTAGCCTGTATTAAGATCTAGGTCTGGCCTGTATTAGGATCTAGGTCTAGCCTGTATTAGGATCTAGACCTAGCCTGTATTAAGATCTAGGTCTAGCCTGTATTAGGATCTAGACCTAGCCTGTATTAAGATCTAGGTCTAGCCTGTATTAGGATCTAGGTCTAGCCTGTATTAGGATCTAGACCTAGCCTGTATTAAGATCTAGGTCTAGCCTGTATTAGGATCTAGGTCTAGCCTGTATTAGGATCTAGACCTAGCCTGTATTAAGATCTAGGTCTAGCCTGTATTAGGATCTAGGTCTAGCCTGTATTAGGATCTAGGTCTAGCCTGTATTAGGATCTAGCCTAGCCTGTGTTAAGATCTAGACCTAGCCTGTTTTAGGATCTAGGTCTAGCCTGTATTAGGATCTAGACCTAGCCTGTTTTAGGATCTAGGTCTAGCCTGTATTAGGATCTAGGTCTAGCCTGTATTAGGATCTAGACCTAGCCTGTATTAAGATCTAGGTCTAGCCTGTATTAGAATCTAGACCTAGCCTGTTTTAGGATCTAGGTCTAGCCTGTATTAGGATCTAGACCTAGCCTGTATTAGGATCTAGGTCTAGCCTGTATTAGGATCTAGGTCTAGCCTGTATTAGGATCTAGCCTAGCCTGTGTTAAGATCTAGACCTAGCCTGTTTTAGGATCTAGACCTAGCCTGTTTTAGGATCTAGGTCTAGCCTGTTTTAGGATCTAGGTCTAGCCTGTATTAGGATCTAGACCTAGCCTGTATTAAGATCTAGGTCTAGCCTGTATTAGGATCTAGGTCTAGCCTGTATTAGGATCTAGGTCTAGCCTGTATTAGGATCTAGGTCTAGCCTGTATAAGAATCTAGGTCTAGTCTGTATTAAGATCTAGCCTAGCCTGTATTAAGATCTAGGCCTAACCTGTATTAGGATCTAGGTCTAGCCTGTATTAGGATCTAGGTCTAGCCTGTATTAGGATCTAGGTCTAGCCTGTATTAGGATCTAGGTCTAGCCTGTATTAGGATCTAGGTCTAGCCTGTATTAGGATCTAGGTCTAGCCTGTATAAGAATCTAGGTCTAGTCTGTATTAAGATCTAGCCTAGCCTGTATTAAGATCTAGGCCTAACCTGTATTAGGATCTAGGTCTAGTCTGTATTAGGATCTAGGCCTAGCCTGTATTAGGATTTAGGTCTAGTCTGTATTAATTCTAGCCTAGCCTGTATTAAGATCTAGGCCTTACCTGGAATAGGATCTAGGTCTAGTCTGTATTAGGATCTAGGCCTAGTCTGTATTAGGATTTAGGTCTAGTCTGTATTAATTCTAGCCTAGCCTGTATTAAGATCTAGGCCTTACCTGGAATAGGATCTAGGTCTAGTCTGTATTAGGATCTAGGCCTAGTCTGTATTAGGATCTAGGTCTAGTCTGTATTAGGATCTAGGTCTAGCCTGTATTAGGATTTAGGTCTAGTCTGTATTAATTCTAGCCTAGTCTGTATTAAGATCTAGACCTAACCTGTTTTAGGATCTATCCATTTTTTAAATTGCGTTTTTTATGTCAGTTGGTTAATTTGAAGCAGTTCTAGTTGTGGTTCTAGATCAGTCTATATTTTTGGGACTAGTTCTTTCTTTTTTGCGTGTTTACGATGGTCTAAGATCAGTTTCAATGTTTGACCTACTTCCTCGTGAAGAAAAGACACATTCATATGGGTATACAGTGGCTTCTATCAGTTTGTCTAATTGTACCAGTATTCCTCTACTCCCGTAATGTTAAAAGAAACAAACGGGTATACGACGGTTCTAGTTAAGTTTCTCTGTTTGAACCAGTTCTTTTTGTAATGAGACATATACGTGTTTACAGTGGTTCAAGATCAGTTGACCGAATTTTATACAGCATAAAGTACTGCTGCGTGTAGGTTTGAATGTAACAGATCGATTTCCTCAAACATTAATCAAATGACAATCTAAATGTTAATTTCATATTCCCTTATTAAAAACCTTACTGACAACCACTAACAGGATGAGCAATTCCAGTAAAATAGCAGATGTAAAAGTGTAATATTACCTACTGTTCTGATCACTCTATTATAACTCAAATGATTGGTTATTTTTCTTCAGTCCTTTGTATAGACTTCTTAAGTTATGAGTAAATAATATATATAATTTTATGTTTACAAGTAAAAAATGTGTTATTATTTCAAAAGAATTCCACGGATTTAAATGTCTCACCTGGTTAGTTTTTGATCGAGTAGAAAATACATTACTTTAACATAAACTTTCATATTTTCACACGCCGCCGCCGCCGTCGTCGACGACACCGGAAAAGTAACACCTAAGTCTCGCCTTATTGCAATGCCAGACTCGACAACGAGACAGAGAGATAGTAAATCATTCTATAAACATGGTTTTGTTTTAGCAACGTTCATGTAATAACAAAAACATATAAGATCCGCTCCGTAAGAATAAACTTTCAATACAAATTAATTTTTAAAATGACGCAGAAAATTTCATGACGCATTTTCAGTTGAGGACAGTTTTCACATGATATCACATTGTCAAATCAAGCGTGTTGTAAATTTTGGGATTTTATGTGGCGTTAAGGAACTGGTCGGTAGGCAGAATTACGGATATCAATCAAAATACTAAATAAATTAAATCAAAAATATTGTGGAAAATCATTAAAAATTGTATATATATCTTCTTGTCATTTTGCCATATTGTATTTCAAAAGGAAACCGTGTTACCTGTCAAAAATTGTTCCATCAATCAATTTTATATAACAATATTTAAAAAATTCTTTTTATAAATAATTATAAAAATAAGTAAGCGATGATTCACTTATAGTTGATTTGAGATTTAATAAGACTATCTTTTAACATCAAAATAAAATTTATTAAAGATTAGTTAAATTTCCCACACCTAAACAAATTTATCTCTTTTGACATTTAAACGTTGGAAATCAACACCTGAGAATTGATTATTAGTGTTAAGTAATCCGCTAAATTTTATCTACACTATCTACACTTAAAAGATTCAATGAAAAAACTTTATAAAATAATTTAAAAATATCTTATAACCGTGATCGGCGTATAAAGTTTTACTTCAAATCTTTATTTTAAAGTTGATACAAAGTTTGATTCAAAAGTACCACTGCAACCTGATTAAAATATAAAAAGTACTGATTGTCGTTACTAAGTAGGACTTCGTGTGTAGTCTCTGTAATATGTTCAAGTAAAACAAAGTCAATCAGGGATAGTTTTACAAATATATAACACGTTGACATAAATAAAGTACAATAATAATGTTTTAAAGCTGCATAAAGTTTTTCAATTTTTTAAATTTTTTTTTCTAAAATATATTTGTTTAAAAAATGATTAACTTTTGATCACAATCCGTGAGATTCATTTTCTAAAATTTCATTCCTATTAGCTGTAAATAAACGGAATCCTCTAACGGGTTGGTCAACTGTTTACGATTATTATTGTAAGCTTTGGGCATGCGCACTGGTGTACAGAGACTCGACTGAATCAAGGGGGAATCTGACAAATTGCATTAATTGTCCGTTATAAATTTTCAAATATATTCGCAATTGTGTTATTTTTCCCTTACAAACTCACATATGATAAATTCAATGAAATTCTGTATTTAATTCATCGTATCTCACCGTTTTGTAAGTTATGTTTAAATGACCGGTTTTTTTATGACGTAACCATGTTCTAAAATTAGATCCCATAGGCTGCATCTCGCTGGGAAATTACTGCTATTTCCACATTTATTGAGCAATCATCGTTGCACTAAATGTAAAATTGTTCATTAAGTAGATCCGCACCGTTTTAATTTTTTCCTAGGAAAACTTAATGCAGCTTTAAACCCCATTTAAGACTACTTCGTTTTTTTCGATACGATCAGTTGGTGGACAACCCCTAAGTGTCCAGATGAACCCGGATATATTCAATTTAATGTAGTCAAGTTGTCACGTATTCTCGTTTTAGTGTCGAGATTTTCTTTCGAACCCTCAGACAGTTCATACTGACGATAGGGTCATTGCATTTCCTTTTTATATTTCATGGGCTTTTATTTTTTAAAATCTATTTTATTTATTTATTTATTTATTTATTTATTTATTTATTTATTTATTTATTAGATATTTCAATTTAAATGCTATGCCATATTAAATCAATTTTGCCATTATCATAATCCTTTCGAGGAAAAATACCTATAATTGTGTCCGAAAACGAAACCATTTTTTTCTGAGCGACAGTTTTAAATATCATTAGGGGAAATATACTACAATGTACGTGTCAAGTTATACGCCAGATTAAAAATTTGAGATGTCATCGGTTACACAAAACGTATATATTGATAATGAAAAGATACTGATTGAGATTATGCTATTTTTCATTATGTTTTTATTGTATAATGATAATATATGTACCCAAGGAACCGAGGATACAATTAACAAACAAAATATACTAAGTAATCGGATAAAAAAAAAATATATAATATATATATATATATAATCAGTATTTTAATTAGAGCTATTTTTCACATCCGTATCCGTGACATATCTCTTTAGAAAAACATAAATATTTTATGAAGAAAATCTATAAATTTGAATTATTGGTAAATACATGTATATCTATTGTAATATACGTAATTACGACAAAGACTATAATACAGACGCTATGAATACAGAAAAAGAAAAAAGAAGCAAATCTAAGACCATGACCCACTGACGCTTTATGTATTGAAGCCGCTTTATACTGATAGTTTGATCTTATATCAGGACACATGAAATCTGGTAAAAAAGAAATTATAACACGCCTCCTTTATGTAAAATAAGAAATGTTTCAAAATAACGAAAAACACTTTGTGGATATTCTTGATTTGTTATATTTCCTCGATCAAATTTCTTTAAACAAAACAAGTCAGACACGAAGATTACACAAAGATAGCTACATTTTAAGAGTTGTTTATTCTTTAAAGACTGACCAAATATGATGATTTCAAAATTTTAAAGTTAACTGTTAAATTTCATCAAAGGTCAAGGTCCATTTATCTCAGTATGTAATATCTTTGGCATAATTTCAATTTCCATCGAGTCAATCGCCATGAAATCTTCAATGAGTACATAAAATTACATTAAGTTAAACGCCTATCCTATCCAAGCCTTTCAATATAAAATCCATTTTAAAGAGAAGTAAATAGATGAAAAATAGTTGTGTTTCCACTACAAAACTCCAGTAAAAAGCTATCCAGAAATTACCCTAGTTGATTAAAACTCAATAGATATGACTTCATACTTGTTAAGGTCCAGTTTCACAATCATAAAGGTCATACAACTTACAGATTAACAGTTTCAAAATTATTAGGGTCTAATTTTACAACCATTAAGGTCCCGTTTCTCAACCATTAAGGTCTAATTTCGAGACCATCATGGTCCAGTTTCATCAGTTTTACAATCATCTTGGATGAATTTTGCAATCACTAAGGTTCAATTTTTCAATCATTAAGGCCAAGTTTCTTAAACATTAAGGACAAATTTCAAATTTTATCAAAGACAAAATTTAGAATTATTTAAGTCGATTTTTACAATCATCAAGGTCTAATTTTACAATCATCAAAGTCCCATTTTACAATCATCAAGGTCTAATCTTACAATCATTAAGGATCATTTTTACAATTTTACGATTATCAAGGTCCAATTTGGTCCAATTTTACAATCATCAAGTCAATTTTACAATCATCAAGGTATAATTTTACAATCATCAAGAGTCAGTTTTACGATGATCAAGGTCCAATTTTACAATCATCAAGGTCTAATTTTACAATCATTAAGGATTAATTTTACAATCATGAAGGATCAATTTTACAACCATTAAGAACCAATTTTACATTCATCAAAGTCTAATTTTACAGCCACCAAGGTCTAATCAATCATCAAGGATCAATTTTACAATCATCAAGGACCAATTATCAATTTTACAATCATCAAGGTCCTATTTTACAATCATCAAGGACCAATTTTACAATCATCAAGGATCAATTTTAAAATCATCAGGGTCCAATTTTACAATCATCAAGGTTCAATGTTACAATGATTAAGTTCTAACTTTACATATTTTTGTACGATTGTTATTTGTTTCTGTGTAATAGAATAAATCAATATATTCTTTTACGGTGTTTTAATAAAAATTTATCAATATGTCATCATTATCCTAATCATAATCTTATCTAAATCCCCAATATTACGACGTAATTAAGTTCCACTGTGTCTAAATGTACGTAACGTGCTTAATGTTACATTTCAACGAAAGAAATAGGAAAGTAATTTATTGTGTCACCTTTAACAAACGGTGCTCCTTCTTTCATTTCCTTTAGGTATTCAAACATTTATTGTTATGCATCAAACACCAAAAATCAAAACAACTATTTCCAAACAAACTCACATGCTTACATTGTTTATTTTAAATTTTTTTGAATTATTATTGTTCTGAATATTGGCAATATTTATTAGTTTTTTCTCACTTATGTGTACTACATTGTACATAGGATAAAAACTTTAACAAAAAATGTTATTAAGAATTTTTAAACATAAAAAAAGATTTTTTTATATAAAGTGTACAATTAATAGTTCTATTAGGCTAAGTATGCCAATAACTGTCAGATCGACAACAAAAACTTAAAACATGACAAAAAAGTAGCACGTGTTCTAACGGCTGCAAGACACTCATAAAATACTGCTTTTTGAGGAGGTAAGAGCAATTTAACAAAGACCACTTTATATTAACCCTCTAACTTTGAAGTGTCTCTGCACATCATAACAGTCAATCCTTATTACTGTACTAAATACAACTTTTAACGATGGTCTGTAAAGTTCATAATCACAAAAATGCAAAGTGATAGAATTGAAAATAACACACCAGTTCGTGAAATGTGAGTGTATTGTTCATGTAAATAAGCATTAAATAAGATAAAAAGGTGTAGTTTCAGATAGTTTTAAGATAAACCCAGTTTTACAAAACAAGTTGGAAATTACTCGGATTTGATTTAATGTAAGTAAATAACATTTAAATTTAGAAAACAAAAATATAATGATAAAGAAAAAAGTGTTTTATTTACATTAGACATTAAAATAATGCTTTTAATGGACTTAAAATTTATTTGACTTCATGTATAAATAAAACCTTACCATTGTGGGTATAATCCGTGGGTACAATACTGGGACTACTTAGTGATAATGTAGTCTTATTGTTACACTATTCTAACTGCAAAGCTCTCTCGGTGTCAATGATAAATTATTGGCAGGAGATATTAATGCCTTTTTAAAACACATTTTAAATACTATAGTTGTCATTTTTATAGGTCCTTCTCCAGTACATTGTTAAACTCTGTCTGGTGTCACAATGTTAACAGTATATATTACATAGTGTGTAAAAGTAATCATTCCGAATATTTCCCACTAGAAATAAAAAATCAATGTATAATTGCAAAGTCGATTTGTAATATCATAAAGCAAGGGATATTTTTTGTCATTTTATTTATATAAAATATCTACGGCACATTTCATAAGAACCAGCAATATTATCTGACATTTTTTCAACGTCAACACCGTTGATTTCCTAAAACAGGGGTGGAGTAAGAGTGTTTTCCTCTCATGCCAAGCGTCTTCCACTTATATAGGTTTTTAAGCAACTAAAATGGTTTATGGACCAGATCAAATATCTTAACACTCACTAATTTTATTACTTTCTGTCAATATTGTATTCAGCTTTTTGGTGATTTCGGTTTTTACTCTTGATCACTCAGTGGCGGCCTCTTGGTGAACACGTTATATTCTTATGCTCGCGATAACGGCAAATGGACAGTAGCAAATACGTATTTCTGATACTGAAACGAAACAATTTAAATATAATTGCTCTGCTTAACTATCAGACTGACGACTGGGGTAGCTGGGACTTCCGTCGTTCTGACTGCTCTGTTTAACTAAGAGACTGACGACTGGGGTAGCTGGGACTTCCGTCGTTCTGACTGCTCTGTTTAACTATCAGACTGACGACTGGGGTAGCTGGGACTTCCGTCGTTCTGACTGCTCTGTTTAACTATCAAACTGACGACAGGGGTAGCTGGGACTTCCGTCGTTCTGACTGCACTGTTTAACTATCAGACTGACGACAGGGGTAGCTGGGACTTCCGTCGTTCTGACCGTCCAATTTAACTTATTATCAATTTCCGTTAAAGCAAGCAGGCTTTTGTTCCTGAAAATGGAATATTTTGTTTCATTGTCGCCAATTCTTTAATATTCTCAATACTGTGTTATACTATCAGGCAAACGCCATTAACGCTGATCAAAGGAAATAACTCTCATACTGACTAGATCTGTAGTTGACCTGACCCCTGACTTAAAATGAACCATATAAGGTCACCAACTACACAACATTGTCTAGTGAAACTAGTGAAGTGTTGGATATTCTTGGTTACACATTTGCAGTTACAAAGTTCATGATTTCTTTATCCCGCTTTGAATGCATATCCCACACTTACATACCATAAGTTTCCAAAACTTAACCCAATCAATAATTGAACAATATATGTACAATACTTACACATGTACACGTCAAACAAGTTACATAATAAAACTTCACATGCATTATGTCAATATGTTTCTGATAAATTTTTACGTAGCGAAATCCCTAACAATCGATTCTGCTATAGAAAACCTTGTATATAGGTTGCGTTCGATCGTCATTAAGGTTACTGGCCCTAGATACATATTGTTATAATGTTTTTATACAACCATAAAAACAACCATTGTGACTTCCGTGTATTTCATATGCTATATATGTTATTGACATTGAAACCTCTTTAACATGTTCCCAGATACAGTTAAGTGGTTGTAATTTACGTTTCAAATAAGGTATTATTAGTATTTAATGGCGATGAAGAACACATCGTTAATTGTTGATTTTTTTACTGTTGACAGACGTACTGTGTTTCTGACATTGGTTATTGATGCAACAGAGCGAATGAAATTATAGCCTAATTTTAGTTTATTGTTAAATAACAAAAATAAGATTTTATTGAATGTTTGGTCATGTATTCCACTTAATTCAAATGTTACACATCTCCAACTACAATAAACATGTGATCTGAATTTAATGCCGACATTTTAGAAGGCTTTTATTGCACAACAAGAACAGTTTTATTCTTTTTTAGTATTTCTTTTTTCTATAAAGAAATCGCAAAAGGATTGTTTTCTGAAAAAAAAACTGAGTTAGAGTTTAAGCTCTAAATTGCAAAATTATTTTATGAAAAACGTCGGTTAAAACAATGTCATACAAATAAAAGTAAGACAAAACACCGACAGGTAAGCAAGAAAGAAAAAAAAATTATCTTTAAAACTAAACCCGCAGTTACTGAACAAATGATTCTGTAAAGTTTTGTTACAAATAAAACGCATGCCAAATCTAATGAGTAAGCCTTAAACAATTTCGACAGCCAGCAATGATAATGTTGTATATATTTTGAAATGCTTACACAGAACAATGTTTATAAAATAAGGAAAAATTGGTGTCGAAGTTGTCTATCGGAAATGCAAATTGTCATACCAAAAGTTTTTGTTGAAGTTAATGTTTTTCAAGACTTATCAGTTTCACTTTTTATTCCTAATCTATGTCACCCTTTTTTTCACTTTTTATTCCCAATCTATGTCACCCTTTTTCTAATATATTTCACCCTTATTCTTAATCTATTTCACCTTTTTTCTAATAAATTTTACCCTTATTTCTAAACTATTTCATCTTTTATTCTCAATATATTTCTTCTTTTATTCCTAATATATTTTACCTTTTATTCCTAATCTATGTCACCTTTTTTCTTATATATTCCACCCTTATTTCTAAACTATTTCACCTTTTATTCTTAATCTAACTCATCTTTTATTCCTAATATATTTTACCTTTAATTTCAATATATCTCATTCTCCCATCATCTACTTATTTTATTTATAAAGTACATGTTATTTGTCAAGTTTCGTCAAATGAAATAAAAAATACAATGTCCATTTCAATGCGGAGTTAAAGTCTCGATGTTGACAGGTCTGTAATTTTGTTGTTTAACTTCTTGTTTGAGTTATATAAATATTGATACTGTAAGTAAACTTTACAAACTTATAAAATAAATTATTCACCTACAATATGTTAAGATATGGGATTACTGTACTAAATGTATGTCTAAACTTAATGAATATTAATTTGAAACATGACAGAACTTCCTACAATGGACGACCATTAACTGACTCATTGGTTAGTTTTCACATTTAAACCATCTTAGAGATTTTGTTTTTCAAATGTCTTTTCATGTTTCACCAGAATAAGACAAATCAATGTGTTTTAGTTATTAGTTTCAAAGTTTCAATTATTCAAAATATACTCCTTCTCTAGATAAGAATCAAAAGGTTTAAAATTAAAGATAACTAGTGGCCATAGAATAGGTGGTATAACTGAATTGAACTAGTACAATGTGTATATACGGAGAAAATAAGACACAATTAAAGCGCAGTAAAAACGTTTTGTAAAAGATAGAAAAGAAAATATTGTAAGTAAAACGTTTGTTCTCATGACAAATACAAAAATATTGAAAAAAGCAGCCAAAGAAAACAATGGCATAATGGGATGACTGATTTTACAGCCCTGACTTTGGACGGCCACTGGAGTTTTGTCGAGTGATGTTGTTATAGTGTTACTGAGGATCACTGATTTTACAGTCCTGACTTTGGACGGCCACTGGAGTTTTGTCGAGTGATGTTGTTATAGTGTTACTGAGGATCAC
Organism: Tegillarca granosa; assembly: GCA_029721355.1. NCBI lineage: Eukaryota > Metazoa > Mollusca > Bivalvia > Arcoida > Arcidae > Tegillarca > Tegillarca granosa. The sequence continues at coordinate 33,547,769 of CM056606.1, read as the reverse complement.
TGATTTTACAGCCCTGACTTTGGATGGCCACTGGAGTTTTGTCGAGTGATGTTGTTAAAGTGTCACTGAGGATCACTGATTTTACAGCCCTGACTTTGGACGGCCACTGGAGTTTTATCGAGTGATGTTGTTATAGTGTTACTGAGGATGACTGATTTTACAGCCCTGACTTTGGACGGCCACTGGAGTTTTATCGAGTGATGTTGTTAAAGTGTCACTGAGGATTACCGATTTTACAGCCCTGACTTTGGACGGCCACTGGAGTTTTATCGAGTGATGTTGTTATAGTGTTACTGAGGATGACTGATTTTACAGCCCTGACTTTGGACGGCCACTGGAGTTTTGCCGAGTGATGTTGTTATAGTGTTAATGAGGATGACTGATTTTACAGCCCTGACTTTGGACGGCCACTGGAGTTTTGTCGAGTGATGTTGTTATAGTGTTAATGAGGATCACTGATTTTACAGTCCTGACTTTGGACGGCCACTGGAGTTTTGCCGAGTGATGTTGTTATAGTGTTACTGAGGATGACTGATTTTACAGCCCTGACTTTGGACGGCCACTGGAGTTTTGCCGAGTGATGTTGTTATAGTGTTACTGAGGATGACTGATTTTACAGCCCTGACTTTGGACGGCCACTGGAGTTTTATCGAGTGATGTTGTTATAGTGTTACTGAGGATGACTGATTTTACAGCCCTGACTTTGGACGGCCACTGGAGATTGTCGAGTGATGTTGTTATAGTGTTACTGAGGATCACTGATTTTACAGCCCTGACTTTGGACGGCCACTGGAGTTTTATCGAGTGATGTTGTTATAGTGTTACTGAGGATGACTGATTTTACAGCCCTGACTTTGGACGGCCACTGGAGTTTTGTCAAGTGATGTTGTTATAGTGTTACTGAGGATGACTGATTTTACAGCCCTGACTTTGGACGGCCACTGGAGTTTTATCGAGTGATGTTGTTATAGTGTTACTGAGGATGACTGATTTTACAGCCCTGACTTTGGACGGCCACTGGAGTTTTGTCAAGTGATGTTGTTATAGTGTTACTGAGGATGACTGATTTTACAGCCCTGACTTTGGACGGCCACTGGAGTTTTGTCGAGTGATGTTGTTATAGTGTTACTGAGGATGACTGATTTTACAGCCCTGACTTTGGACGGCCACTGGAGTTTTGTCAAGTGATGTTGTTATAGTGTTACTGAGGATCCTTAATTCATTCTTCTCTTTTCAAAACAAGTCAAAACCGTTACAAATATTTAGCAATTTAAAGCAACTAAGCACACGAAAAAAAAAACAAATGAATTAAAGAAGAAAGGAGACAAGATCAATGTGGTATAATAAAACCACCGCTTTAAAGCCATCTACCAAGGTCGTGGGTTCGAACCCCGGCCGGGTCTGACCCAAGACTTGAAAGTGGGTAGTGACTGTTCTTTCGCCAAGCACTCGGCATTACGAAATGAAAGTCATGGTTCTTTCGGATGGGAACTTAAAATAAACGAGGTCCCGTGTCATGGAGTGGCACGATAAAGAACCCTGCTGTATAATGCCATCAGCGCAACGCAAATTTTCTGCACTTTCGCCTATAGCTGGCGACGTCTCGATATAAATGAAATATTCCTAACTGGGACGTTAAACACCATTACTCAACTCAACTTTAAAGCCATCTACCATGGACTGAAACGAGCACTCGAATATATAGTGACAAAATCGTGTAACAGTGGTGTTGTAGTAATACCCGAGAAACCTTAACCTTCCTTCTCGTTTTAGAACCAGTAAATGATTAATACTTTCAATCAATAAGTCTAATTTCACCTTATAAAAATGGAGTTTTGTGGATAAATATTATCTTTAAACCGTCTTTGTCAACATGAAAACAGAGAAAAAAAGATTGATACTACATTGTTTTTTGTAGTTATTATCCAATTCATTTCTCTATCATATTGATACTATATGTATTCTTTGACAATGTTGAAACATTGTTGGTTTTTTTTATTTCTATAAATTATTGATGGACGACAATCAATCGAACTAGAAGGACTTATCTAATCTAGTGTTACCTTGCAAGGCTAGGGGAATGGTGTTTTTTTTTATGGAATCCATCGTCTCCAGTACAACCTATAGTTTAGATATATGTATGGTTGTATCCAATCAAACATTTTTTTTTTTAATTTCAAATTACTTTAAGTTACTTAGATTAGTATAAAATAATTACCTTAAGAGCAAATAATGAGTTTATTAGTAATTAAAAATTAACCAATCATTTCTTTGATTATTATATGCAAGTTAAAAATTTCGTCTTAAGTAAAACTTTCTTTAAGAAGTAGCATTTGAAGTATAGCTGGACATAAAACAAAACATGTATGTCTAATTACATACAATTACAAAAAAAAAAAAAAAAAAAAATAGTCTTACATGAGATGGAAATTTTTTTTAATAACTGGATTCTAATAACAGTGTGAGGAGGCACAAAAACATGTCTTTCTTCTTTCTTTTTCATTTATTTATCGATTTATTTATTTATTTATTTATTTATTTATTTATTTATTTATTTATTTATTTATTTATTTTTGATAAATTGTAACTGACATTTAGGACACTTTAAGAAGTGATTTATCTCAAACGAAATCCGAAATAATCTACAGGAATAAACAGTGTTCAAGTTTGATGTAATATCGTGTGTGTGTGTGTGTGTGTGTGTGTGTGTGTGTGTGTGTGTGTGTGTGTGCGTAAGAGAGAGAGAGAGAGAGAGAGAGAGAGAGAGAGAGAGAGAGAGAGAGAGAGAGAGAGAGAGAGAGAGAGAGTTTAATAAGTTAAATACTTACATTTGCATCTGGTAAATCATGTTTATGATTTAGTTTAAACCATCCAATAACTTTTTTGAATTAAAAATAAAAAGTTGTAACTGTAATTTTTGACAGAATCAAACAAAATAACGTTTCTTCTCTAAAATCCAGTTGAAGTATGATAATGATAAGGTTCCTATTTGTAAAGTGTCCAAGTCATTATACACTCTTAAACAGAAAAAAGTGGACCAGCATTCGATAACAAACATTACACGTTATATCAAACTTATTGACTGTGGATCGATCAACACACAAGAAATTGACATTTCTCTACATAAGTTTACATAGTATACACACATATATATATATATATCTATATATAAAACCCCGCGGTATACGGTTATACTATAAGGCCTAATACCGACACGTTCATTCTTATATTTAGATTGAAAAGTTTAAACGCTATTGAAAATGTTCGAAATGAAACAAGTCCACTGAAAATAATTTAATATTAATACTTATAACCATCAAACAAACTTTTAAATGCAAAATTAAACTGCCAATCAAATTTTAAATTTTAAATAGACACTTAAATAATTTTTATTTCCACCTCACCGATATTATCCAAGTGTAAGTGTTTCTATTAAGTTCGTTTCGTTTGAAGCGGATTTTTTGTTACCGGTATTCCTTTTATGACAATGTTACCACCGCGCCTAACAACACACACACACACACACACACACACACACACACACACACACACCAGCGGGTTTGAATCTCTCACTCTAAAAATATATATTTGGGTTTAATTAATAAATTAATCAATTAATTAAAATACCCTTAATCGTTCTATTTTCATCATGTGTTTAAACAAAAAAAATTTACCGCCTATTTTCCAAGACTATTTTCACGATTAAAAGTATTTTTAACAGAGTAATACCCATTCATTTTGAAACCATCTTCCGCCACTTTTAAAGACATGGCTTAGCCATGCAGCGAAGAGAGTTGCAACGGCTTGTTTAAAAATATTAAATTTATAATTTATATAATGTTAATTAATTTTTTTATAAATGTTAATCAAAATTTATGGCGTAATATTTATTATCTCATTAATTGTGTTTAATCGATTGTCTGTCGATATTTACGCGTTATAGACGAGACAATTACGTCTCCATACCATCTATAAATCATCTGACGACAACAAAAAAATAAGAAAATTATTTAAAATACCGGTTTATTGATTAACAAATCATCTAATATTTAGAGACTTGGCTTTACTGTGATTATCGAAGAGAAAAAATAAAACATAATAATGATGTGTTGTTTCAAGGACGATATATCAGAATTACCCCTAGAAGGATAAATAAAATACACATTTTTATAATAAATTAAACTGCCCCCCCCCCCCCTAAAGTTTAATGAAAGAGCTTCCCCCTAAATGTAGTTTGGTTTTACAAACATGTGAAGTTAAAAGAAATTAAACTCGTGCAATACTAAAATCATTCGTAAATCAGCGAGTTGTAAGAGCTGTTTTAGCACAAGCTTTTGGTGTATCTATAGAAAATCTATACACAATCCATCCAACTTGATCATTTGAAACACTTCAGTTGCACAATTTATTTTCAAGGCCAAGTCAAAATGACAGAAAGTAGTTCCGTGACATCTCGTCTCGAACACGTGTGGTATCTCATCATTTGCAATATCTCACCGACTTGGTTTTCTTCAAATCATTTATGTATTGCAATTTCTGCTAAAGAACTAATAAAAACACTTTTGCTCGAGGCGTGCGGCTCGGTGGCTGATTGGTCTAAAGTTCGCCATGACAGATCACAGCATCTCTTAACACCTAAGTTTGAATCCCAATTGGCTAGATGCGGGTGTGAGAAAAATTTGTCAGTTCACTTGTGGGAGGTCGATGGCTTTACCCGGGCACTCCAGTTTCCTATACTATCCCATAACTGAACGCCTCTATAAGTATACAGTTACTGTATAAGTAAAATAAATCTTGACTTGGGCTGTGTACAAAATTTTGAATCTTTACAAAAGAAGTATTCAAAATTCTGCGATGACAATTTCAAGTGCAGAATTTTAAATATTTCTTTTGGTAAAAATTTAAAATCTGCACATGACAGGGCGTAAAACAACATTAATTAACTTCACTTTTGTTCGATTTTCAGATGGTTGTTTTACGTTCACAGAATTTATTTGTTTTATAGAAATGGCATGAAAGCTGCAGTTTAGTTTAAACTTGATTGATTTAATAAACGCTAATGACAGTATCATTTAAAAAATGAATGTGTTTCTATAGGACATCAGTTCTTGTATCAACAGTTCGGTGGCAGCAGTCGTACACAATTTTTAAGAGTATACAGTTAGAATAAGTTTTGAGAAAAGCAATTTTGCTCTAGTTGCTGATTGTTATTGACCCCTAATCCTCCCCCCCCCCAGATTCCAGCAATTACTTAAATATGCTCTATTGGACGAAACAAAATATACAGCATGACTGGTCTTTGTTTGTTTTTTAGTCTTTGTAACAAACGATGCACGAATTGCCCGTGTTACAGGAGGAAGGAAACACCTCAAAAATATATCTTCATCGGCTGCGGTTCAAACCCGCCTTTCCGGGATAAGTGAGAGCTCTATCAGAAGGCTAAAAGATCCGCACCAGAAAATCTGGCGATAAATCTCTCTATTATATTAACTGTATGCAACACATCAACACCACAACTAGCTCAACCCCGCTATTATCTTGAGATTTCCCACCTTGGATTATTTTGATGGGCGCCGAATATAACAGGAGGAAGGAAACACGCGAAGAAAACACATTCTCAAAAAGTGCCCCGGCTGAGGAACGATTCTGGTCCTTCCAGGTGATAACCGGACGCTCTATCACGAGATTATATGATCCGGACCAGAAAATCTGGCAGTAAATCACTCTATTATATCTACAATATATAACACAACAACACCACGACTAGCTCAGCCCCATTACACCTGACCTCCGTGTGTAACTTTTTTAAGCGTTTTAGGTTGATAAACTCTTGTATGGTTTTCTCTCGGAATAAGTAATTCTTCGAAGTAAAATGTCCTGTCTGATTCAAAGTGTGTTCATTTGTTTAGCGTTGAACGCACCAGTAACCAGTGGCTTGCCACTAAGCACGTCTGACAAGTCAGTGCTATTCGACCAACCGCAGTTCAGACTGCTGGAGTCAAATAACTGTGATCAAGTGTAGATTTATAATTGTGGTATTTAATTAATCAATTTATATTGTAATACAATTAATGTATATCAGTACACGCTCGGATAAAGAGATAAAGAATAATTCTATATATGTCTTCTTACGCATGTAACTTATCAAGTCATCGCCAGGCGCATTTGTTTTGTTTACGTAAAGTCATTGCCAAGCGTGCTTGTTTTGTATATGCGAAGTCTTCTCAATTGGTCAGTGACGTGTTTTGCACCAATCCAGAAAATTCCTCAAATTTAAAAAAAAATGTCCAATGCAGATATCCCAAATTTATAATCACCACTACTAACACACATAATCATTTAAATGTATTTAGTGTCAGTGTAATAGTTTCTTTCGTTGATCATTTCCCTCACCAACACAAGACTCAACCCCCCCCCCCCCTTCGTAAAGACCGCCTCAGTCGCTCAATGGTAAGGCGTCTGCCCCGAGAAGAATGGGAGATCGGGGTTCAAACCCCGACGGGGTCATAAAAAATTAAAATATGAGATATTGTTTTCTAACCTGGCGCACGGCATTAAGGGGACCAAGAATCGATTGGTTCACCCGGTGTCCGGATAAATTGATTGGGGGAGTGAAAAGCTTGTCTGTGGCATACCGACTTGGTGAGTTAGCACCATAACAAAAAGTCGCTCTGATGCGATCTGGTACAAGACAGACCATAATACACACACGCACATTTCAGGCATACACGAACTTGTTCTTAGATTAATGCAGAGGTTAACAAACATGTTCTTTTTGTATAGCTTAAAACATCGCAGATGCGACGTTAAACAACATTACAGCCATGAAGTTTTCTAGCAATTTAATTTTAAAGTTATTTCAAGTGTATTTGTTCCAAATTGAAACAAAAAGTGACATTTTCCTTCCAGAAATAAAATCTGGTATTTTATTTCGACATTTTGGTACTCATAGCCAGGCTTTAAATTCAGTCCCCATTTCTAGATTTTTTTTTAACATGTAAATGTGACAAAAGAAGATTTTGTGGCATTTGATGTTCGAGAGTAAATTATTTTGATGAGATTGTTTGTGTGTGTACTTTCACTTTAAATTCGTTATACAATACATGTACTTCGTTTATTGAATTGGTTTTGAATATGTCTTAAATCCTTGGTTATCTTAAAAGATATTTTCCCTAAAATTAAGCAAGGAAGGCGACAGTCGAATTTTAAAATTTAGTAAAAATTGTGAAATTCATCTTACAACTTTCCATCTTGTTTATAGATGTAGATCATGAACAATAAACACATTTGATATGCTTATTTTGAACGCATCTAGCACACATATCACACACACGTACTATTGTATATTTTTTTCACTATTAAATATTTAAAGCTGCATTAAGGTTATCAATTTTCTGAATTTTTTTTGATTTTCTAAAAATATATTTTTTTAAAAATAGATATCTTCTAACCACGGTCCGTGACATTCATTTTCTAAAATTTCATTTCTTTTAGCTGTAAATAAACGGAATCCTCTGACCGGTTGGTCAGAGTTTTACGATGGTAATTATGAGCTTGGAGCATGCGCACGGATCATGTCGGATGTACGGAAAAACCCTAGAACCGAAAGTGAAACATAACAGATTACATTAATTGTCCTTCATTTATATCCGGATGTATTTGAAATGGTGTTTTGTATCCCTTACTAAGTCACAAATGACAAATTCAACGAAGTTCTGTGTTTAATTTATCGTATTTCACCGTTTTGAAAGTTGTGTTTAAATTACCCGGGTTTTTGATGACGTAACCATGTTCTAATATTAGATCCTAAATGCTGCATCTCGCTGGGTAAATATTGTGATTTCTGCATTTATTCGAGCTTTTATCGTTGAACCAAATGTAACATTGTTCATTAGGAACATCATTAGTTAGATTAGTGCCGTTTTAATTTTTTCTTTGGAAAACTTAATGCAGCTTTAATAATACGTGTGTAAGATCCATTCCACGTCTCTATAGAAACCGTGTAAACAATCTGATATATGACAACTTTCTAGAGGTTGTTTTATAATTACCAATGATTCTTTGCAATATCATAAGAAGAATCTTCTAATGATTTTTCTTTTCGGAAAATTCAATTAATCGGATCATAAGAAAATCTACTTACCTTTCTCTTTAACAGTGTTGAACAGATTTAAGTTGAGCACGTTATATCTACCGCGTTCTTCTGTTTCAAATCAAACACAGCCATATAATAAATGGTTTGAATATTGAAAAGAATCGATAAATACAAATAAAGGTAATTTGGTGATTATCAGAAAAACCCTCGAGATATCAATATAAATACACACGGTCAATAGAAACCAAAAAAGATCACAAAACGAATTAATAACGCGCCAAAACATGTGATACTGTTTACCGGAGATGTTCATTTCATATCCGGTTTGTGCAGAAAAACAAAACAAAAATCCAAAGATAATTAATAAATAAATCATTTATTATATTTTCTACACTAGATCATTAGATTTTTAATCAAATTGTTTTACAATTATTGATGATAGATAATAAGACATTCAACGTGTCAAAGACAGATCGGTCAATGTCGAGGATTGTCTAGCGTAACATCTCGGGTCTTATAAGTGCTACATGTGTTGGTTTTAAATTCAAAAAAACATACTGTTCTTACGTTGATAAATATTTAATTTGATTCAGTTGAAAAAACTTTAAAAGAAGACCAAAATATTTATCAAATCCGGGGGTATTTGTATTTTTGTCGATCAGAAATAGAATCGGTTACGTATCGTGGTTATATAAAAGTCTTTAAAAATCCCTTGATTACAGTAAAGCGAATATCAAAGCGAAATGTAATAAATTATTGCGTTATAAATCAAATTTAGAATGTGTTAATGTATATATTGAGGACAAATAACGTTGACCCTTTAAGATACGGACCTGGCCGATATTAAACATTTTGTCATTAAAAACCTCAAAGTGTTATAAATTTTGTAATAAAATCTACATTGCACTTGTCTTGAATTTATTTGTATTCCATATTTTATCTCATATTAAGCACGCTTTAATGAATTCGAAGTACTGAATGAGAGAAATCGGCATGGCCTTGATTTTTTAATTTTTCATTTGAAGGACCGTGATTAACTTGTCACTGAATCAAAGGTGCGTATACACGTCCTCTAGTTTATTTTTGTTTGCTATACCCTGTGTGTGTCTTATTTAAACGGCTATAACTATGCAGTGTTGTTTAGTTTGCCTCTGTGTGTACCCTTTTTGTGTGGTTATCACCAAGAATACGAGTTAACCCTTGTTCACTATGCCCGTGTATACCTATTTCAGTGGTTACCACCATGCAGTACGGGTTTACTCTTCTTCACTTTGACAATGTGTACCAGTTATCAACATGCAGAAAGGGATAGCCCTTGTTCACTATGCCCATGTGTATCCTATTTCATTGGTTATCGACATGCAGAATGCGTTGACTCTTGTTCACTATGCCCGTGTGTTTTCTATTTCAGTGGTTATTACCATGCAGAACAAGTTTACTCATGTTCACTGTGTCTGTGTATACCCTTTTTCAGTGTTATCACCATGCAGTACTGGTTACTCTTGTTCACTATCACAGTGTGTACTCTATTTCAGTGGTTATCACCATGCAGTACGCGTTTACTCTTGTTCACTATGACAGTGTGTACACTATTTCCGTGGTTATCGCCATGCAGTACTGGTTGACTCTTGTTCACTATGACAGTGTGTACTCTATTTCAGTGGTTATCGCCATGCAGTACTGGTTGACTCTTGTTCACTATGACAGTGTGTACTCTATTTCAGTGGTTATCGCCATGCAGTACTGGTTGACTCTTGTTCACTATGACAGTGTGTACTCTATTTCAGTGGTTATCGCCATGCAGTACTGGTTTACTCTTGTTCATTATGTCTTAATGTACATTTTTTCAGTGGTTATCGTCATGCAGTACTGGTTTACTCTTGTTCACTATGACAGTGTGTACATTATTTCCGTGGTTATCGCCATGCAGTACTGGTTTACTCTTGTTCATTATGTCTTAATATACATTTTTTCAGTGGTTATCGCCATGCTGTACTGGTTTACTCTTGTTCATTATGTCTTAATATACATTTTTTCAGTGGTTATCGCCATGCAGTACTGGTTTACTCTTGTTCATTATGTCTTAATATACATTTTTTCAGTGGTTATCGCCATGCAGTACTGGTTTACTCTTGTTCATTATGTCTTAATATACATTTTTTCAGTGGTTATCGTCATGCTGTACTGGTTTACTCTTGTTCATTATGTCTTAATATACATTTTTTCAGTGGTTATCGCCATGCAGTACTGGTTTACTCTTGTTCATTATGTCTTAATATACATTTTTTCAGTGGTTATCGCCATGCAGTACTGGTTTACTCTTGTTCATTATGTCTTAATATACATTTTTTCAGTGGTTATCGCCATGCAGTACTGGTTTACTCTTGTTCATTATGTCTTAATATACATTTTTTCAGTGGTTATCGTCATGCTGTACTGGTTTACTCTTGTTCATTATGTCTTAATATACATTTTTTCAGTGGTTATCGTCATGCTGTACTGGTTTACTCTTGTTCATTATGTCTTAATATACATTTTTTCAGTGGTTATCGCCATGCAGTACTGGTTTACTCTTGTTCATTATGTCTTAATATACATTTTTTCAGTGGTTATCGTCATGCTGTACTGGTTTACTCTTGTTCATTATGTCTTAATATACATTTTTTCAGTGGTTATCGTCATGCTGTACTGGTTTATTCTTGTTCACTATGACAGTGTGTACATTATTTCCGTGGTTATCGCCATGCAGTACTGGTTGACTCTTGTTCACTATGACAGTGTGTACACTATTTCAGTGGTTATCGCCATGCAGTACTGGTTTACTCTTGTTCATTATGTCTTAATATACATTTTTTCAGTGGTTATCGTCATGCTGTACTGGTTTACTCTTGTTCATTATGCCTTAATATACATTTTTTCAGTGGTTATCGCCATGCAGTACTGGTTGACTCTTGTTCATTATGTCTTAATATACATTTTTTCAGTGGTTATCGCCATGCAGTACTGGTTGACTCTTGTTCACTTTGACAGTGTGTACACTATTTCCGTGGTTATCGCCATGCAGTACTGGTTTACTCTTGTTCATTATGTCTTAATATACATTTTTTCAGTGGTTATCGCCATGCAGTACTGGTTGACTCTTGTTCACTATGACAGTGTGTACACTATTTCAGTGGTTATCGCCATGCAGTACTGGTTTACTCTTGTTCATTATGTCTTAATATACATTTTTTCAGTGGTTATCGTCATGCTGTACTGGTTTACTCTTGTTCACTATGACAGTGTGTACACTATTTCAGTGGTTATTGCCATGCAGTACTGGTTTACTCTTGAACACTATGACAGTGTGTACTCTATTTTCGTGGTTATCGCCATGCAGTACTGGTTGACTCTTGTTCACTATGACAGTGTGTACACTATTTCCGTGGTTATCGCCATCAGTTCTGGTTGACTCTTGTTCATTATGTCTTAATGTACATTTTTTCAGTGGTTATCGTCATGCTGTACTGGTTTACTCTTGTTCACTATGACAGTGTGTACATTATTTCCGTGGTTATCGCCATGCAGTACTGGTTTACTCTTGAACACTATGCTCATGATTACTCTATTTCAGTTGTTATAAACCAGAAGTATGTCCGTGTTTGCTGGGCCCCTTGTGTATACCCTATATATGCGTCATTGGTATACTTGTTTACTATGCCATATGCTTACACTTTTATCACCATGAAGTCACGATGAGTATGTTCTTGTTTATTCTACCTCTGTGTTTACTATATTTCAGCAGTAACGACTCTGCAGTAAGTGTATACTCTTGTTTGCTATTCCCTCGAGTATGCCATTTTCCATGCAGTCATTATTAGCATACTCTTGTTTGCAATGAACCAGAGTAAATCCTATTTCAAGAATAACTTCCTTGAAGTATGAGCATATTTTATGCCATGCCCAGTTTGAGCGGTTATACGCATACAGTATGTCCTGTTATAGCGGTTATTTTTATTTCAATGGTTATGACCATGCGGTATAAATGTGATAACTGTGTCATTGAGTTAAATACACCCTTGACTACGTCATCACTAAATACACCCGTTACTACGTCATCACTAAATACACCCGTTACTACGTCATCACTAAATACTAGTAATTTAATTTCTAAATTCGGTTATATCATACCGCAATACAAATATGACGTAAACTCAGGCGATCGTTTTTTACGTTATACTCCAGTAAACTAGGCAACCATAGCAACGCTAAAGGTGAATGGTGTGACGTATGAATCTTTCCATTTCATTGGCTGAAATTGTTTGTTGATGATTGTTCCAACGCGGAGGAATTTTTTTTCAAATTATTAAAAAATCAAGAAAAAAAAACCAAAACATTGTTTTATGTTTCAGTTTGTGTTTAAAATTAAATTATAAGGAAGACTTTGTGTTTTAACAAATTTATTAAGTCATAACATGAAAAACGGTGTGCACACTTTTTCATAACGCACTACACGCATTATAAAGTGTGACTCAATAGATTGTTAAAAACACAAGTTATTCCTTAAATACATCCGTGACTACGTCATCACTAAATACACCCGTGACTACACCCGTGACTACGTCATCTCTAAATACTCTCGTTTCTACGTCATCACTAAATACAACCGTGACTACGTCATCACTAAATACACCCGTGACTACGTCATCACTAAATACTCCCGTGACTATGTCATCACTAAATACTCCCGTTTCTACGTCATCACTAAATACACCCGTGACTACACCCGTGACTACGTCATCACTAAATACACCCGTGACTACACCCGTGACTATGTCATCTCTAAATACTCTCGTTTCTACGTCATCACTAAATATATACCCGTGACTAAACCCGTGACTATGTCATCTCTAAAAACTCTCGTTTCTACGTCATCACTAAATACATCCGTGACTACGTCATCACTAAATACTCCCATGACTATGTCATCACTAAATACTCCCGTTTCTACGTCATCACTAAATACACCCGTGACTACGTCATCACTAAATACACCCGTGACTACGTCATCACTAAATACTCCCGTGTCTATGTCATCATTAAATACTCCCGTTTCTACGTCATCACTAAATACACCCGGGACTACACCCGTGACTATGTCATCTCTAAATGCTCTCGTTTCTACGTCATCACGAAATACACCCGTCAGTCGCCCGTGACTATGTCATCTCTAAATACTCTCGTTTCTACGTCATCATTAAATACACCCGTGACTACGTCATCTCTAAATACACCCGTGACTACGTCATCACTAAATACTCCCGTGACTATGTCATCACTAAATACTCCCGTGACTATGTCATCACTAAATACTCCCGTTTTTACGTCATCACTAAATACACCCGTGACCACGTCATCACTAAATACTCCCGTGACTATGTCATCACTAAATACTCCCGTTTTTACGTCATCACTAAATACACCCGTGACTACGTCATCACTAAATACTCCCGTGACTATGTCATCACTAAATACTCCCGTTTTTACGTCATCACTAAATACACCCGTGACCACGTCATCACTAAAAACACCCGTGACTACGTCATCACTAAATACTCTCGTGACTATGTCATCACTAAATACTCCCATTTCTACGTCATCACTAAATACATCCGTGACTACGTCATCACATAATACAACTATGACTTCCTCATCACCAAATGTATACACCCGGATTGCTATTTAAATGCGATACTCGTGAAAACTCATTTTACATCGTTACTGGATATACCTGTTTAATTACTGAATATACCAGTTTTAATTATGCCTTTGAGTATACTAGTGATATATGTCACTAGATAAAATCTAATAATTAGAAAGGATTTTAATTAACGTAACTTTTTGTTACAAACATGCTTGTCTGGAATAAAATTATTGAAATGGCGAGTAATATTACATCAAATTTTACATTTTTTTAACCAAATTTTAAATATTTCGTTTGATTTGATATAATATTTTGTATTTTGTTCTAGTCAGTTTTCGTCGTTTGTTTGACAATTTGTTACTTATTAAATTGCTTTACATGTTTCGCGTATTTATTGCAGCATTTATACAAATTTTCTAGAATATTTTTAACTAAATTTGTTGAAGTTGGTTTTCGACAAATATAATTTACATGTTTAATGGCAATTTTTAACACAATTGCTTTGAAGTAAGACTTTGAATGTAACTTCATGGTTTTTAAATTTCTTATGATCAATAAGACATGTAAAAAATCGTTACTTTTTCGTGAAAAATTCTTGATTTATTCAATTCGCTCTAAATAAAATGGTTTATACAGTAAAGACACCCGAAAGATCTTTGTACCACGAATACAGATAAAGGGAAGTAACTCTTGTAAATTAAATTAACACGATGTATAACGCAGTACTAGTGTGAAAATCTACAGCAGTACCGTAACTACCTATTAGGCAACTGCCTCGGTAAAAATTTAACGAAGTACTTTTTCTCAAGGATGTGATATTTTGAGAGAGAGAGAGAGAGAGAGAGAGAGAGAGAGAGAGAGAGAGAGAGAGAGAGCTCCGACGGTCGTCATTATTTTTCCGGGATGTGATTGGGTTGCGACATTTTAAGTAATAGATTATTATGTAATATATCCATACATGTGAAAGATGTAAAACATTGAGACTGTGTTTGTACTGTATGACATAAAATATATAGATTGATCTTCAATTCTTGGCTCGGTTTATTTAAGGACCTAGTTACGATACTGAACAGTTAAATTCTTTAAACATTTTATCATTTCGTTTGCGCCGTATAAAAAACTTTGAAGTCTTCGATATGTAACCCAGCCCTGCTGAAGAACACCGTGACATTGAATGAAGAACAAGCCCGATCAGCTGTCTACCCTCTTGTCGTCTGCTTTATTACCATCACTACCGCTGCACCAACTAAACAGTTTTAGGTCCTCTGTCTGATACGGTGGTTAAAAAAATATAATTAAAATTAAAATCACATGTATTTAGCTCAACGTAAAAATTAGATAGTCAACTTTGTTTGAAATTTGATCAATAAAAGACATTGATAAAGAAGAACCTTTTATGTGTTACTTTATTGGTTCATTTATTTGCTTGGTATTACCTTTTTTGAAAAAAATAATCACAAATGACAAATTTAATGTAATTTTATGTTTAATTTATCGTACTTCACCGTTTTGTAAGTTATGTCTACATTATCCGGTTTTTAATGACGTAACTATGTTCCAAATTAGATCCTATAGGTGTATATCTCGATTACAATGACAAACATGTACTCCGGTCATAATGACAAACATGTACTCTGACCATAATGACATATATGTACTCCGATCATAATGACAAACATGTACTCTGATCATAATGACAAACATGTACCCTGACCATAATGACAAACTTGTACACTCTTACCAAAATGACAAACATATACTCCGGTCATAATGACAAACATGTACTCTGACCATAATGACATATATGTACTCCGATCATAATGACAAACATGTACTCTGACCATAATGACAAAGATGTACTCCGATCATAATGACAAACATGTACTCTGACCATAAGGACAAACATGTACACTCTGACCATAATGACAAACATGTACTCCGGTCATAATGACAAACTTGTACTCTGAACGTTATGACAAACATGTAGTCCGGTCATAATTAACAAATATTTTATGGGGTTGCGGGCTATATCGCAGATTATGGACCGGGCAGGCACCCCGAAAATATTATATGGACCGAAGCGAAGCTGAGGTCTATATTGTATTTTCGGGGTGACTGCCCGGTCCATAAGCTGCGATATAGCCCGCAAACCCATGAAATATTTGTTATATTATACCGAATGGATACCATCTCAAAATAGGCATCAGCATTTATTTTATTTTTTGAATTAATTAATTCCTTTAAGACGATGATTGTTTACGTATTACAGTTGCCGTTCCTGACTAACTTTGTATTAGCGTTAATCCTCTCATTAAACTATTCAGGTTAAGATGCTGGTTTTGTTTAGTCTAATATTACGCCATCAAGGACAATCGTGTGACGTAAGCAAACATAATACCGCCCGGAGCCTCCGCACGGCTGTTACAAGGACTAGTTATTCCAAGCGCGTGCCGAGTCCCGAACTCATGCCGTTACCAATCTGGCGCGCGCTCCTTCCCGTTTATTAGAGTTGTCCTTCTTGATTCAGGTCAAAGTCGGGTCAACAACATGTACAGCGTGAGCATGCTGTTTGGTCATCTAACAACTTTTGGGCCGAAAAATCATAAATTTAGTTAATTGTATTCGTTGATATTTAAATTTATGTGATTACTTTGCCTATGGATTAATTATACGATCAAACAAAGACGTGTTTGTAACAAAAATGAAGAGTTTAACGCATATTCACATGCGGAGGGACGGTCTCATGACAATGAACTGATGTTGCCATCGGAATGACTGAGTGAATGAAAATCATTTGAAATTGTGTTTTCGTAGACGAACAAGTAAGTGTACTGTTTTAATATATGTGTAAGATGTCAATAATGACAAGATTCAGTATACATATGTCTGCATTGATTTGAAAATCTAGTCGCGGAGAGAGAGAGAGAGAATGTGTTAACATTAAGTGCCTATCATGATAAACGGTTTGAAAAAAAGTCGAGAAAAAAATAAACTGTGGCTGAAAAAGAGATTAGCCGGTCTATTTTTATTTTACAAAAAAAAAAAAACAGAACACCCCTCACACACACACACACACACACACACACACACACACACACGCGAGAGAGAGGGGGGGGGGGGGTTGGGGATGATTCCTGTTGCACCTTCAAACATACATTAATTTTTTGACTGAAATTACAGTCCCTGTGACTTAGGAATTTTAATAATAATAATAATAATAATAATGATCCAATAGAGAGAGAGAGAGATTTAAAATGTTTTACATTGTTATAATATCTATTATTTTAGATAAAATTTTGCACTTTTACATATACTGGCTTTAATAGGCCTATTTTCATTTAAATGTTTGGTTCACTTTTATATAAATTTGTGAAATTTATTAGATTTATTTTATATTATTAAAACTTATTTCTTTTTTTATTTTTGCAGGTCTGATATCCAGGAATTTACCATTTGGAGATTTGGAGTGATTATCAGTATGACATAAATATCTGCCATCAGTGTCTAGATATAATATATTCAAGAGTTAAAGGTGGATGTTTAATTCAATAAATCTTGTAAAATATTGAAAACTTCAACATAGTGATGTTATTGTTGTGAACCATTGACAAAGACTCTGAAGTTTAAAATTTTAAAAGTTCTTGAACATAGTCCTTCAAATTTAGAATATGAACTAATGCCTTATAACAAAGTTAAGGAGTAAAAACAAGATACATGTACAGCCTTTGGATAAACATGAAAGGTTTTATAAAAATACACAATTTCTGAAATATTTAAATATATATGAAATTTTACAATTTTTTATAATTAAAATTCAACACATGGTTATATGTAATTTTTTCTTTTTATTCAGAAAGGAAAAGTTCCTCAATTTAGGCTTAATATACCTGTATGCATGCAGGTGAATACAACACCCAAGTTGTCTGCTTTTTCATATGCTTAACATTAAAGTGCTCCTTTACATATTAACATGAATAAATCATTGGAAATGATTGCTGTCCAATTTGTATATAATTAATTTTTGTGGCCATCTTAGATGGAATTAAAAAACGTGACCTCTGGCTGTATAAATCTGTTTAATTATGACCTTTCAGATGAGCCACCAGTAACCTTTACAGCTATATGTTAATTGTTCAAGAAATACACATGGAACTGTTTTTGTGTATGAAGTCATGTTCAGTATTCTTTTCAGAGTGACATGGATGAATATGTGACATGTCTGATCTAATGTACCAATGGAATTCTAATCTGTTTTAATTCTTAAATGTTAATTATGATTACAACTTCAATTATTTTGCCAGTGATCATATGGAGTCATTGGTTGATTGGACTTTTGACAACCCCCTTTTCTACTTTTTTTGTCAGTTCCACTGCAAAAGATGTTTTTGGTCAGTTCCATTGGAAAAGATTAAATACTTTCTACAGGAACTCTAGCCCCCCCCCCCCCCCCCCCCCTGGAACTAACTGTCTAGTGAAAGAATCTTGACTGGGTAATTACATTTTTTCTTCTCTGCTCTCATCTTAACCCTCTTCAATGCAGTGAATATGTTATGTTTTAAAACAAATGTGATGTGCTCAAGTTAATTTATTATAAAATAAATTACATTAAAATTTTCTGTGTATGAATGAAAAACATCATAGAAAATAAGAAATTCAAAAATAGAACATAATATTAAAAGATATGACACATATATGTATATTTTGTTTAAAGTCTCCCCAATAAGGCTATTTTTTTAAATTCAGAAAATCTGTAAAATTTTTACATGTGTTGATGGTAGAAATTAGAATTGTTGAAATATCTGTAAAAAAAATTTAAATGAAGTTACTTTAAATCACCTTTCCAAATTTATATGAAAGATTCCATTTAACTATATTTCTTTTGGTGTCAAAATTTATTTACTTTATTTTACTTTTTATTTTATTTATTTTTTTTATTCTATTTTATTTTTAAATTTTATTTATTTAATGGGGAGTTCAAATGCTTAATGAAAAAAATTGTTTCGAAACACTCAAATTTAATAATTTGTTGGTGCATCTTTCTTTTATTTATCACTTTTTCAGTATTTATCCATTTAATATTTAGTGGTTTTATTCAGACACTCGCGTTTCTTCAACCACCACATGATGACCCTCATTTGGCTTAGTAAAAGAATTCTTGTGAAATCTTTAATTTGTTAAAGATTGAAAACCTTTACTAAAAATTTAATAAATATAATAATAATTATAATAATAATAATAATATTTATTATTATTATTGACTGTTAGGTAAATCGCTTAATTGATTTTAGTGAAAAATAATTTGCATGATTTAATATTCCATAACTTTATAATAATAATTATTACTATTATTATTATACAAGTAGAGAGAGAACTGAATGGAAAATTATATAAAAAATCACATTTATAGCGATTTTAGTTGGTCAGAAATAGAATATTTAGAACATGTAAAAATGACGTAGTTTAAAGTCGAAATTAAATTTTATCAATTTTTCCTACAAAAGTTATATTCATATACATGTGATAAATCCATTTTTCGAAAGTCATCACGGCAGGTGAGGTACCTGCATTTGTATAGAAAATTATAGAATTCAAATGGAAAAGAGTAACCTTTTATTTTGATCACAATTTTCGAATTTATGAGCTATTATGCTCTGTGATTTTCCTTCTTATCACGACCGATATACCGTTTATTTATTTATTATTTTTTTCATATAACTAAATATACCATCACAAAAAGCGAAGATTATCGCCAATTTTTGCAGAATGTCACGGTATGTGTCCCTCCTGAGTGTAAAAAAATTAGAAAATCTGTGTTGTATTCTTCCATGATCTCATGCAAAATATCGAGTTAGGATGCTTCTCTAACTACCATCAGAATGCGTTTTTCAACTTTTTGCCTTGAAATAAAATTATTCGGCATTCTTTGATGTACACGAGCTTCCGACCATTCGGAAAATGGCACCGAGACAGTTTTTTCTAGAAAACCGCAACTTTGAACACGATTATTTTTGTTTACAGAGCGAAAATCAAAAATCGCATTCTGATGGTCGAGAGATAATCGATCAAAAATTTGAATTTTATTCTGAACGTCGAAATTGGTCTTGTGAGTTTTCTAATTTTTTTACACTACTGGGACCACCCCTCTCTGAAGCGTAAACAAATATGGCGGACATTGGTTGCCAGCGGTGTACATTTCGCAGCCCTACGCATGCTCAGTAACGATAAAACTTTTTTAATAAGGTAAAGAAGGGTTCTAACAGCCGTGTCCGGTCTATATTATAATATGATTGTAGGCACAGCCTATGTAGAGAGCGCAGCAAATTGTTTTAAGCACATTTTCATTTATGATGGTTTATTATATTGTTTATAATTTAACATTTTATTATTATTATTTCATTTCACTAATTTAATTAGACAACGTAAATATGTTATTTGCTAATAAAAGACAGTCACAATGTTGATATGTTTAGCTTATTGAAATGGTAAGATTCAAACCTAGCGTGTTCACGAGAGGAACTGTAATCTATAAATTGGCGTACTCAGCAACTGATAGTCTCAAAAAGATAAAAAAATCCAAAGAAATAAAATTGAATAAAATCTGTTATAATAAAAATGGATATATTAGATAGAGAATGTTTATGGTTATTGGAAGCATATTCATCATAGTCCTTAGGTCCTTAGCAGTGTCTGATGATAAATTGCTCCTCTTGTGACAGGTCCTTTGGGAAAATTAAACTTGGATGGTTTTCTTCTATCATGGATATTTCTGGTACCTTTTTCTCTAGCCATCAGGTAGGTTTAGCTAGGGAGGCAACTATGGCTACTTATTGATAGATGGTGCTTCAATCTTGGACTGTTTTTCATTCCAGATTTTATGTATTGTTTGTGACACTTTCAGTGGTTTCGTCTCAAGCAAACGACCTGTTCTAAGGTTAAAGTCCAAAAGATGTGATTTTATGATATAAGGATGTCTCATACAGAAGAGGCATACTGTATCACATGTATAAGCAAGACGATTGTCAGTAAATACAGAAAAAAAAACACATGGTGGTCTGTGTTTCTTTGAAGAACTGACACAATCGCTGCTCCCTTGTCGAGCATTTTAATACAAAATCGAAACATTATACATCTAATTCAGTTTAGTTAAAATTGTTTAAAACAGGTAACAGATAAATCACATGCTTAGGTTATAGGTTACAGAAGTTGCAACTATTTTCAATATAATGATCAATCGTGCCACTGGGTAGTGTTACAATATCATCAAATTACTATGCGACTGTTTAAATACCCTGTTTCTTGTACAACGAAATAAGCTTATTTTCGAAACCACGTTGTTTCAGAAAATTAGTTTTACGTATCAGTGCATAGTTGAACAACAAAGAAATATACTTTGAAATCTAAGCACTTTTTTTATTTTCCCAAATAGTTGGGGAAAAGATTTTATTCCGTGTTAATTGCAGTAAGTCATATTGCTAACTTGATGAAAGTTATGTTCACCAATATCCATGAGAACATGAGGCATACTGCTAAACATAATATTATGCTATATCATATACTTAATTATATATATTATATATATTATTCGATACATAATACTTTAGTAGAAACAAAAATTAAATAAAAATAATAATTATTTCAACAACCCGAAATCCCACGAAAAAAATGCTCACTGGATTTATGCCATGTGACTCTATGATGTAATGATGACGTCACATTCCCGCCATAATCAAAACAAATTTACTGGAGCTAGACCTACACGCAATTTCTATTGTTTGGAAATACTTTTTGGATCTCTTATAACGATTTGTTCAGGTAAGTCAATCATGAATGGCTTTCTCTTTCTAATATAAACATTTTAAATTTTCGGCAATATCTTAGACACTGTAGATTTACAGATCGGAAACATTTGTTCATCTCGATACAGTAACAGTGAGTGATAATCTGCTCATTTTTATGCCAAATTCAGACATTATCTTGTGTAAAAGTTAGAGCTGATGCGGTTGATTATATGTTTTAAGTGTTCATTTGGATTTTTAATTATTTTTGTCATCTCTGAAGTTTTGAAACACGACCATTAGCAGATTTATCGTCCACTGTTCTGTAGAATTCATGACGGTCCAATTTTTAACCTTTGACCTTCATCATCCATGATGTCATATTGGGTATCTGCCAAGTTCTTTTGTCAACAAGATTGACACTCGCCATAAATCGCTTGTTACCGTAACATTGTCATAAACAAGTTGACTTATTTTTTATGGACAATTATGTTGTCGTTAATAATTTTGTAAATCATTTTAAATAAGCGATTATGAAAAAAATATTTTTCACTTCCGTTTTTTCCCACACGACCTCGGAAGTGACGTAATTCACTGGAGTCAAAAAACAAAACTTGAAGGATTACTACTAATTTTCAACTGGTCTCCGTACACGATATCTATAGAGCTCGCTTCGCGAGCTTGCACCTTAGGTGCAAGCATCGCTGCGCTATCTATAAATATAACATTCAAAAGAGGGTGATATTGCATATTTTCACCCTGAGGAACCATTGTCAACCGAGTACACCTCATGTACTCTTATTATGCCAAATTCTTTCTCTAGATATTCTCTTAAACTGAGATTCTCTGTTACTTAAAAAAAATGATTACTGTACCAGTCGACGGTTGTCGTCTGTCGTCCCTAGTGACAGGTAGTCTTAATTAAGGAAACGCTTGCATATGAATTAAATGTATATTAATAAAAGATCGTATCCATCAAATGTTTAGCTGCTTGTGATCGAAATGCGTTCGATTGTGTGATTTAGGATTCCTTTTGCGCATGTGATATTTTTTGTAATATTACCCGTTACCATAACTCCTCAACTAATGTTACCCTGAAGCACGCGCGCCATTCTTTATTCTTAGTTAATCTAAGGGTGTTATTATTTTATTTTCAAACAGTTAGTTATCCAATCAAATTACTTGAAAATTACATGAGGTATATTAATGAAAAACATCGCCCGGAGTTAAATCAATGCATTTATTAGAAAACAAATTTATGAGGTATAATATTGACAAAGATGTACTCCGGTCATAATGCATACATGTACTCTGATCATAATGACAAACATGTACTCTGATCATAATGACAAACATGTACTCCGGTAATAATGACAAACATGTACTCTGACCATAATGACAAACATGTACTCTGGTCATAATGACAAACATGTACCCTGACCATAATGACAAACTTGTACACTCTGACCATAATGACAAACATGTACACTCTGACCATAATGACAAACATGTGCTCTGATCATAATGACAAACATGTACTCTGATCATAATGACAAACATGTACTCTGATCATAATGACAAACATGTACTCGTACCATAATGGCAAACATGTACTCCGGTAATAATGACAAACATGTACTCTGACCATAATGACAAAAATGTACTCTGACCATAATGACAAACTTGTACACTCTGACATAATGACAAACATGTACACTCTGACCATTATGACAAACATGTAGTTCGGTCATAATGACAAACATGTACTCTGACCATAATGACAAACATGTACTCTGACCATAATGACAAACATGTACTCTGACCATAATGACAAACTTGTACACTCTGACCATAATGACAAACATGTACACTCTGACCATAATGACAAACATGTACTCCGATCATAATGACAAACATGTACCCTGACCATAATGACAAACTTGTACACTTTGACCATAATGACAAACATGAACACTCTGACCATAATGACAAACATGTACTCTGATCATAATGACAAACATGTAGTCCGGTCATAATGACAAACATGTACTCTGACCATAATGACAAACTTGTACTCTGATCATAATGACAAACATGTACTCTGACCATAATGACAAACATGTACCCTGATCATAATGACAAACATGTACCCTGACCATAATGACAAACATGTACTCTGACCATAATGACAAACATGTACTCTGATCAAAATGACAAACATGTGCTCTGATCATAATGACAAACTTGTACTCTGATCATAATGACAAACATGTACTCTGATCAAAATGACAAACATGTACTCTGACCATAATGACAAACATGTGCTCTGATCATAATGACAAACATGTACTCTGATCATAATGACAAACATGTACTCTGATCATAATGACAAACTTGTACTCTGATCATAATAACAAACATGTACTCCGATCATAATGACAAACATGTACTCCGGTCATAATGACAAACATGTACTCGTACCATAATGACAAACATGTACTCCGGTAATAATGACAAACGTGTACTCTGATCATAATCACAAACATGTACTCTGATCATAATCACAAACATGTACTCTGACCATAATGACAAACATGTGCTCTGATCATAATGACAAAAGTGTACCCTGATCATAATGACAAACATGTACTCTGATCAAAATGACAAACATGTACTCTGACCATAATGACAAAGATGTACTCTGATCATAATGACAAACATGTACTCTGATCATAATGACAAACATGTACCCTGATCATGATGACAAACATGTACTCTGATCATAATGACAAACATGTACTCTGACCATAATGACAAACATGTACCCTGATCATAATGACAAACATGTACTCTGATCATAATGACAAACATGTACTCTGATCATAATGACAAACATGTACCCTGATCATGATGACAAACATGTACTCTGATCATAATGACAAACATGTGCTCTGATCATAATGACAAACATGTACCCTGATCATAATGACAAACATGTACTCTGATCATAATGACAAACATGTGCTCTGATCATAATGACAAACATGTACTCTGACCATAATGACAAACATGTACCCTGATCATAATGACAAACATGTACCCTGATCATGATGACAAACATGTACTCTGATCATAATGACAAACATGTACTCTGACCATAATGACAAACATGTACCTGATCATAATGACAAACATGTACTCTGATCATAATGACAAACATGTACTCTGATCATAATGACAAACATGTTCCCTGATCATGATGACAAACATGTACTCTGATCATAATGACAAACATGTGCTCTGATCATAATGACAAACATGTACCCTGATCATAATGACAAACATGCACTCTGATCATAATGACAAACGTGCTCTGATCATAATGACAAACATGTACTCTGATCATAATCACAAACATGTACCCTGATCATAATGACAAACATGTACTCTGATCAAAATGACAAACATGTACTCTGATCATAATGACAAACATGTGCTCTGATAATAATGACAAATTAAATGATCATTTTCATTATTGTCAGTCTGAGTTGTTTTTGATAATTAAAAGTATTTCAAGTATTGCTCATAAAAGTAAATTAATTTCCTGATTTTTTATATATACCTAGTGCTGAAACAGATAATAGACAAGTGGGCACTTTATGTAAGTTATGACAGTGGTTAATAATGACCTCAACTTCCTTACATCTTTCTTTATGTTTTGAATGAAAAATAAATCTTTACCTTATTTTAATAATAAATAGAGCGTCACATCACATGTCAGTAGTTTATATTTCTAGTTTATAACTTAAAACCAACAGAGTTTAGTCTCTAAACTTTATAAATTGTTCACAAAGTACAGAACCTCGGCATGGGCAGGTAAGCTACAACATTTATATTAATCTAGTGATGTTGTCATCAGTATTCCAATGTTACCAGATGCATGTAGTGTTTTTATGATTTAATTTTGTAGTTCAGTTTCATGTATTCATTTATTTATGTAAGTTTCATTCTGAGTGACTGTTAGAAACAAAGGTCTTCTCATTTATTGATTATTTTAATTAGATATTATAATTTGTTAATTAGTTATTAAAAGAATCAAATGTCCTCTGTGTGGCTGGGTGAAATAAAAACAGAATGAATTGCCGTATTTTTCACTTGGTGACTGCAAGAAATAAACAGTAAATCATTATCTTTGTCCCCGGGGCAGCTGCAAGAAATAAATAAAATACCTCTCGTGTTCTAATTTTGCTTTTATATCAAATACAATACATAGAATTCAAAATATAAGTTTCCTTTGGTATAATCTACCATCTATAGATTTTGCGGAAACACGGTCTGACCTTTTGGTACCTATTATCTGGACTAAATGTGGTGATTCTGTCAGGCTGCTAGTTTTCTAGTCTTCTCGTAGTTCCATTCTGTGACTCGGGATGTACAGAGCATTCCACCGACACACGTTCCAGTCCAGTCTTTGATTTTCATGAATCGGATATGTTAACTTTTCATTTCCAGTGCAAATGCTAAACAATTCTTCTGCACTGGGGCTAGATTATGACGAAAGTTTTGAGTGAAATTAACATCACTGATAGTTTTGTCATGTGCTGATTTTGAATTTCTAATAAACAAATCGTTCAAAATCAGCACATGACAAGTTGTCATGTGCTGATTTAGAATGCATTATTTTAAGCTTAAACGTTATCCACTTCAAAACCTGCAGTGAAGTTTCAGGATGCTACGACATAATATGATTAGCAATGACCTCTTCCAAGAAAAAATAATGCAACTACATAGTACAAACTTATATGGTAATTTCTGAAAGTTAAGATTACATATAAAGAACAAACATTGCAAGTGATGTTTAATAATATTACAGTTAATCCCAAATATCCTAATTACAGAACGAGTTTGTGTCATTGATGAAAATTACAGCAATGAATTAAAAAGTTCATCTTTTAAAAATGATAATGATAACGATAAAATAATAATGGACTTTATATGGCCCGACTTAACATGATAAAGAATTAATACATGGTTAAGACACCGAAGTATTCAACCGAGTCCTTTACAAAAGTTGGTTATGTATTTTATGATTAAATTCAAAAAATGGTATATATGACAGTTTTATCAGTTGGTTATTGGTAGGGCTCTGATTGTAGCATAAAATATGGATTTTACCATGATTAATTAGTAACTTTCCAGTTACCGATCAAACTATTTATATAAGATTTAACAGACCAAGTTTGGTGGAACTTGTGATATGAATGATACATAGTTTAATTAGACATGCATACTTCGTATTTAGTATACAATAAAATGATATATATTACTATAATGAGAAGTAAATCGTGGGGTATATGTTTCAGATAGAATAAAGCTGACATATTCATCCTAAACTTTAGAAAATGAACATTACACACATAAGTTTAGTACGATGGCCGATAGCGGCCAGGCTAAAATGAACCATTTCACCTATGTTTGTGTATCATGGTACATTTTTTATGGTACACAAACGTAACTATTTTTGGTATGTTTGTGTACCATGGTACACTTTTATGGTATAAAAACGCGACTCTTTTTATGTGTTTATGTACCATAAAAATGTGTGCCATGGTACACAAACATAGATTAAATGCTTCATTTTTGTCTGGCCGTTATCGGCCAACGTAGTTCAGATGACACATCACTGTCCCATATTGTGAACCTAAGTGCATTCATCAAAACAAACTAAGCAAGCGTTGTAGCAGAGATTTAAAATACCCTAGTGTTAATATCAGTTTGTCTATTTCTCAAGTTTCAATTTCTTTATTTCTATATTTGTGAGTTACATACAAATATGAATACAAATACAACATACATGAGTAAACATTATGTAAATGTTAAGATATATATTTTAACATATTTTAAACAGGAGGACTGAATCTGTCGTTAATTTTATAATAAACTTGCATAAACTGAGAGAGTGTTTTGTTGATGTATCTGGAAAAAATTAAAATATTTGGTTTAATTCTAAGTTTACAACTGAACACAACTAATCCAACAACAATAACAAGAAAAACGATGAACAATAGTGATATAACTATTTATTACATTTGATTTGAAGTTTTTAAAAATGTGTTACTCTAAAGTTAATATAATGCATCAAAATAGTAAAAACTCATTGTCAGTTACGGTTTAATTATCAACTGAATTATAATAAATTTTGATGCATTTTAATGAATATATAAATAAGACATTGATTTTTTTACAAAATGTCTGATATTCATCTTAATAAAATGTTTCACATTTGTATAAAATTATTATAAATGTGCATTAATACAAGAAAAAAACTCAAATTTACTATAAAATTTGTAAGAAAAGGTGAATTTTAAACTTTGTTTGAACTTACATTTTATTTATTTAATTATATATCATTTACTAACTACACTAATTGTCCTAAAAATGTAGTGCGTGTTATAGATCAGGTACACATGTACTTAATAAAAACAGTCCCACTTTCTGAACGCGATTTACATTTTTTCTTACTTCGTTTTATCACCGACTGAGAAATTTTAAATCACATTATAACATTTTTTTTGCGTGATGACAACGTATAATTTTGATCGCTGCTGAAAATTAGAGATAATTGTATTACAAACAAGATAATTATATATTCAGACCTTTGGTGGATAATTTTGGTCATTTCTTTTAACTGTGTCATATACCACTTTTTGAATGAATTTTTATGATTAAATTCAAAACCTTAAACTTAGAAATTTAAAATAAAATTATAAAATATATCTTATCCATATATTGAATATGAATACTGTTTTTGTTTTCCAATTTTGAATCACTGTTTCTACGACAACGATAAAATTTTCACACGCGAATTTAGGAAATCCTTTTGAGATGTGGTTCCACGGGCAATTCAAAATTGCACTTTTATACACTTTTTGAATGTATTTTTATGCTTAAATTCAAAAGTGATATATGACAACTGAAATAAATTAATGTTAAAAACCGGTCATTGCAGCATGCGGCCATGTTACCATCAAACACCATATTTGAGTTTTATATTTGTTCTATTTATCCAGTAGAAAATTGATAAAAATAGAACATTTAAAAAATTATTTGCCCATATGTACAAAATTTTGACATGTTGTGGACAGTTGTGCAATTGCCCCCTGGAGCCAAATCTAAAAAGGATTTCCTAAATTCGCGCGTGAAAATTTTATCGTTGTCGTAGAAACAGTGATTGGCAATTCAATTTGAAAAAAAGTCTGTTGTGCTGCCATAAAAATCATCATCATCAAAATTACAATAAGAAAAAAAAATTATCAAATTTTCTGGTTTACAGTGACCCGCTATTTTGATTTGCACACAATACGATCTTTCAAAAAATATGAACATACCTTGATAAAGGCAAATTGGTCTTACGACGTTTACTTGTAGTAGCCTTATACTTTAACTAACTAGTAACTTCTGCTACTGAAGAAACCAATGGCGATTCCATCTTGCAATGCTTACGTTTGGGTTTGTTACATTCCAAATATATGAAAAGCCGAATAAAACAGTTTTCAGAGCAGCCTGATTAAAACTTGGTATATCTTTACTATGTGTCAAAATACACTGTTCTATTTAAAATATGTTTTGATGCACCTTATCCTGTTTATGTAGGGTTTTAATGTTTCAAAGACGTAAAACATTTTTACATTGATCTTTTTTACAATGAGTTTATAAAATCGTTGTATACATTACCAGTATTCTACATGACTAGTACCAAAATTTGTCGACTTTTCAAGTTCATGCATTCCTTTTACCATTTGTTTTTTTTTTATCTCGCGGGATAACATGTTTTAATTCTCTAACAGATCTTTTAAAATAAGTTTTTAATATAAATAGTTGTTTTATACGCTTGTATATATCTATGTCAATTAATTGTGTTTTATAGTGTCTCATAAGTCTTTTAGGCTGGATGTTATATCTTTTGTACTGTGATGATACCTGTTTTAGATAATGTTGTTATGACATGTGTCACTTTAATAAAATAAATTATTATTATTATTATTACTATTACCAGTCTGGGCTGGTTAGGGTTCTTCAAAAGTACTAAGACCACGCCTCTAGTTACCATTTTTTGATCGACCATAAGCTCCTTAATCAGTGATATAGTGGTCCTACAGTGCTGCAACCTAACTATATGTCTTGTTTCTGTTGTATTGTTTGGTAACAATGTTTATTTCCAAAATTATTTAACTGAAAAACAACTTCCGGTATTTGATTTTTTCTGTTTAACTTACGTTTGCACCAATAATTACAATGATGATTCTATTTACTGTTACAGTTTCACTCTGCTGATGTTTGTAATAGCAGAGATTTTAGTTCGTTGTCATGGTTACTCTCAATACAGATTTGAAATTCCAAATGGAGAAAATATAAAACACCCATGTAAACCAAATTTGAACTGGGATGGAGTCGGGCATGAATATTCCGGAGGTGGTGGAAAAAGAAATAGATTTGGACAAGATTTTTCAAAATACAAGGTAAATATCCTCGATCTCCTTATGTAGTAAATCAACATACTTTCAACTCACAATAAAGTAAATAAAAAATATTTAAAAAAACAAAACAAAACATGATTCGGAATTATTTCAAGTCTTTTTTAAAATGTTTAACCATAGTACTTATATACATAATAATAATGTTTTTAAACTAAACCATTTATACGTTCATTGTATATTTAAGACACATAACATAAACTGTTTACTATTTATAGACGTGGTCGAAGGAGCTATGTCAGATGGATTCCGATGGAGATGGCCTGTCAAATGGAGAGGAATTAGGTGATCCACAATGTGTCTGGCAAAAAGGGAACACTCCACACAGAATTGTGAATATAACTCATCCAGGTAAGCAACTTCACAATGATTATCATCTCAAGCTTGCTTTATAAATCAAATAGCGCTAACTCATATTTATCTCCGAATCCGAAATAACACCCGTACCCGAAAAGTGCAATTTTGTTTACTTAATTGTTTATTTTTGTATATAACTGTACTTGAGTTCATTGTAACATAACTATAGAAAAAATATAGACAGAAGTTTCTTTGGAAGATATATAAGAATTGCAGAAACATGTTGGAGGGGACACAACCACTCCTCACCTACACCGCTTATCATCCAACTTAACTTTGACGCTATTCTGTCTATATATCATACAGAAATTGTAACAACAATATGTACACATGCTATAAGTTATGTTTCTTAACTCATTTGATAATCACCAGTTCATATGTACTTTCGTTACATGTTATTATTTTCACTATTGTTTATTGCTTATCTCTGTAATAGAGGAACTAAATAAATAAATAAAAAAAATCTCAAGCTTGCTTTATAAAGCAAATAGCGCTAACTTATATTTATCTCCGAATCCGAAATAACACCCGTACCCGAAGTGCAATTTTGTTCTTATAACAACTTGCACAAAAAAGGAAGCGAACTAAACAAAGATGATACATAAATAGGAAAACGTCATGGAATAACTGTCTCTCGACACAGTAACTCGATCAATATTATTTCAATTATCAATGCGGCCATTTTGTGGAATGTGGAGAAAAATTACACGACCAGAGAAAACTATCAACTTTGAAACTCCAGCTGACAAATTTTCCCCCGTCAGGATCTGCCTAAACATTGGATAAAAACCATTAGGCTATAGATGACGCATTTTTATATATATTTTTTTTGCACGCAAAGGTAATAATTCACAACACTGTTCCATTAAGAAGTGTTGTTAAGGGCTATACAAGGAGTGTTTAGCTTTAGTTTTCTTTAATTTCTTTCATTTATTTTATTTCTATTTTTAACTATTTAATACGTATTTTTGAACCACTAAATACAAAAGGGCTTCCCTTTTTATTTACCCACTGAACATACGTTTGGTCTCTGCCGGGTATATATATGATATATATGTATATATACATATATGATTTTTCAGCGATGTATTTCCGGAATGAGCGTTTGTGTCTTTTCCCATATTAAATCCCCGTAAGGATTTTAAAAAGCTCTGCATTTTATACTCCAGCTAAGATGGCATTTAGTTTGGTGTCAGTTAATTACGACAAAATGCATACATCATAACGGTATGTGGCATTCTATACAATTTTTTGATATCTCTTCCAAAACCTTGAAAAACTAGTGCTACGGCAGACGTGAATCAGACAGTAAGATGATTATATAAAGTTTATATTGTTTTATATATGTTTATCAGGTATATGTAATGCTATGGACAGCACACATTGTAAACAGTTAATACGTTTATAGATTGTAATGTAGACGACTTCAAGTGTGATGGTATAAATGAAGTAGGTATGTATGATTTGTTTTGAAATAAATACCATTATGAACAGGAGAAAGAAATAACGGTCATTTTACAAGATAGTTACAGAGCAAATGAACATTTCAAACGTCAAATTAAAGAACAGTTGATTCAGGCAAAGCTTTGTTTTTTAATTTTATTTTATTTTATTTTATTTTATTTTATTTTATTTTTATTTTTATTTTTATTTTATTTTATTTTATTTTATTTTATTTTATTTTATTTTATTTATTTATTTATTTATTTATTTATTTATTTATTTTTGGTTCTGCTCCATCTAAAACTTTTTGTCTAATCATGAAAGGCATCATAAATAGCCTGTAGGTGTGAGGAGACGACATTATTTAGAATTCGTTTAGGCCTGTTCTCATTTTATCTTGCCCATTAGCTGGAAATTGTTAATTTGTCTTATTCAAAGAATACATGTTTACATGTTTCATTATATACTCTCTAAATTTTACGCTTTTGCCGATAACATTGTGAGCTTAAATTATAGAACTGTTATGGCAATTGTGGTATACAGCTAGTTCTGTTATATATTATTTTTGAATGTTTTTATGATTAAATTCAAAAATGGTATATGACAGTTCCGAGTTTTTCTAATTATTCCCAAATTTTGAAGGTTTTTGTCAGTGATCGTTTAACAGAGAAAAAATTAAATTGTCCTCATTTTGTGTTTTTAAATTCCATCTGATTGAATACCGATAAATTGTCTTGTATAATGTTGAATGTTTCCTTAATTTTTAATTTAATAGATACCAAAATCAAAGAGGTAAGATTTCCACAAACAATTGTACCCAACAAAACTACAAGTTATCATTGTATTTACTTCGAGTTTCCACAAGATGGTGACTATCATCTTATAGCGAGTCAGCCTCACATTGACAACAACTTTGTCACACATCATATACTGGTATTTGGATGTGAAGATTCAGGTAAAAGAAAATTAATATTTAGTCTTCTATACCTTACATGTGAACATTCCGTAAATGTCAACATATAAAACTTGAAAATGTCTGGTATATTTTACAGAACGAAATTTATAAAAACTGATATCATTTAAAATATGGTCAAGCTGTTAATTACATTGTTTTAAGAGAGATAGGAAGTCTGGGTTGATTCATATTTTAACGCAGTTGGTAAGCAGAATCCTGGATGTGTTTCAATTTTCTGTTTTTTTTTGGGTTTTTATTATTATTATTATTATTATTATTATTATTATTATTATTTCTAAAAATATATTTTTTAAAAAATAGATTACTTCTAATCACGATCCGCGAGATTCATTTCCTAAAATTCCATTCCTATTAGCTGTAAATAAACGGAATCCTTAAACGGATTGGTCAATGTTTAACGATGTATTTTATGTGCTTTGAGCATCTGCACGGATATACGGGAATCGAAGGTGAAACGTGACAAAAAGATAATTTCTAATCACAATCCGTGAGATTCATTTTCAAAACTTTCAGTCCTATTAGCTGTAAATAAACGGAATCCTAACGGGTTGGTCAATATTTAACAATGATTATTATTTGTTTGGAGCTTGCGCACGGATGTACGGGTTTTCCAATGAATCGAAGGTGAAACCTGACAAATTGTATTAATTGTCCGTCATTAATATCAAAATGTATTCGCAATGGTGTTATGTATCCCTTACTAAGTCAAAATGACAAATTCAATGAAGTCCTGTGTTTAATTTATCGTATTTTGTAAGTTGTGTTTAAATGACCCGGTTTTTGATATGACGTAACTATCTTCTAAAATTAGCCCCCACATGCTATATCTGGCTGGGAAATTACTGATATTTCTGTATTTATTCGAGTTTTTACCGTTGAACTAAATGTAACATTGTATATTAGGAACATCATAAATTAGATCAGCACCGTTTTAATTTTTTCCCTGGAAAACTTAATGCAGCTTTAAAAAAATCAATCAGAAAACACAAAACAACAAAATCTCAGATACGGGCTTTAAAGTCAAATTTATGGACCAGTAAATGGTTGACCTTTTAAAAGTTTGTTTTGTTTTTAACATGTGAAGTACTGAACGATTCAAGTGTCAGGATCGGGGAGCCTAAGAAATGTGGAATGTATAGCGCTTCATGCCAGGATATAGTAGCGCTGTGGACTGTTGGGTACACTGGTTCATGTCAGCATAAAGATACTGGATTTAGAATTGGTACAAAAGGTTATAAAGTAGGATTGATGCAAGTATGTACAGATTTACTGGTATATTTGGCAAAAAATCTAGTGTCCTATTCGCTTGCAAGTCCTAGATTTAGTATATATATATTTATTTAATGTCAATAATGAAATAATGGAAAATATTTAACTGATAAAACACATATTTCCACAGCAGTGAAATACATAAACTTTCACCGGTGAAAATATATGTATTTCACTCCGAATTCTTCACGTGCAATTTAGAGGGTTTTTAATTAGAGTTACTACCCCTTTTATTATTTGCGAATGGGTGCCCTGTACTTGTTTCTCGTCACACTTCGATGCCGCGGGTTTTTCCGAAATGCGTCAATCATTAGACGAGCGAATACAAGTGTACCTTGTCAATGTCTGTAGGTCGACGGCGAAATCCATTGTTTTAATTAACCAAACATGTCAGATATAAAAACAATTCAAACAGTGATATAAAATAAATAGAACATTTAACAGTGAAGTATGAATTTGAATTTTATTTTGTCGAGTGGAGTGAGAAAACCAATATTTTCACGAGACGGCACAGCCGTCGATTGAAAATATTAATTTTCTCACTCCACTCGACAAAATAAATTTCATATTAATACTTCACTGTTAAATATCCCTCCCCCCCTCTCTCTCTCTCTCTCTCTCTCTCTCTCTCTCTCTCTCTCTATATATATATATATATATATATATATATATATATATATATATATATATTTCTCCAATACGCATTGTCAGCCCTTAGATCATGGTTCCACTAAATTATGACCCTTGCCAATTGAAAAAAGTAGTCCATGTTGAGTTGAGATAGGCTACACGTGCGCACGCGGGGTTCGATACGGAAAAAATTTCGTGACATAAATCTATCACATGTGCGAGAAAAATTTACAATAGGATTTCCCTTATTATCTTTTACATTAGCTATATGATAGCTATATTGCCAATTGAAAAAAGTAGTCCCCGTTGAGTTGAGATAGGCTACACGTGCACACGCGGGGTTCGATACGGAAAAAATTTCGTGACATAAATCTATCACATGTGCGAAAAAAATGTACAATAGGATTTCCCTTATTATCTTTTACATCAGCTATATGATAGCTATATGTTTACAAGGAAACACATGTTGTTTTTTTCGATACCTTTACAATTTGTACGTTTGTTAAGAAAGAACAATTATAATTCTACATGTATAATGAAATAAATCAACGCCTGTACTCAAGGAACTGTAATCAACCCACCAGGTCATACGGAGATAAGGAAATAATTTTATAAATATTTCTCTTGTCAAATGTAAAAATGACTTTTTTTGTTTTGTAATATTTCTTTTACACTAACTTGGTTAGTAACTGAACTTAATTTTCCTTCAAATTCTAGATACACTGGAACAACCCTGAAAATAGAAATGACTACACAGACAGTTCTGGATTAAAGTTATACTATCAGCCAAAACATCGACCATTTGATTCTGGGGTATTAACTGTAGGACAAACATTCATAAATATTCCGCCTCATCAAAAGGAGGTTGTTGTAAATGGCGTTTGTAGTACAAACTGTACCAAAAAATTGTTCCTGAAACCATTCAATGTTATCTCTGCTGGAAATCACATGCATTATAAAAGTAAGTAACTGAAGCCATTCAATGTTATCTCTGCTGGAAATCACATGCATTATAAAGGTAAGTATCTGAAGCTATTCAATGTTATCTCTGCTGGAAATCACTTGCATTATAAAGGTAAGTATCTGAAGCCATTCAATGTTATCTCTGCTGGAAATCACATGCATTATAAAAGTAAGTAACTGAAGCCATTCAATGTTATCTCTGCTGGAAATCACATGCATTATAAAAGTAAGTAACTGAAGCCATTCAATGTTATCTCTGCTGGAAATCACATGCATTATAAAAGTAAGCATCTGAAACCATTCAATGTTATCTCTGCTGGAAATCACATGCATTATAAAAGTAAGCATCTGAAACCATTCAATGTTATCTCTGCTGGAAATCACATGCATTATAAAGGTAAGCATCTGAAACCATTCAATGTTATCTCTGCTGGAAATCACATGCATTATAAAAGTAAGCATCTGAAACCATTCAATGTTATCTCTGCTGGAAATCACATGCATTATAAAGGTAAGTATCTGAAACCATTCAATGTTATCTCTGCTGGAAATCACATGCATTATAAAGGTAAGTATCTGAAACCATTCAATGTTATCTCTGCTGGAAATCACATGCATTATAAAGGTAAGTATCTGAAACCATTCAATGTTACCTCTGCTGGAAATCACATGCATTATAAAGGTAAGTATCTGAAGCCATCCAATGTTACCGCTGATGAAAATCACATGCATTATAAAGGTAAGTATCTGAAGCCATTCAATGTTACCTCTGCTGGAAATCACATGCATTATAAAGGTAAGTATCTGAAACCATTCAATGTTACCTCTGCTGGAAATCACATGCATTATAA
Source organism: Tegillarca granosa (assembly GCA_029721355.1). NCBI lineage: Eukaryota > Metazoa > Mollusca > Bivalvia > Arcoida > Arcidae > Tegillarca > Tegillarca granosa. Next base: position 33,511,193 of record CM056606.1, on the reverse strand, counting down.
AGGTAAGTATCTGAAACCATTCAATGTTACCTCTGCTGGAAATCACATGCATTATAAAGGTAAGTATCTGAAGCCATCCAATGTTATCTCTGCTGGAAATCACATGCATTATAAAGGTAAGTATCTGAAACCATTCAATGTTACCTCTGCTGGAAATCACATGCATTATAAAGGTAATCATCTGAAGCCATCCAATGTTACCTATGCTGGAAACCACTTGCATTATAAAGGTAAGTATCTGAAACCATTCAATGTTACCTCTGCTGGAAATCACATGCATTATAAAGGTAAGTATCTGAAACCATTCAATGTTACCTCTGCTGGAAATCACATGCATTATAAAGGTAAGTATCTGAAACCATTCAATGTTACCTCTGCTGGAAATCACATGCATTATAAAGGTAAGTATCTGAAGCTATTCAATGTTACCTCTGCTGGAAATCACATGCATTATAAAGGTAAGTATCTGAAGCCATTCAATGTTATCTCTGCTGGAAATCACTTGCATTATAAAGGTAAGTATCTGAAACCATTCAATGTTACCTCTGCTGGAAATCACATGCATTATAAAGGTAAGTATCTGAAGCCATTCAATGTTATCTCTGCTGGAAATCACTTGCATTATAAAGGTAAGTATCTGAAGCTATTCAATGTTATCTCTGCTGGAAATCACATGCATTATAAAGGTAAGTATCTGAAGCCATTCAATGTTACCTCTGCTGGAAACCACTTGCATTATAAAGGTAAGTATCTGAAACCATTCAATGTTATCTCTGCTGGAAATCACATGCATTATAAAGGTAAGTATCTGAAGCCATTCAATGTTATCTCTGCTGGAAATCACATGCATTATAAAGGTAAGTATCTGAAACCATTCAATGTTATCTCTGCTGGAAATCACATGCATTATAAAGGTAAGTATCTGAAGCCATTCAATGTTATCTCTGCTGGAAATCACATGCATTATAAAGGTAAGTATCTGAAGCTATTCAATGTTATCTCTGCTGGAAATCACATGCATTATAAAGGTAAGTATCTGAAACCATTCAATGTTATCTCTGCTGGAAATCACATGCATTATAAAGGTAAGTATCTGAAGCTATTCAATGTTATCTCTGCTGGAAATCACATGCATTATAAAGGTAAGTATCTGAAACCATTCAATGTTATCTCTGCTGGAAATCACATGCATTATAAAGGTAAGTATCTGAAGCCATTCAATGTTATCTCTGCTGGAAATCACATGCATTATAAAGGTAAGTATCTGAAACCATTCAATGTTATCTCTGCTGGAAATCACATGCATTATAAAGGTAAGTATCTGAAGCCATTCAATGTTATCTCTGCTGGAAATCACATGCATTATAAAGGTAAGTATCTGAAGCTATTCAATGTTATCTCTGCTGGAAATCACATGCATTATAAAGGTAAGTATCTGAAACCATTCAATGTTATCTCTGCTGGAAATCACATGCATTATAAAGGTAAGTATCTGAAGCTATTCAATGTTATCTCTGCTGGAAATCACATGCATTATAAAGGTAAGTATCTGAAACCATTCAATGTTACCTCTGCTGGAAACCACTTGCATTATAAAGGTAAGTATCTGAAACCATTCAATGTTACCTCTGCTGGAAACCACTTGCATTATAAAGGTAAGTATCTGAAACCATTCAATGTTATCTCTGCTGGAAATCACATGCATTATAAAGGTAAGTATCTGAAGCTATTCAATGTTACCTCTGCTGGAAATCACATGCATTATAAAGGTAAGTATCTGAAGCTATTCAATGTTATCTCTGCTGGAAATCACATGCATTATAAAGGTAAGTATCTGAAGCTATTCAATGTTATCTCTGCTGGAAATCACATGCATTATAAAGGTAAGTATCTGAAACCATTCAATGTTATCTCTGCTGGAAATCACATGCATTATAAAGGTAAGTATCTGAAGCTATTCAATGTTATCTCTGCTGGAAATCACATGCATTATAAAGGTAAGTATCTGAAACCATTCAATGTTACCTCTGCTGGAAACCACTTGCATTATAAAGGTAAGTATCTGAAACCATTCAATGTTACCTCTGCTGGAAACCACTTGCATTATAAAGGTAAGTATCTGAAACCATTCAATGTTATCTCTGCTGGAAATCACATGCATTATAAAGGTAAGTATCTGAAGCTATTCAATGTTACCTCTGCTGGAAATCACATGCATTATAAAGGTAAGTATCTGAAGCTATTCAATGTTATCTCTGCTGGAAATCACATGCATTATAAAGGTAAGTATCTGAAACCATTCAATGTTACCTCTGCTGGAAACCACTTGCATTATAAAGGTAAGTATCTGAAGCCATTCAATGTTATCTCTGCTGGAAATCACATGCATTATAAAGGTAAGTATCTGAAGCTATTCAATGTTATCTCTGCTGGAAATCACATGCATTATAAAGGTAAGTATCTGAAACCATTCAATGTTATCTCTGCTGGAAATCACATGCATTATAAAGGTAAGTATCTGAAGCTATTCAATGTTATCTCTGCTGGAAATCACATGCATTATAAAGGTAAGTATCTGAAACCATTCAATGTTACCTCTGCTGGAAACCACTTGCATTATAAAGGTAAGTATCTGAAACCATTCAATGTTACCTCTGCTGGAAACCACTTGCATTATAAAGGTAAGTATCTGAAACCATTCAATGTTATCTCTGCTGGAAATCACATGCATTATAAAGGTAAGTATCTGAAACCATTCAATGTTACCTCTGCTGGAAACCACTTGCATTATAAAGGTAAGTATCTGAAGCCATTCAATGTTATCTCTGCTGGAAATCACATGCATTATAAAGGTAAGTATCTGAAGCCATTCAATGTTATCTCTGCTGGAAATCACATGCATTATAAAGGTAAGTATCTGAAACCATTCAATGTTACCTCTGCTGGAAATCACATGCATTATAAAGGTAAGTATCTGAAGCTATTCAATGTTATCTCTGCTGGAAATCACATGCATTATAAAGGTAAGCATCTGAAGCCATTCAATGTTATCTCTGCTGGAAATCACATGCATTATAAAGGTAAGTATCTGAAGCCATTCAATGTTATCTCTGCTGGAAATCACATGCATTATAAAGGTAAGTATCTGAAGCTATTCAATGTTATCTCTGCTGGAAATCACATGCATTATAAAAGTAAGCATCTGAAGCCATTCAATGTTATCTCTGCTGGAAATCACATGCATTATAAAGGTAAGTATCTGAAGCTATTCAATGTTATCTCTGCTGGAAATCACATGCATTATAAAGGTAAGCATCTGAAGCCATTCAATGTTATCTCTGCTGGAAATCACATGCATTATAAAGGTAAGTATCTGAAGCCATTCAATGTTATCTCTGCTGGAAATCACATGCATTATAAAGGTAAGCATCTGAAGCCATTCAATGTTATCTCTGCTGGAAATCACATGCATTATAAAGGTAAGTATCTGAAGCCATTCAATGTTATCTCTGCTGGAAATCACATGCATTATAAAGGTAAGCATCTGAAGCCATTCAATGTTATCTCTGCTGGAAATCACATGCATTATAAAGGTAAGTATCTGAAACCATTCAATGTTACCTCTGCTGGAAATCACATGCATTATAAAGGTAAGTATCTGAAACCATTCAATGTTACCTCTGCTGGAAATCACATGCATTATAAAGGTAAGTATCTGAAGCCATTCAATGTTACCTCTGCTGGAAATCACATGCATTATAAAGGTAAGCATCTGAAGCCATTCAATGTTATCTCTGCTGGAAATCACATGCATTATAAAGGTAAGTATCTGAAACCATTCAATGTTACCTCTGCTGGAAATCACATGCATTATAAAGGTAAGTATCTGAAGCTATTCAATGTTACCTCTGCTGGAAATCACATGCATTATAAAGGTAAGTATCTGAAGCTATTCAATGTTATCTCTGCTGGAAATCACATGCATTATAAAGGTAAGTATCTGAAACCATTCAATGTTACCTCTGCTGGAAATCACATGCATTATAAAGGTAAGTATCTGAAACCATTCAATGTTACCTCTGCTGGAAATCACATGCATTATAAAGGTAAGTATCTGAAACCATTCAATGTTATCTCTGCTGGAAATCACATGCATTATAAAGGTAAGTATCTGAAACCATTCAATGTTACCTCTGCTGGAAACCACATGCATTATAAAGGTAAGTATCTGAAGCTATTCAATGTTATCTCTGCTGGAAATCACATGCATTATAAAGGTAAGTATCTGAAGCCATTCAATGTTACCTATGCTGGAAATCACATGCATTATAAAGGTAAGTATCTGAAGCTATTCAATGTTATCTCTGCTGGAAATCACATGCATTATAAAGGTAAGTATCTGAAACCATTCAATGTTACCTCTGCTGGAAACCACTTGCATTATAAAGGTAAGTATCTGAAGCCATTCAATGTTATCTCTGCTGGAAATCACTTGCATTATAAAGGTAAGTATCTGAAACCATTCAATGTTACCTCTGCTGGAAATCACATGCATTATAAAGGTAAGTATCTGAAGCTATTCAATGTTATCTCTGCTGGAAATCACATGCATTATAAAGGTAAGTATCTGAAGCCATTCAATGTTATCTCTGCTGGAAATCACTTGCATTATAAAGGTAAGTATCTGAAACCATTCAATGTTATCTCTGCTGGAAATCACATGCATTATAAAGGTAAGTATCTGAAGCCATCCAATGTTATCTCTGCTGGAAATCACATGCATTATAAAAGTAAGTAACTGAAGCCATTCAATGTTATCTCTGCTGGAAATCACATGCATTATAAAGGTAAGTATCTGAAACCATTCAATGTTATCTCTGCTGGAAATCACATGCATTATAAAGGTAAGTATCTGAAACCATTCAATGTTACCTCTGCTGGAAATCACATGCATTATAAAGGTAAGTATCTGAAACCATTCAATGTTATCTCTGCTGGAAATCACTTGCATTATAAAGGTAAGTATCTGAAACCATTCAATGTTATCTCTGCTGGAAATCACATGCATTATAAAGGTAAGTATCTGAAGCCATCCAATGTTATCTCTGCTGGAAATCACATGCATTATAAAAGTAAGTAACTGAAGCCATTCAATGTTATCTCTGCTGGAAATCACATGCATTATAAAGGTAAGTATCTGAAACCATTCAATGTTACCTCTGCTGGAAATCACATGCATTATAAAGGTAAGTATCTGAAGCCATTCAATGTTACCTCTGCTGGAAACCACTTGCATTATAAAGGTAAGTATCTGAAACCATTCAATGTTACCTCTGCTGGAAACCACTTGCATTATAAAGGTAAGTATCTGAAGCCATTCAATGTTACCTCTGCTGGAAATCACATGCATTATAAAGGTAAGTATCTGAAACCATTCAATGTTACCTATGCTGGAAATCACATGCATTATAAAGGTAAGTATCTGAAGCCATTCAATGTTACCTCTGCTGGAAATCACATGCATTATAAAGGTAAGTATCTGAAACCATTCAATGTTACCTCTGCTGGAAACCACTTGCATTATAAAAGTAAGCATCTGAAACCATTCAATGTTACCGCTGATGAAAATCACATGCATTATAAAGGTAATCATCTGAAGCCATCCAATGTTACCTATGCTGGAAACCACTTGCATTATAAAAGTAAGCATCTGAAACCATTCAATGTTACCGCTGATGAAAATCACATGCATTATAAAGGTAATCATCTGAAGCCATCCAATGTTACCTATGCTGGAAACCACTTGCATTATAAAAGTAAGCATCTGAAACCATTCAATGTTACCGCTGATGAAAATCACATGCATTATAAAGGTAATCATCTGAAGCCATCCAATGTTACCTATGCTGGAAACCACTTGCATTATAAAAGTAAGCATCTGAAACCATTCAATGTTACCGCTGATGAAAATCACATGCATTATAAAGGTAATCATCTGAAGCCATCCAATGTTACCTATGCTGGAAACCACTTGCATTATAAAAGTAAGCATCTGAAACCATTCAATGTTACCGCTGATGAAAATCACATGCATTATAAAGGTAATCATCTGAAGCCATCCAATGTTACCTATGCTGGAAACCACTTGCATTATAAAAGTAAGCATCTGAAACCATTCAATGTTACCGCTGATGAAAATCACATGCATTATAAAGGTAATCATCTGAAGCCATCCAATGTTACCTATGCTGGAAACCACTTGCATTATAAAAGTAAGCATCTGAAACCATTCAATGTTACCGCTGATGAAAATCACATGCATTATAAAGGTAATCATCTGAAGCCATCCAATGTTACCTATGCTGGAAACCACTTGCATTATAAAAGTAAGCATCTGAAACCATTCAATGTTACCGCTGATGAAAATCACATGCATTATAAAGGTAATCATCTGAAGCCATCCAATGTTACCTATGCTGGAAACCACTTGCATTATAAAAGTAAGCATCTGAAACCATTCAATGTTACCGCTGATGAAAATCACATGCATTATAAAGGTAATCATCTGAAGCCATCCAATGTTACCTATGCTGGAAACCACTTGCATTATAAAAGTAAGCATCTGAAACCATTCAATGTTACCGCTGATGAAAATCACATGCATTATAAAGGTAATCATCTGAAGCTATCCAATGTTACCTATGCTGGAAACCACTTGCATTATAAAAGTAAGCATCTGAAACCATTCAATGTTACCGCTGATGAAAATCACATGCATTATAAAGGTAATCATCTGAAGCCATCCAATGTTACCTATGCTGGAAACCACTTGCATTATAAAAGTAAGCATCTGAAACCATTCAATGTTACCGCTGATGAAAATCACATGCATTATAAAGGTAATCATCTGAAGCCATCCAATGTTACCTATGCTGGAAACCACTTGCATTATAAAAGTAAGCATCTGAAACCATTCAATGTTACCGCTGATGAAAATCACATGCATTATAAAGGTAATCATCTGAAGCCATCCAATGTTACCTATGCTGGAAACCACTTGCATTATAAAAGTAAGCATCTGAAACCATTCAATGTTACCGCTGATGAAAATCACATGCATTATAAAGGTAATCATCTGAAGCCATCCAATGTTACCTATGCTGGAAACCACTTGCATTATAAAAGTAAGCATCTGAAACCATTCAATGTTACCGCTGATGAAAATCACATGCATTATAAAGGTAATCATCTGAAGCCATCCAATGTTACCTATGCTGGAAACCACTTGCATTATAAAAGTAAGCATCTGAAACCATTCAATGTTACCGCTGATGAAAATCACATGCATTATAAAGGTAATCATCTGAAGCCATCCAATGTTACCTATGCTGGAAACCACTTGCATTATAAAAGTAAGCATCTGAAACCATTCAATGTTACCGCTGATGAAAATCACATGCATTATAAAGGTAAGCATCTGAAGCCATCCAATGTTACCTATGCTGGAAACCACTTGCATTATAAAAGTAAGCATCTGAAACCATTCAATGTTACCGCTGATGAAAATCACATGCATTATAAAGGTAAGCATCTGAAGCTATTCAATGTTACCGCTGATGAAAATCACATGCATTATAAAAGTAAGCATCTGAAACCATTCAATGTTACCTATGCTGGAAACCACTTGCATTATAAAAGTAAGCATCTGAAACCATTCAATGTTACCGCTGATGAAAATCACATGCATTATAAAGGTAAGCATCTGAAGCCATCCAATGTTACCTATGCTGGAAACCACTTGCATTATAAAAGTAAGCATCTGAAACCATTCAATGTTACCGCTGATGAAAATCACATGCATTATAAAGGTAAGCATCTGAAGCTATTCAATGTTACCGCTGATGAAAATCACATGCATTATAAAAGTAAGCATCTGAAACCATTCAATGTTACCTATGCTGGAAACCACTTGCATTATAAAAGTAAGCATCTGAAACCATTCAATGTTACCGCTGATGAAAATCACATGCATTATAAAGGTAAGCATCTGAAGCTATTCAATGTTACCGCTGATGAAAATCACATGCATTATAAAGGTAAGCATCTGAAACCATTCAATGTTACCTATGCTGGAAACCACTTGCATTATAAAAGTAAGCATCTGAAACCATTCAATGTTACCTATGCTGGAAACCACTTGCATTATAAAAGTAAGCATCTGAAACCATTCAATGTTACCGCTGATGAAAATCACATGCATTATAAAGGTAAGCATCTGAAGCTATTCAATGTTACCGCTGATGAAAATCACATGCATTATAAAGGTAAGCATCTGAAGCTATTCAATGTTACCGCTGATGAAAATCACATGCATTATAAAGGTAAGCATCTGAAACCATTCAATGTTACCTATGCTGGAAACCACTTGCATTATAAAAGTAAGCATCTGAAACCATTCAATGTTACCTATGCTGGAAACCACTTGCATTATAAAGGTAAGCATCTGAAGCTATTCAATGTTACCGCTGATGAAAATCACATGCATTATAAAAGTAAGCATCTGAAGCCATCCAATGTTACCTATGCTGGAAACCACTTGCATTATAAAAGTAAGCATCTGAAACCATTCAATGTTACCGCTGATGAAAATCACATGCATTATAAAGGTAATCATCTGAAGCTATTCAATGTTACCGCTGATGAAAATCACATGCATTATAAAGGTAAGCATCTGAAGCTATTCAATGTTACCGCTGATGAAAATCACATGCATTATAAAGGTAAGCATCTGAAGCTATTCAATGTTACCGCTGATGAAAATCACATGCATTATAAAGGTAAGCATCTGAAGCTATTCAATGTTACCGCTGATGAAAATCACATGCATTATAAAGGTAAGCATCTGAAGCTATTCAATGTTACCGCTGATGAAAATCACATGCATTATAAAGGTAAGCATCTGAAGCTATTCAATGTTACCGCTGATGAAAATCACATGCATTATAAAGGTAAGCATCTGAAGCTATTCAATGTTACCGCTGATGAAAATCACATGCATTATAAAGGTAAGTATCTGAAGCCATTCAATGTTACCTATGCTGGAAACCACTTGCATTATAAAAGTAAGCATCTGAAACCATTCAATGTTACCTCTGCTGGAAATCACATGCATTATAAAGGTAAGCATATTCCTTAAACTCTGCTGGTTAATCAAATGGACATTACGGTAAATATATTACTACAGTTCTTTGCAAGAAATTAAAGAAATCGATTACCTTTTGCTGCAATATAAAAGAAAACATATCCCTAAAACATTTCAACATTGAAAAAGCGATAACATTCTTAGTACAAACTGTACCAGAAAACTGTTCCTGAAGCCATTCAATGTTATCTCTGCTTGAAATCACATGCATTATAAAGGTAATCATCTGAAGCTATTCAATGTTACCGCTGATGAAAATCACATGCATTATAAAGGTAAGTATCTGAAGCCATCCAATGTTACCTATGCTGGAAATCACTTGCATTATTAAAGTAAGCATCTGAAACCATTCAATGTTACCTCAGCTGGAAATCACATGCATTATAAAGGTAAGCATATTCCTTAAACTCTGCTGGTTAATCAAATGGACATTACGGTAAATATATTACTACAGTCCTTTGCAAGAAATTAAAGAAATCGATTACCTTTTGCTGCAATATAAAAGAAAACATATCCCTGAAACATTTCAACATTGAAAAAGCGATAACATTCTTAGGCTCTTCAATATGTCGTCTGCTAAAAATCACATACAAATTTATATAAAACTAAGGTCTGTTCCCTTATGCAAAACGCTGGATTTGGATTTACATATTTTTGGAACTTTAGATTCATTAATCTTCAACTGTTTGGCGTATGTTTTTAATCTATCAAACTTTTCGGCCCCTAGTGTCACTGATGAGGAATGATTTTCCAGAATGTGCACATCTGGCACATCAGAATGTAGCAGGTATTCGTTATATTTATACACTATAAAGGTAACCAAATTCCTTAAGCCCTGCTGGTTATCAAATGTACATTAGGGTTGATATCTTATTAAAGCAATTTGATATTGCTCCTGCAAGTAATTACATGCATTATAAAGGTAAAACTTTCTTCTAAAATTACCTGTGCTTGTTACCACATGTTATATTGATGTAAACTTATTTCTGAGTCTGTCCAATATTACACTATTTGATAGACAACCGCATTTAAAGGTAAACATATCCCTGAAACATTTCAACAATACCCATGAAGGATACATGAAAGACGATTACATTCTAAGCACTTCAATATGGCATCTGCTGGAAATCACGTGCGTTTTAAAAGCACAAAAATTCTTTGATCCCTTCAGTATCACCTCTTCAGGTAATCACATGGATTCAATACAAATATAACTGAATAAATATGGCATCTATTGATAATCACATGCATTAAACAGGTAAGTATAGTTCTAAACCTTTTCAACATTGTCTTGGAATCACATGCCTTTAAAGTTTAAAGTATCCGTGAAGCTATTTAATATGACATACTGATAATTACATGCATATCAAAGGTAAACTTATTCTTAAAATTCTTTAATTTTCTCTTTGCTGGTAATCACATGGTTAAAATTTTATGAAGCCTTTCAGTATGAAATCTGTCGGTAACAACTTGTACTACAAAAACAACATGGTTATGTTTAACATTCATCTGCCAGTAAACACATGTACTTATTGATCTTGAAGCGTTCCCTAATTCATATGATCAAGAAACAACTCGCAGTTATTGTAAAATCTGATACTTCCTTATAAGTTTGCAACACTGTTACATTTGGTTTTTTAGCGTAACAATTCTGTTCTAGCCATGCTATGTATCCTTTGATTATGGGTGAATATCCATTGTATTTCATCTCAATAAACTTGAAACAAAACTGAAATAGCTTTTGGAATGACAATTGAAAAAAGGAAAATGTACAATTAAATGCTTAACATATAAAAACACCGCCACCTATTTTTTTGTAATCAATCGGTAATAGACGACAGAGATGTATGTCCTTATTTAATTTGTTTTCATTCTTAAATAAAACATTTTTAATGGTTTTACTTTTACTTTTAGGTCGCCAAGAAAAGATAACTCTTTATCGAAGTAATGCTGCCATCAAAGATATAGCTTACGACGAGGTTTATGAATATGATAGTCCCGTGGAGCACTCGTAAGTAAACGCAGAAAGAAACATGTAATTGAAAAATGCGTACAAGTATAAAGCAATCTGGTGTTACCAAGGAATATCTTATTATGTAAATAAATGAATTTTATTTTCTTAAAAAGACATTAACTATCCATTGATCTATATAAAAAAAAATATAAACCCTGAAATGTGTGTGTGTGTGTGTGTGTGTGTGTGTGTGTGTGTGTGTATATAAAACAAGAACACAAGGAAGTGAGATAAACTAGAACTTGCAGATTTTAGAGAAACGTTGAAAAAATTATGTTTTACTTAAAGACAAATATCAAATGTTTATTTTAATTTTATTATCGCTAAATTAAAACTAATGATAATATTTTAGTTATTCATGTACCTATTTCCGTTTCCAATACTAATATTTAAAATGTTGAATTGTGTACATTTTTTATCTAAACAAGAGATATGTTGCTGGTCAATTAACTATACTTTTAATAGAAATCACAGTAGCCAAAAATACATTTCATATAAAGTACATGTAGTTATTCAATAACATTTTAGGTTCGACAAGCCTGTTGTTGTCTATCCTGGCGATGAGTTTAGGATCACGTGTATTTACGATTCTGTCAATGCTGCCATAACAACGGAATTCGGTGAAGCAACAGCTGATGAGATGTGTTTTGGTTTTATAACATATTATCCTAGAGAAGCTTTAAGTTCTCACAGATGTTTATCATGGAAGTCTTTACAAACATGCGAGCTGTACAGCGGAAAACCAGTCAACGGCTGTAATGTCAAAGATATGTTGGACGTTGCCAATCCAAAAACAATTGCTTTTGCAATGAAAATTATGCAAAATTGTCAACCATTTGTGAATTGTACTTCTAAATGTCTTGAAGCTTTCAGACCTTATCAAGATGACCCCTGCTTTGTTGGAGATGTAGGTTACTTATTACGGAGTAGAAGTGCCAGGAAAATAATGACAGCCACCATTTTTCTGGGGATTGATTCTTGTGCAGTTGAAAGATACAAAGAAAAACATCCCTGTAACATTGACCCCAATAATGACCTCAGCAATACGGTAAAGTCCGGTAAGACATGTGACTTGGAGGAGATCTTAAACCCTGAAAACGAAAAAGCAATTCGATTTAGTAACGATGTTAAATTAAAATGTAAGCGTCTGGCTGCCTGTCGTCAAGAATGTCTCGCTTTATTACACGAGATTTATCGAGATTATCCTTGTTTACATGGCAGCAAAAGTGATCCGTACAAAATGAAAGCAAAATCTGGGTTTTTGTACGAGATATTTTCACGTTTAGATTCATGTAAAGTTGAGTACTACAAATCCAAGTCGCCATGTGAACAAAGTACAACAACCACGACTAAATTAGAAGACATCAATTTCGCTGTTAAGAATGGGTTTTCTATATATTTGTTTTCTGTAATGATTATAACTCTGCTCTTTTGAAGAGACGAATTAAATTCAATGACAGTTGTTCACATACCAAATTGGTTATGTAGATTTGTGTATATAAAGATTCAAGGCAACACTACGTTGTTTTATCATTTTCGTCAGGAATTCATTTTCACCGAACCACAGATTCATCTACTTACTCTTTCATTAATAGTCATTAAAAACAATAAAGATTTTGTCGTCATTTTGAAGCCTTAACTCGTAATAATTCAGTTTCATTATGTTTACCGTGACTTTGTGATCGAATTGATGAACAAATCAACAGAATGGTGACTTTGACACTTAATCAATTAGGCATTTCATCAAATTAACAGGAAAATAAATGGTTTTTTTTTACATTGTAACATGAATTGCATTTGTTGTTTAGCATATTTAACTTAATGTATGTTATGCTAATTTAATCTGAATAAACGGTTTTAAGATAATATAATGCAGACGTCATGTTTTATTAGATTCATTAGAGAGAGTGGAATTATGTTATTTTAGGCCTACCTCCCGGCAAAGATTTTTTGTTCACTGTATCAAGGCGGTCGGTTGTGTAATGTTGGTACAACCGGAATACTGGACACAACCACCGAATTTCGAAAGCAAACCCGACAACCCTTTTTCACACTAGTTTTTGTCCCGTGTCGACGGACAATTTATAGCTAGCCGTAGGTCCTATTCAGTATTTAAATTAGTTTTCGTAAATAGTTTCTTTCTTGCCATGAGTTTATTATGCAGAAAGGTACAGATAACACTGAAGACCTCTGCCTTACTATAATTCTTCTTTATAATACTGCCAAAACTTAAAGTGCTAGGGTGTATCTAGTTTCTTATATGAAGGACAATTGCAATGTAATGTTGTATTACATTATTACGTAATTGAAATTCAATAGCACTTTATCAAGCGCCAATAATGTCTACTATATATATCATGTCTTGACGTCGTTTTTCAAATAAAGATATTCTAAAAAAAGAAACATAAAATGGTGCTCAACGCCAGTATACATTACGTGTAGAATGAATATGAAACTCTCCATGCATTACCATTAAAGTAGAAACTTAGGTTATACATAAATTCGGTAAGTATAATGTTCAAGCATAGAGCTGTCAAAGGAATATAGAATAGGGCTTTATCGTCACTTTTCAGAGTTGGCGGACTAAAAACTGGTTATTTATTAAATTTAAAAACAGATTAAATGCGCCATTTGTAACATCGTTAACGTCATATACATGAGTAATACATTAACATGTTTTGGAAATATTGCATTCATGTCATAATTTTATTGTTATATCACAAGAGAAAGAAAATCATATAGGGGAAAATTAATACAGACTCCTTAATGGGTCTTAAAATATTAAGGCTTCGGGATGTATCATAGCGAACATCCTTACAGATACTTACTGTGAATAAAATTTGAAAAAAGAATTGGTGAAGTTGCTTACTAACATCTACATTTGAATGTCTCTTTCAGTAAGAAACTCGTGATAACCATTTTGCATAATAAGAAACACGTTTAAACCACGCTGCATTATAAAGAACACGTTTTAACCATATTGCATTATCAGGAACACGTTATAACCGAGTTACATTAAAAGAAACGCGTTTTTACCATGTTGCGTTATTAGGGACACGTTATAACCATGCTGCAATATAAGGCACGTTATAACCATGTTGCATTATAAGGAACACAGTTTAACAATGTTGCGTAATAAAGAACACGTTATAATCATGTTGCATTATAAGGAACACGTTATAACCATGTTGCATTTTAAGGAACACAGTTTTACCATGCTGCATAATAAGGAACACGTTATAATAAGTGATCTCAATGTTTCTTACGTATGTAGACATCATTATAAGTACATTTAATTCTGCTTCTACGTTGCTTATTTCCTGTCATGTGTTGTTTCACTTTGTCACGGTTGGTGGTTATCATATCTTGAATCGCAGCTGAGTTCGGAATCGGTTAAGCCTGGATCAGAAAAAAGAAAGAAAGAAAGAGAGTTAAAAAGCAGGCGACCCTGTTCATCTGTTTATGACCTGTTGACTCAAAATTACTTAGCGGTTTGGTTTCTTTTGCATCACATTATAAATATTATGTGTACAGTCGAATCTCACGGTTTCAAAAACTTGTCTATAAAAAGACCACGTGTATATAAAGGCCACACTTTCAGTTTCTCCGAAGCGATGTTATTATTCATTAAACTTTACACAATGTCTTACCGAATCAGAGATCTTATTTATCATCCAAAATGGCTAGCATATATGTCTATTAAAGCAATTTTAACGGTTAGTTTTTCTTTTGAATCAGCGACATTATTTTTTTTTATTTCCCTAGCCATTTCAGTATACTCACGTCTACAAAAGTGACAATAAGTAAGAACACCTATTTGCTTCTTTCAACTTCAGAAACGATTCAGGATATACGTATTCTATGGTTAATTAGGATTTTCGCAAAACATAAATTTTGTTCTGTGCATAGCACTCGGGGGTTTTTATGCACAAGCTTATTTTTATCTGTGATTTCAATGAAAATAAAACATCAACAGTATTGCTCTACGAGAAGATAAATAAGCACCAAAACAGCAGGATATACCATCCGAGGTAAAGAAGAAAATTTAAGCGCATTAGTGATCCAGTTGGAAGCACTTCTTATACATAGACGTAAACAAAAAGTGGGCGGTCTTGATTGTAAAGACATGGTTTGGTTAAAGATTTCTTTGATGTTAACATTTCTGTCAGTTTGTTTTAGCTATAAACCAATAATTTATATGCATGGGATCATCGCAGGTCCAGACGAGGCAGACTCCTTAAAAGCTTTTGTTTCTAAAGTAAGTGGTCTTCACTCCCTATTGAACAGGATGTGATATCTGCTGACAATCTTGGGAAAACCCACAATTTGCATATTTAATCAAGCATACATTACTATATTTATTATTAATTTATGTTCTATACAACTAAACAAAAATAAAGTTTCTCTTAATTTGCTCATAGATCTTCCATAGATTTAATTAAGCGTAAATAAATTTTAGTATAAATTGGCCCGAAGAGGAGACTACAATTTAGTTGGACCAATGACTTCTATCCAGTAATGTGGCCAACATTTAAAAAATCATAGAGGTCACCAGTGAAGAACATGCTCCATACCCTCAAACCCATTTGTTTGTTCCCGGTATGGAGAATTTGCTTGTTGACAGTAAAGTGAAATAAAAATCATAGACACACAAATTCCTATCTATTGTATAAACATGTTTCATTTTCAGTATGTAAAATTCTCATACCAGTGAGGATTGAATTAAGATTAACTTTAATTTGTTTGCTGTTGACTGCCCAACCCACTTGAAATGCCCCTACCCAAAATTTTATTGCCATCAATTCCATTTTTTTTAACTTCTCATACAACATAAGAAACAGTATTAAAGGGCAATAACCCTGGCAAGCCAGTCAACCTGTGGGCAGGTTTATACATTAGTAGGGAAATTCTGCTGTGTTTCTCCATTTGAGAAAACAAGGAGGATTAAAGAAGACATAAGTTAGCAAAAAATTATAAAATTTGTTTTAAAGGGAGATATGAAACCAATTTAAACTTTTTCAAAAGTGTAGTACGGTAGATTAAGTTCTCTTTTTTTTTCCTACCTACCTAATAAAGTTGATAGCATGGGTTGGAAAACAGCAAACAAAGAATTTTTTAAGTTAGGACTAAACTAGTGAAAAATAATAACAAAGTTTTGATAAATGCATTATAAATGTTGACATGTTATTTTGCTACATGTTCTCCCTTTTTTATTTTTAACAGTTCCATCCTGAGACAAAAGTTATAAGTATTGATGCATTTAATCATTATGAAAGTTTTCAACCAATGTGGAAACAAGTAGATGGAATAAAGAAAATTGTACAACCAATCTTGCAAGCTAATCCTGATGGTGTACATTTAATCTGCTTCTCTCAGGGTAGGTGTAACATCCTAAAAGTTCATCATAATGTAATATGTCAATGTATTCTTCTCTCTTAAGGATAAAGGTGAACACCTAGTCTGCTTCTATAAGGGTAGGTGAAACAGCTAACAAGCTAGTCCTGATGGTGTACATAAAGTGTGAATCCCTAATGGATGGTGTAACATCTTACAAACTTGTTTTGTTCGTTTACATCTTGGATGCTTTTCTTTGGTAGTTGTAACTGTTTGATTACAAGAATGTTTGTAACAGGTTACACCTACCAAAAGAAACACACCCAAGATTTACACCATCAAAACCAAGAAGAATATCAAATTGGTTTCAAATGATCATTTTCTGTGGCAAGAATTGAAATCTAGTCTACTTAAGAATGTTTGGTATAATAATAAATTTCTGAATTTTACTCACCTGTACTCACCTGTCTTTGATTGATATAAGTTAATACACCAAAACTATAACTCATTTGTTTAGTTTGTTGATTATTCTAACTACTTGTTCTATTTATTACAAATTAAACATTTTTCAGTAAAATGTAAGTTCTTGTTTTTGGAACATGTTACTTGTTAAATAAAATTTAAAAAATCATGTACTTAGACATAAAGCCATAGATATTTTTGCTACAAGCAAGAGTTTCTGAAGTCATATATTAACATTGATGTATTTTATTTCTTGTAGGTGGTTTGGTATGTAGAGGATTGCTGTCTGTTTTAGAACACAATGTAGATACATTTATAGCTCTCAGCTGTCCACTGGCTGGTCAGTATGGTGGTAAGTTTTAGAACACAATGTAGATACCTTTAAAGCTCTCAGCTCTCCACTGGCTGGTCAGTATGGTGGTAAGTTTTGTACACAATGTAGATACATTTATAGCTCTCAGCTGTCCACTGGCTGGTCAGTGTGTGGTAAGTTTTAGAACACAATGTAGATACATTTATAGTTCTCAGCTGTCCACTGGCTGGTCAGTATGGTGGTAAGTCTTAAAACACAATGTAGATACCTTTATAGCTCTCAGCTCTCCACTGGTTGGTCAGTATGGTGGTAAGTTTTAGAACACAATTAAGATACCTTTATAGCTGTCAGCTGTCCACTGGCTGGTCAGTATGGTGGTAAGTTTTTTACACAATGCAGATACCTTTATAGCTCTCAGCTCTCCACTGGCTGGTCAGTATGGTGGTAAGTTTTAGAACACATTGTAGATACCTTTATAGCTCTCAGCTCTCCACTGGCTGGTCAGTATGGTCAGTATGGTGGTAAGTTTTAATACACAATGTAGATACATTTATAGCTCTCAGCTCTCCACTGGTTGGTCAGTATGGTGGTAAGTTTTAAAACACAATGTAGATACCTTTATAGCTCTCAGCTCTCCACTGGCTGGTCAGTATGGTGGTAAGTTTTAGAACACAATGTAGATACCTTTATAGCTCTCAGCTCTCCACTGGCTGGTCAGTATGGTCAGTATGGTGGTAAGTTTTAATACACAATGTAGATACATTTATAGCTCTCAGCTCTCCACTGGTTGGTCAATATGGTTGTAAGTTTTAAAACACAATGTAGATACCTTTATAGCTCTCAGCTGTCCACTGGCTGGTCAGTATGGTGGTAAGTTTTAGAACACAATTAAGATACCTTTATAGCTCTCAGCTGTCCACTGGCTGGTCAGTATGGTGTTAAGTTTTGTACACAATGTAGATACCTTTATAGCTCTCAGCTCTCCACTGGCTGGTCAGTATGGTGGTAAGATTTAGAACACAATGTAGATACCTTTATAGCTCTCAGATGTCCACTGGCTGGTCAGTATGGTGGTAAGTTTTAGAACACAATGTAGATACCTTTATAGCTTCAGCTGTCCACTGGCTGGTCAGTATGGTCAGTATGGTGGTAAGTTTTAGAACACAATTAAGGATACCTTTAAAGCTCTCAGCTCTCCACCGGCTGGTTAGTATGGTGGTAAGTTTTGTACACAATGTAGATACCTTTATAGCTCTCAGCTGTCCACTGGCTGGTCAGTATGGTGGTAAGTTGATACATATCTTTATTAATGTCAACTCTTGCTTGACAATATGCTGGACAGACCATTCATATCTTTATAAAATTCTCAGCTCTCCTTGGCTGGAATATATAGGTAAGATGAATGGAGTTTTTTTGTCACAGTATTGTTAGTTAACTTCAAAGTGTGAAAGACAGTAGATATCATAAGAAAGTGGTGAGATTATATAGCTGCAGTTAGCTTACACCACACAGAAATTCTTTAAAAGTAATGATGTGTTTCATGAGAATTCCGAGTTTCATGAGAAATCCCATACTTTTTTTTTTTTTTTTTTTTTTTTTTTTTTTTTTTTTTTTTTTTTTTGGTAATGTGTTTTTATTCTATAGAAATCACAATCCTTCACACAATATGTGTGAGTAAATTTTTTATGATACAGCAGTATATAAGATAGTAAATACGTAATTAATTAATAAATCATTATACATATTTACAGTACATATCTGTCTAAAGTTCAACACTGAGGAAACAAAAAAGAATTGATGACCAGCTGTCGAAAAGCCGATGTATGAATAGTTAGTGACCGAAAAGCTGCTGATATCTATACTACAACATATGCCGATATATTTAACGAGAGTAGGTGATTAGTTTTCGATTCGAAATCAATTCGTTAGCTCAGTGTTAAACTTTCGACAGGCCAGTACTGTAACAATAACTACATTCTATAGAAAAAGAAAAGTGTGTGTGTGTGTGTGTGTGTGTGTGTGTGTGTGTGTGCGAAAAAAGTGTGTGTGTGTGTGTGTGTGTGTGTGTGTGTGTGTATGTGTTGTAGAAAGCGACATAGAGAAAACGAGAGAGAGAGAGAGGTGGGCGTCCGATCTTGCGAGTGCTAACGCACTAGATCAATGTCCAACGCTCATAAACACGCATGGATATCCCGTGAATCACTTTAAAGAGGTCAATACATGCGGTTTATGATACTGTGGATATATAAAAATATTGTTTGTTGACATATATGTTATATATATAAAGATATGGATTTTATTTTTTTCTTGTACCGTAAGTTATCTTTCCTTTTATTTTTTTGATAATTTATTATAACTAAATATATTTGAAAGAGTGTTCTTTTGCTACGCTACGTTATCAAAAGAAAATCATGTCATGCGTAAAATGTGTAAACAAAAATTTAGGATTATAACATTATAATGTTTCGTACTCAAAAATATTTACCAATATGTGCCAATATTCATAGTATTCATTGAAGTTACAGTTTTTAAATAACAAATATTTTTCAGCTGCCAATTTGGTTTCAATATAGTGTCTTAGTGAATTTAAATTTGGCTTTTGTTTTTGTAATCTTTTGCTGTAGATAAAACCTTTAGTATTTAATATTAACCAGTTCAGTGCTTTATTTTCCTTACCAGCGAACTCTGTACCAAAAATGATTGTTTGCTTATCCAACCGGAATGTTTTTCTAAATTTAATTTCAAACATTTTTTGCAAGCTGTCCCATATTTTGTTTACGTAACTACATTGGAAAAATAAGTGTTCAATGGTTTCATCGTGGATATTGCAGAATGTGCACAAGTTTGATTTAACAAATTTAATTTTATACAGGAATGAATTAGTAGCCAGAATTCTGTGTAAGATTCTATATTGTAACCATTGTACAGCAGTTTCTTGACAGCATTTAAAGGATAACATATAGTTCTTTTTCCATTGTTCTTCTGGAAAATCATATCCCATTTCTTTCCACTTACACTGCGCTGTGGGAATAGTGTTGCATTTGCATAAAATTTTATAGATTTGTTTACAACCTGATTTGTAACTCATTAAGACTTTAATATTTTGAGGTATAAAGGGCTGTGATGCCTTGGAGGATATATTATTTCCACCATATCTAAATACAAATAGCTTTATTGCTTTAATTAATGTGGAATATTCCAAAAAATTGGTTTTTATTTCAGATGTCTTCTTGAAATCTTCAAAATGTAGAAATTTACCATTTTTGTCTAAGATATCATTTATATACATAATACCTGCTTTCCAGTAATTTTTATAGAAAAGTGTTTTCTCCCCTATTACTATGTCATTATTATACCATATATTATGTAATTCTAAATTTTCTCTTTCTGATAATTTAGCTTTGTTTTGTACTATACCCCAGCTATATAACACATCTTTCCAAAAAAGGTTACTAGTTCTTTCCATCAGCAAAATAGTATAGTCGTTTCCGAAATACATAAGTTCATTGATACTAGAATTTGTTTCAGACTCAAAGAGATATTTCCATTTTGAATCATTTAAAATGAGTCTTCTTATCCATGATGTCTTAAGAGCAATCAAAAAATTGTAAATATTGATCATTTTTAATCCCCCCTCATCATAGTCCTTATTTAATATCTTTCTTTTAATTTTTTCTATTTTTGATTGCCATATGAATTTATAAAATAGTTTGTTTAACTCATCTAAAAATTTAACTGGTGGGTTGGGCAGGGATATAAGTAAATGAACCATTTGAGAAATTATCATAGTTTTCACAAGTGTAATTCTGCCAATTACAGTTAATTTTCTTTTACTCCATAGGTTCATAATGTTTTTCATTTTCTGGAGTACGTGTGTATAGTTTAATCCATTCATCTTAAATAAGTCTACTGAAAAGTTTATACCTAATAAAGTAAAATTTTCCGACCCCCATTCCAGCTTCCACCTATCATGGTGATAAACATCTCTAGAAAATTTTTTCTTACCTATCCATATAACTTTAGTTTTTAAAGTGTTAATACATAAACCAGATATTTGAGCGAATAGATCTAATATTTGAAGTGCACTGTCTAGAGACTTGGGAGACCCATCTAAAATGAGACTTGTGTCATCCGCATACTGCGAAATTTTATATTCTTCTCCATTTATTTCTATACCTTTAATTTCTTTAGAATTTCTTATAAGGATAGCCATCACTTCTGCACACAGAATAAAAATATAGGGCGATAAAGGATCTCCTTGTCTACATCCTCTTTGTAAAGAAAAGCTTTCGGACAAAAATCCATTTTGTAGAACTGCTGAATTTGAGTGTTTTAAAAAAGTAGTAATCCAGTTCATAATTGAATCTTTAAAATTAAACAGTTTTAAAACATCTTTTATAAAATCCCAGGATACCGAATCAAAAGCTTTTTCAAAATCTATAAGTACTAACAGACCAGGTATGTCATGTTCTTCAGTATAATGCATAATGTCGTAAATTAATCTAATGTTTTCCCCTATGTATCGTCCTTTTAGAAACCCCGTTTGATCCTTATTGATAAGTTTGTCTAATACCCTTTTAATTCTATTTGCTATGCACCCACTTGCAATTTTGTAAGTAATATTCAACAGGCTAATGGGTCTCCAATTTTTTATATATTTTTTGGGTTTATTCGGTTTTGGCAAACATGTTATTACTCCAAATTTTTGTGTAACAGATAGAACACCTTTTCTATTACCATAATTTATGGAACGAACTAAATATACCCCTAAATTGTTCCAAAATAATTTAAAAAATTCTGCACTAAAACCATCCGACCCAGGGCTTTTGTTATTTTTCATTGTCTTCAAAAAGTCAAGCGCTTCTGTATATGTGATATCCCCCTCCAGTTGTAACGCTTCATTATCACTTAATTTTTCAAAAGAACAGTTTCGTAAAATATTATGAAGTTCGATATTATTATTTGTGTCTCTGGAAGAATATAATTTTTTATAAAATTTTCGCATTTCTTTAAGTATTTCGTTTTGTTCCGTTATTAAGTTTCCACTTTCGGTTTCCAGATTTAAAATTAATTTATTTGTGTAATTTCTAGATTCTAAGCTACAAAAGTATTTAGTTGGTTTTTCCCCTTCCTCTATGAATTGAGCCCTTGATCTAATATAATGTCCTTTCATTTTAATTTGTCTTAGTGTTTTTAATTCCTCTCGTTTGTTTTCTAAAATTTCCGATTGTACGGCAGTTTCGTCTTGTTCTAATTTGTTTATTTCTTCAATAAGTTTAGCTTCATCTAGTTTGTTTTGTTTGTTTTTAAAAATAGCGTATGATATTGTTTTAGATCTTATTGCAAGAAGAAGCATTTCAAAGAATAATTGATCGTCAATTCTCAACTGAAATTCACTGTCTGATATAGATTCTAAGTTTTTAATATTATATACGGGTATCATATATTGAATCTTTATCTGCTGAATAAGTTCTATAATTGTTTCAACATATTTTTGATCTTTTAAAAGTGAATTATTGAATTTCCATAGACCGGGTCCCCGTTTGAATTTATCTAGTTTTAAAGATAGTACTACTCCGGAGTGATCTGATCTGTAACTATTTTCTATTTTAACATTTTCTACATCCTGTATTAATGTATCACTTATTAGATAAAAATCTAGTCTAGCTTGCTTTAAGGGATTTCTTTTCCTCCAGGTATACGTTCTTTTTTCTGGAAATAATTCTCTAAAAGGGTCAATGAAATTGTTTAAATCTTTATGTTCCTTTATTTTATGTTTTGCTTTCAGATTATTTTCGTGTTTATAATTCATTGTGTCAAGATTTTGTTCAAGTACTAAATTAAAATCCCCACATATTATTACATAATTATTTTCTAATTCTTCGATATCTAAAAACAGTTTTGGTAGAAATTTGGATTGTCTGCATTAGGCCCGTAGATATTTGCTAAGGTAAATCTTTTCTCATTGATAGTTAAGTCTAATAGCAAACAATTTCCAAATAAATCATTTTTAACACTATGGACTTTATATTCAAAATTATTATTAAAAAATATTGCTACCCCTCGTGAATTGGTAGAGTATGAATTAAAAATACATTGATATCCCCATTGGTTTTGTATATATGGTTCTAATTTTTTATCAAAATGAGTATCTTGTAGACAGTAGATATTGTATTTTTTGCATTTTAGATAATTGAATACATCTCGTCTCTTTTCTGAGTCTCCCAGTCCCTGACAGTTTACAGTTAAAATGTTAAACAAAGTCATAATTATAAATCTTTAAGTATTACATATTCTACATCTAAACAAAAAACATTCTGGTATAAAAAAAAAATAATATATATATGCCACATATTGGTAAATGAGAGGGCGCCCGAGAGAGAGAGAGAGAGAGAGAGAGAGAGAGAGAGAGAGAGAGAGAGGGAGAGAGAGAGAGAAAAATAAGTAAATGTCGACGTATGTATGGAGCTGGACATTTAAAGGTCAAAAATTCGGCTTTTTCCTTCTGTCGCTTACTTCATTTTGGCAGATTACCAGTAATTTGGAATTATCTATGTATAACAGCGTATAGGCTGTTCATAATATACTGGTGTTATCAACAACCATCACACATACTATTATATAATCTGTTACGTCCATTTGAAATACCGCGCGACAAGGCGTGACTACTGTATATAATCTCAGTAATTATCCATTGTTGTAAGGTCCGTGCGCGACACCTTGACAGGACATTCACAGACTAGGAAGAGACCACACCATGTAAATAGGGACCATATATAAAGACGGCTTTTGCCAAATGTAACTCATATACAGAGGATAATACAGTATCAATATCTCTGTGGTATAGACTCGCCCCTGTCAATAAATTAATCCCGTCGAAGCACCACGGACTGACCCTTAGTGTAGACTCGCCAGTGTTTGTAAACAATATCCATAGACCGTGGTAACGACCATTACTAATCAATAAAATGCTAAAATGCTTTTGCCATGTATTCTGCCAAAATGCAGCATGCGACTTAAACCTGATCATATTTTATAATAAATTTCATCTTTTTTAGATGTAAATACATATTTATAATCAGTGTTGGGGTTGTAAAGTATATACATATCATGCGTATTTACAATATTAAATGGTTAGTAAGGATCGCTTATGATACTTTGGCATGTCGGTAGCGATACAGAGTTTATTAAATATATATATATATATATATATATATATATATAAATATATATATATATATATATATATATATATATATATATATATATATATATATTTCACAACTTCCACATGTTAAATACTTTCATTTTTCGCTTTACCTGCTTTGACCTACCCACGCATCACAAGCGGTTCTTAATGACCTATAGTATATGATCGCCTGCAAAATAATAATTTTCAAAGCTTGTCCAATGCCCGGTTACTGTGTAAATAAAGATATAATTATATAACTCAAAGTTTATTAATAGCTTCCCTGCCTACTTCAACTATATGCTTAAACCATATTCCATATTTTTTGTTATAGTTTTTAACACAAGTAAGATTTCATTTTATAACATTTTGCAGTTTTTAAGTCCTATTTTGTCGAATTTTTTACCCTCGAAGGGCAGAGCTAGACAAAAGCGTCCATTGACCAGCTCGTCACGTGATATTCTACCAGAAATCCCATACTTAATCAAAACTTCTATTTGGCTATTTTATTTTAAAAAGTAAAAAGTTAAATTGTTTCTTTTTAAGATAATATTGATTCATCCTTCATTCTTCATCCGTTCAGGTTTGAGAAGGACATCTCAGTGACAGCGGGACCTAAATTGACTTATAATTCATACTGTCTGTCGTCTGTTACATTTAAATCCCATTCAGACAGAACTTAGTTTGAGAACATTTGTCATTTTGATTACTAAAAGTCTCAGTTTTCTTTGGATACTCTAGTATTCTTCAACATGCTTAAAATGACCACCTTGATATAGGGAAATACGTTTGGCTGGAATTCAATATCTGTTTCTGTTTTAAGCTACATTTTAAGTGACAGGGTTTTATGTAGTTCCCATATATCTAAAAATCTTAAACCATGGTGAGAAGTAGTTATTTTGCCATTCCTACTGTGACATAGGGCATGAAATTTTTTTGTCCTTGGAATGTCCTAGAGACTTATAACTCTTTTCTGAGTTTTTATGATAGAACAGCCATTGTGGTTTTAAACCTCTCATTTAACTCTGTTCTAAATAGCAACTGAGGGAAGTACTCTGTGTACTGATTACTAAAATATATGTTTACAATATTTTCTCTTACTTGCATATATGAGTAATATTGAGATATTTCAGAATTGTATAAAAAGTAGCATTGTAGTTATTTTTTAATGTGATCTTTTTGGGTTTTGTTTTTCAGATACAAGTTACCTTAAATATTTATTTCCAAACTACCTAAAGAAAAATATATACAAGTAAGTACAATGAGAGCAACACACAGCTGGTAACCCACAGTGCTAGAGACTTCAATTTTGACTTCATTTTTTCAGGAAATTTGGTTTACAATTGCTGAAATCACACCATTTATTTAGAATCAGTCTATTTATTGGGCTCTTTGACATTAAAAAAAACACTCATAAATAACATTCTCAAACATACATAACTAAATAACATTCTCAAACATACATAACTAAATAACATTCTCAAACATACATAACTTTTTGTTGAGATATATTATTCAAGAGAAAATCATGAAGTTAGTAAGTTTTCACCATATGAGAATTTGTCTGATTTGTACTTGATGCAGTTACATGCCAGATTTTGTCTTTTACAAAGGTTATTTCATACTCCTGTTTTTCACACTGGTTTTATACTGCTGTGAATTTTACACTGTTGTATATATTATACTTCTTTGTACTTCAAACTTGTATGTGTTACAAACTTCTGTGAATTTTCTCTTACCTATGTATTTACACTCTTGTAATTCAAACACATGTATTTTCACACTCCTAAGCATTTTACACTCCTGTGTATTTCCCATTCATGTGTCATTCATTCTATGTATTTTGTACACCAGTGTATTTCATGAATATTTTTGCTTGTTTGCATAGTAAAAAAATGAAATTTAGTGAAATCAATGACGACATTAATCGTTTAAGTTTAGTCAAAAATTTCTGGTTTACAACAGTTAAAGTTTTCAATAGGATTTGAATTTTTTTTTTTTTTTTTTTTTTTTTTTTTTTTTTTTTTTTTTTGAGAACAAAGTGATGGGTCATTGTCCGTCATGCATCAACTTTTGATTGTTAACACTCCTGAGGCCACAATTTGAATGCAGTCTTAATCAGACTTGCTCAGAATGATCCTCTTGACAAAAGCTAGCTCAAGATCGTATATGGGCCATGTTGGGTCAATAAGTAGTTCACTAGGTCAAATAATAGAAAAAACTTGTTAACTAACACTCCTGAGGCCCCAATTTAAGTGCAATCTTCACCAAACATTGTCAGATTGATCCTCTTGACCTAAGCTAGCTAAAGTTCGTATATGGGCCATATTGGATCAATATTTAGGTCACTAGGTCAGATTGTAAGTAAAACTTGTTAACACTCCTGAGGCCCTAATTTTAGTCTAATCTTCATCAATCAAAGTCAGAATGATCTTCTTGACAAAAGCTAGCTCAAGTTCGTATATTGGCCATGTTGGGTCAATAAGTAGGTCACTAGGTCAAATTGTAAGAAAATCTTGTTAACACTCATGAGGCCCAAATTTTAGTCCAATTTTCATCAAACTTAATAAGAATGGTCTTCTTGACAAAAGCTAGCTCGAGTTTGTATATGGGCCATGTTGAGTCAATGAGTAGGTCACTAGGTCAAATTGTAGAAAAACCATGTGAACACACCTTTAGTCCAAACTTCATCAATCTCAGTCAGAATGATCTTCTTGACAAAAGCTAGCTCAAGTTCATATATGGGCCATGTCGGGTCAGTAAGTAGGTCACTAAGTCAAATTGTAAGAAAATCTTGTTAACACTCCTGAGGCCCCAATTTTGGTCCAATCTTCATCAAACTTAGTCAGAATGATCTTCTTAACAAAAGCTAGCTCAAGTATGTATATGGGCCATGTTTGGTCAATAAGTAGGTCACTAGGTCAAATTGTAAGAAAATCTTGTTAACACTCATGAGGCCCCAATTTTAGTCCAATCTTCATCAAACTTAGTGAGAATGATCTTCTAGACAAAAGCTAGCTCGAGTTCATACATATGCCATGTTGGGTCAGTAAGTAGGTCACTAGGTCAAATTATATAAAAACCTTGTTAACACATATGAGGGGTCAATTTTAGACCAATCTTATCAAACTGGTTCAGAATGATCCTCCTGACAAAAGCTAGCTCAAGTTATTATATGGGTCAAATTGGGTCAATAACTAGCTCGAAATATAGGAAAAATCTCTTTTAAGAATAGAAGCTCCAGTTTGCCAAAATCAAGCTGAGTTAACATCATTTTCGGGTGAGCGTCCAGCGCCTTCATGACCCTCTTTTTTTTTTTTTTTTTTTTTTTTTTTTTTTGACAATTTTGTTATTTTAACTTATAAAAGATATTTCAATAATTTTGTAATCATATATCTTTATAGATATTTTTACAGTGTTGAGGGACAGAAATGGTCTGTAGCCAATTACTGGCATGGTGAGTTTATATATACAGTATAGACCAAGTCAAAACTGAAACATGAGTAAACTGAAAACTTGTGTTAATTGAACTAGAACAAGTGAAACTGAACGCTGAGAAAACTGTAAGAAAAAAAAATCAACTGAACTAGAATAAGTAGAAAAATGTACCTTGATTAAATGAACACCTGTCAAAACTGAACTGAATAAGTGTTAACTGAAAATTTGTGTTAATATTAAACCAGAATAAGTGAAAACTAATCCTTAGTAAACTTAAACTTGTCTTAACCAAACAAGAATTTGTCAAAATGTGATTAAACTGAAAACCTATCAAAACTGTACTAGAACATAAAAAACTGAAACTAAAAACTTTTATTAATTAAACATTCAGTAAACAAGTGAAAACTGAAACTTGAGAAAACTGAAAACTTGTCTGAACTGATGTAGAACATGTAAAAAAATGAAAACCAGTCACTTCTCTTTATTACAGATCCTCACGAAGAAAGTCTTTACAGACAATATTCACAATACTTAGCAGAGTTAGATGGCGAAAGTCCAACCAATCAGAGTGCAGGTACAAATAACATTTAGAGTTCTAATAAATATGTGTATAAATATAGATATTTCAACAGTGAAAAAAAAACCTACATACATTTGTGGTGTTATTGTAAAAGAAATGTTTTGAACTGCTTTTCTTGTGATATTGTCTCTAACTTACCTTGTACAAATATTTGTTTACCCTGATTATTCTGATAATTGATACACCAGAGAGGTATAATTATTACAGTTTGTACTTTTAAAATAGTTCACTTATTAGTGATTTGTGATGACCTCACACTTATACATAGTGGATAGCTAAATAGAAATCTGCTTTTCTAAACATGTCCTTGACCATTTGTAGATTAGATTTCAAGGTCATAATTTAAAAGCTTAACTTTCTTTTTAGATATTTTGTTGAATGCACATCATTCATGTTTGTAATTTTATTATTATCATTGTTTAGGGATTTTTTATGGAAAGTTACAAAAATGGGACAAATTGTTTTGTAGTATATTATGAATTTAGCTTAAAACAAGTAAGATAGTTTTAAAATACAATTTCTTTAATCTGTGTACTAGTAATACATTTGTAGCAGTCTGGTTAGCTCAGTTTGTAGAGCACTCTCCTATGGTGCAGGAAGTCCCAGGTTCAATACCTGGTCCGATCCTGCTTTTTCCCTTACTGTTACAGTTTTTTGTCATTATGGCTTGAAAGTGGTGGACTGGTGATTGTGGGTCATATTAAGTCCGTACAAGGGAATTTAGGGTGAGATTTCCCATAAGATCATGGAAACCTAAAAAATAATGGGGAGGAATGTAACAGTCTGGATAGCTCAGTTTGCAGAGCACTTGCAGAGAACTTAAGGTCCTGGGTTCAATCTCTGATCTGACCCTGCATTTTTTCTCTTTCCTGTTATAACATAAAGTGCCTCAGCTATGATGTTCATGTTATACATACATGTACTGCAATCAGGATTAAATATAACTTTTTTTAGTTACTACATTTGATTTGGAGGGACATTGTGTTTTGTAATGACATTTCTTTTCTCATTCAGTTTATAAAAAGAACTTTTTAAGATTGAAGAATTTGGTGTTGGTTGGTGGACCCAATGATGGTGTAATTACCCCGTGGCAGTCTAGTCATTTTGGATATTATAATAGTAATGAAGCTATCACAGAGTACAAGGACCAAACAGTGAGTTGTTTTGTTAATACATGCATGTCCAGTGATTGGAAACTTAAGAAATATAAATCCATTTGAAGCTACAAGAAATGTGCATGGAAATAACAAATACAACATGGAACAGAAAGTTACATGAAAACAAGACAGTAAAAAACAAACACATACTTAGACCATTGATAATGAAATTCTGTTCTGAACCATTGATAATGAAATTCTGTTCTGAACCATTGATAATGAAATTCTGATCTGAATCATTGATAATGAAATTCTGTTCTGAACCATTGATAATGAAATTCTGTTCTGAACCATTTATAATGAAATTCTGTTCTGAATCATTGATAATGAAATTCTGTTCTGAACCATTGATAATGAAATTCTGTTCTGCGTCATTATTAATGAAATTCTGTTCTGAGTCATTGATAATGAAATTCGGTTCTGAATCAATGATAATGAAATTCTGTTCTGAATCATTGATAATGAAATTCTGTTCTGAGTCATTGATAATGAAATTCTGTTCTGAACCATTCATAATGAAATTCTGTTCTGAATCATTGACAATGAAATTCTGTTCTGAACCATTGATAATGAAATTCTGTTCTGTTCTGAGTCATTGATAATGAAATTCTGTTTTGAGTCATTAATTATGAAATTCTATTCTGAGTCATTGATAATGAAATTCTGTTCTGAATCACTGATAATGAAATTCTGTTCTGAACCATTGGTAATGAAATTCTGTTCTGCATCATTGATAATGAAATTCTGTTCTGAGTCATTGATAATGAAATTCTGTTCTGAGTCATTGATAATGAAATTCTGTTCTGAATCATTGATAATGAAATTCTGTTCTGAATCATTGACAATGAAATTCTGTTCTGAACCATTGATTATGAAATTCTGTTCTGAACCATTGATAATGAAACTCTGTTCTGAACCATTGATAATGAAATTCTGTTCTGTTCTGAGTCATTGATAATGAAATTCTGTTCTGAGTCATTGATTATGAAATTCTATTCTGAGTCATTGATAATGAAATTCTGTTCTGAATCATTGATAATGAAATTCTGTTCTGAACCATTGATAATGAAATTCTGTTCTGCATCATTGATAATGAAATTCTGTTCTGAATCATTGATAATGAAATTCTGTTCTGAGTCATTGATTATGAAATTCTATTCTGAGTCATTGATAATGAAATTCTGTTCTGAATCATTGATAATGAAATTCTGTTCTGAACCATTGATAATGAAATTCTGTTCTGCATCATTGATAATGAAATTCTGTTCTGAATCATTGATAATGAAATTCTGTTCTGAACCATTGATAATGAAATTCTGTTCTGCATCATTGATAATGAAATTCTGTTCTGAACCATTGATAATGAAACTCTGTTCTGAACCATTGATAATGAAATTCTGTTCTGTTCTGAGTCATTGATAATGAAATTCTGTTCTGAGTCATTGATTATGAAATTCTATTCTGAGTCATTGATAATGAAATTCTGTTCTGAATCATTGATAATGAAATTCTGTTCTGAACCATTGATAATGAAATTCTGTTCTGAATCATTAATTATGAAATTCTATTCTGAGTCATTGATAATGAAATTCTGTTCTGAATCATTGATAATGAAATTCTGTTCTGAACCATTGATAATGAAATTCTGTTCTGCATCATTGATAATGAAATTCTGTTCTGAATCATTGATAATGAAATTCTGTTCTGAACCATTGATAATGAAATTCTGTTCTGAACCATTGATAATGAAATTCTGTTCTGAACCATTGATAATGAAATTCTGTTCAGTTCTGAACCATTGATAATGAAATTCTGTTCTGAGTCATTAATTATGAAATTCTATTCTGAGTCATTGATAATGAAATTCTGTTCTGAATCATTGATAATGAAATTCTGTTCTGAACCATTGATAATGAAATTCTGTTCTGCATCATTGATAATGAAATTCTGTTCTGAATCATTGATAATGAAATTCTATTCTGAGTCATTGATAATGAAATTCTGTTCTGAATCACTGATAATGAAATTCTGTTCTGAACCATTGGTAATGAAATTCTGTTCTGCATCATTGATAATGAAATTCTGTTCTGAGTCATTGATAATGAAATTCTGTTCTGAGTCATTGATAATGAAATTCTGTTCTGAGTCATTGATAATGAAATTCTGTTCTGAGTCATTGATAATGAAATTCTGTTCTGAATCATTGATAATGAAATTCTGTTCTGAGTCATTGATAATGAAATTCTGTTCTGAGTCATTGATAATGAAATTCTGTTCTGAATCATTGACAATGAAATTCTGTTCTGAACCATTGATTATGAAATTCTGTTCTGAACCATTGATAATGAAACTCTGTTCTGAACCATTGATAATGAAATTCTGTTCTGTTCTGAGTCATTGATAATGAAATTCTGTTCTGAGTCATTGATTATGAAATTCTATTCTGAGTCATTGATAATGAAATTCTGTTCTGAATCATTGATAATGAAATTCTGTTCTGAACCATTGATAATGAAATTTTGTTCTGCATCATTGATAATGAAATTCTGTTCTGAGTCATTGATAATGAAATTCTGTTCTGAACCATTGATAATGAAATTCTGTTCTGCATCATTGATAATGAAATTCTGTTCTGAATCATTGATAATGAAATTCTGTTCTGAACCATTGATAATGAAATTCTGTTCTGTTCTGAGTCATTGATAATGAAATTCTGTTCTGAGTCATTAATTATGAAATTCTATTCTGAGTCATTGATAATGAAATTCTGTTCTGAATCATTGATAATGAAATTCTGTTCTGAACCATTGATAATGAAATTCTGTTCTGCATCATTGATAATGAAACAGAAAGTTACATGGAACAGAAAGTTACATGAAAACAAGACAGTAAAAAACAAACACATACTTAGACCATTGATAATGAAATTCTGTTCTGAATCATTGATAATGAAATTCTGTTCTGAACCATTGATAATGAAATTTTGTTCTGCATCATTGATAATGAAATTCTGTTCTGAATCATTGATAATGAAATTCTGTTCTGAACCATTGATAATGAAATTCTGTTCTGAACCATTGATAATGAAATTCTGTTCTGCATCATTGATAATGAAATTCTGTTCTGAATCATTGATAATGAAATTCTGTTCTGAACCATTGATAATGAAATTCTGTTCTGTTCTGAGTCATTGATAATGAAATTCTGTTCTGAGTCATTAATTATGAAATTCTATTCTGAGTCATTGATAATGAAATTCTGTTCTGAATCATTGATAATGAAATTCTGTTCTGAACCATTGATAATGAAATTCTGTTCTGCATCATTGATAATGAAATTCTGTTCTGAGTCATTAATTATGAAATTCTATTCTGAGTCATTGATAATGAAATTCTGTTCTGAATCATTGATAATGAAATTCTGTTCTGAACCATTGATAATGAAATTCTGTTCTGCATCATTGATAATGAAATTCTGTTCTGAACCATTGATAATGAAATTCTGTTCTGAACCATTGATAATGAAATTCTGTTCTGAATCATTGATAATGAAATTCTGTTCTGAACCATTGATAATGAAATTCTGTTCAGTTCTGAACCATTGATAATGAAATTCTGTTCTGAGTCATTAATTATGAAATTCTATTCTGAGTCATTGATAATGAAATTCTGTTCTGAATCATTGATAATGAAATTCTGTTCTGAACCATTGATAATGAAATTCTGTTCTGCATCATTGATAATGAAATTCTGTTCTGAATCATTGATAATGAAATTCTATTCTGAGTCATTGATAATGAAATTCTGTTCTGAATCACTGATAATGAAATTCTGTTCTGAACCATTGGTAATGAAATTCTGTTCTGCATCATTGATAATGAAATTCTGTTCTGAGTCATTGATAATGAAATTCTGTTTTGAATCATTGATAATGAAATTCTGTTCTGAGTCATTGATAATGAAATTCTGTTCTGAATCATTGACAATGAAATTCTGTTCTGAACCATTGATTATGAAATTCTGTTCTGAACCATTGATAATGAAACTCTGTTCTGAACCATTGATAATGAAATTCTGTTCTGTTCTGAGTCATTGATAATGAAATTCTGTTCTGAGTCATTGATTATGAAATTCTATTCTGAGTCATTGATAATGAAATTCTGTTCTGAATCATTGATAATGAAATTCTGTTCTGAACCATTGATAATGAAATTCTGTTCTGCATCATTGATAATGAAATTCTGTTCTGAGTCATTGATAATGAAATTCTGTTCTGAACCATTGATAATGAAATTCTGTTCTGCATCATTGATAATGAAATTCTGTTCTGAATCATTGATAATGAAATTCTGTTCTGAACCATTGATAATGAAATTCTGTTCTGTTCTGAGTCATTGATAATGAAATTCTGTTCTGAGTCATTAATTATGAAATTCTATTCTGAGTCATTGATAATGAAATTCTGTTCTGAATCATTGATAATGAAATTCTGTTCTGAACCATTGATAATGAAATTCTGTTCTGCATCATTGATAATGAAACAGAAAGTTACATGGAACAGAAAGTTACATGAAAACAAGACAGTAAAAAACAAACACATACTTAGACCATTGATAATGAAATTCTGTTCTGAATCATTGATAATGAAATTCTGTTCTGAACCATTGATAATAAAATTTTGTTCTGCATCATTGATAATGAAATTCTGTTCTGAATCATTGATAATGAAATTCTGTTCTGAACCATTGATAATGAAATTCTGTTCTGAACCATTGATAATGAAATTCTGTTCTGCATCATTGATAATGAAATTCTGTTCTGAATCATTGATAATGAAATTCTGTTCTGAACCATTGATAATGAAATTCTGTTCTGTTCTGAGTCATTGATAATGAAATTCTGTTCTGAGTCATTAATTATGAAATTCTATTCTGAGTCATTGATAATGAAATTCTGTTCTGAATCATTGATAATGAAATTCTGTTCTGAACCATTGATAATGAAATTCTGTTCTGCATCATTGATAATGAAATTCTGTTCTGAATCATTGATAATGAAATTCTGTTCTGAACCATTGATAATGAAATTCTGTTCTCAACCATTGATAATGAAATTCTGTTCTGAACCATTGATAATGAAATTCTGTTCTGTTCTGAGTCATTGATAATGAAATTCTGTTCTGAGTTATTAATTATGAAATTCTATTCTGAATCATTGATAATGAAATTCTGTTCTGAATCATTGATAATGAAATTCTGTTCTGAACCATTGTTAATGAAATTCTGTTCTGCATCATTGATAATGAAATTCTGTTCTGAATCATTGATAATGAAATTCTGTTCTGAACCATTGATAATGAAATTCTGTTCTGAACCATTGATTATGAAATTCTGTTCTGAACCATTGATAATGAAATTCTGTTCTGTTTTATTTATGCAGTTTTATCTAGAGAAAAAAAAATAGAAAAAGTAGTTGATCTACCAAAGCAGGATTTGAACCTAGGCTATGAGAGGCATTTTTTATCTGTAAACACACCCTGTTTAACACTAGGCCACCAAAGCTTCTTAATTAGATAAAAGAAGTATATAGAATTTAATTGAAATTAGCTTTTTATGCAATTTGTTAACTGTTTTTATGGATAAAAACTCTCAGACAGACATTGGTGTCATTTTACAGCCCTTCATCATTGCAAACAACACCAGTAGTAACATGTTTTATGTTTAATGTTTTCTTTCTTATCTCTCCCTACAATTTTTTTTTTTGAAAGGATAAAAGTTGGGTTGAGTAGTGGAGTTTTATGTTCCAGTCAATAAATTTTACTTATATCCAGACATTCAGTTCATAGATGGTGGAGGAAACCAGTTTTCACAGTATGTGTTTAGACAAATGCTAGATCCTAAGACAACCTGATGAGCAACATACATGTATATACATACATAAATACTAAATTATATATCTATACTAACAAATGTTTTGTTTTTTTCTCTTTTAGTTTTATAAAAATGATTTTTTCGGACTGCAGACATTAGATAAAGAAGGAAAGGTTCATGTTCACATGATTCCAGGGATAAAACACACACATTGGTATTCCAACCAGACAGTGTTTGAGTGCTGCATCAAACCTTGGCTCACATAATAATCATTCTTTGTTATACATATATTATATAACAAGTTATTTTGTCAGTCACAAATTGTTAATTGTTACTTTTGTTTTTTTTTTCACTTTGTTATACTCTGAATTTGTCAATTTGATTATTGATGATAAATTACGTGATATTGTTTACTGTATAACATAAAATATTCACTGTGTATTGATGTGATCTTATCTTATTGACAGACAAAATGTTTACCAATAATATATGATTTGGACTCACGATGAAACATGAATAGGTTATCTGATCATGTCTTTAGGTCACAAAAGTTCTTGATCATGTCATGGAGTCACTGAAGTATCTAATAATGTGATAATTCATAATGTGGCTACTAAAGTATGATCATGTCACAGGACCCCAAAGATTCTGATCATGTCCTGGGGCCTCAAAAAGTATTTCATGGTGTCATTGGGTCACTGAAGAATCTGATCATGTTGTGGGGTCACAGGATTATATGATCATGTCATGGGGCCACATTAGTTACTGATAATATTGGGAGGGGCACTGGGCACAGAGGTATTTGATTATGTTATGTGGTCACAGCAGCTTATGCTGGCCAAAATACTCTTAAACGTTTATACCAAAAAATATTTCTATATATACAATAATTATTTGCTTGCTCATTCATAATTATTTTATACAATGCAATAATTTTTTTTAGTCAAAGTTTTAACTTGTGAATTCTGATATGTTGTATGTCAAATATTGACATGAGTTTTGATCAGTTATATTGTATCATGTTATAATATTAATTGTAGTCACTTTTGATAAAAAGGAGGAAGAAATTCTTGTTAAGTTATAACTATAAAATAGTCTAATATTTGTACAGTGTCCTTTACATATTCAGTTACTTGTTTTGCCTGTTGAGGAGACAAGAGTGAATTAAGAGTTCAATTTTACCCAAGCCTGTAAATTTAATAATTTCACTGATAGATCCACTCATTTTACACTGACATAATCCACTAACTTTAAATTGACATAATCCACTGATTCCACACTGACATGATTCACTCACTTTACATTAACATGATCCACTCACTTGCCATTAATATGATCCACTTACTTTAAGTGGACATAATCCACTGACTCAACACTGATATGATCCACTCACTTGACATTGATATGATCCACTCACTTTACATTGATAAGATCCACTCACTTCACATTGATATGATTCACTAACTTTAAATTGACATAATTCACTGATTCCACACTGACATGATCCACTCACTTTACATTAACATGATCCACTCACTTGCCATTGATATGATCCACTTACTTTAAATTCACATAATCCACTGACTCAACACTGATATGATCCACTCACTTGACATTGATATGATCCACCCACTTTACATTGATATGATCCACTCACTTCACATTGATATGATTCACTAACTTTAAATTGACATAATTCACTGACTCTACACTGACATGATCCACTCACTTTACATTCATATGATCCAATCACTCAAGATTAACATGATCCACTTACTTTACATTGACATGATCAACTCACTTGACATTGTTATAATCCACTCACTTTACATTGATATGTTCCACTCACTTCACATTGATATGATCCACTTTTACATTAACTAGATCCACTCACTTCATATTGACATGATCCACCACTTTACATTGACATGATCCATTCACTTAGCATTGACATGATCCACTCATTTTACTTTGACATGATCTCCTCACTTTATATTAACACGATCTTCTAACTTTACATTGATATGATCCACTCACTTTACATTGATATTATCCACTCATTTTAAATTGACATAATCCACCCACTTTTAATTGACATAATCTACTGACTACACTGACACAATCCACTCACTTGACATTGACACAATCCACTCACTTTACATCCATTTGAATCACTTACCTAATGTTGACATGATCCACTCATTTTACATTGACATGATCCACTTATTTACACTGACAAGATTCGCTCATTTTACACATTATTTTAACTAACATAGTTCTTACCTATTTTAAGTAAATTTCAGAAGTTTATAAAATATAAAGTATATATAAGTATATTAAATATTGAAGTTATTTTTTTCTTTTTTAGAATTTGATATTTTTGAGATTGTCACATTATAACACCGTCTAATTTGCTATTTTTTCAATTGTATTATTTTCAAAAATTCTCAGGTTTTTGTACTCACTGTTTATTGTTTAACACTAAAAATTGGTCTCACAATGGTGTTAACAATTAGAACTTAAACTCTGTGTGTGTGTGTGTGTGTGTGTGTGTGTGTGTGTGTGTGTGTGTGTGAGAGAGAGAGAGAGAGAGAGAGAGAGAGAGAGAGTTGAGTGTACCAGGACATAAAAATATGATTTGGTGCATAGTAATAATCTATAAATAAGAAAGTGAATGTCAGTATGGCAGAACATATAAATATTTGATTTGATGCAAATTTATATCTAGTTTAAAATAAACTATTTAAGAGAGAGAGAGAGAGAGAGAGAGAGAGAGAGAGAGAGAGAGATTGTCTGTAAAGACTGAGAGGAGTAAGAGGATGTCTGTAGAACCAGTTGCAGTATTACCAGTATTTAAAGGAGTAATTTAATCTTGCCTATGTGATATTTTTTTCTTTTTTGTCTTCATTACACTTGTATTTAAGCTTTTGTTGTATAAAAGTCTACATGAAAGTTCCAGAATCTACATTTTGTCGCGGCACATCATACATTCGGATTTAATGATCTTCATTGAAATCTGATTCAACTCCTGTAATAGTTTCTTATAAGCTATGAAGTAATTAATATTGTTATGAAAATTATGTCACTATTTTTATGAGTAAAAAAATCAGTCATGTAGAAATAACAGTATAGAAAAAAAGATGTTTACAGATCCATTTTTTTTTATAATTAACATCAATTGTTAATTATGCATGTAAAAATCGGACACGAATTAGAATAAAAATCATTTTTTCGGCAAAAGGGAGATAACTCAGTCAGACTTGATAGCTTGTATCTTAAAATTGTTACCTTTGTCTTTCTTATAAAATAAAATTTGCCTTATATATGTGTAAAAGTATTGCTTAATATCTTATTTAATTTCAGAACCATTAATAATGCCTATACTGTTGTTGTTGTTGTTGTTGTTTAGCGTTGCATCAGCAATTATTCACCTATTTATGGCCAGGGCAAGGTTATTTATCTCTTTGGATTAACTGAGAAAAAGTTCATGTAGACTTGAGATGTACAAGTGTGTATTATGGTCTGCCATGTACAAGTTTACAGAGTCTGTATGC
Source organism: Tegillarca granosa (assembly GCA_029721355.1). NCBI lineage: Eukaryota > Metazoa > Mollusca > Bivalvia > Arcoida > Arcidae > Tegillarca > Tegillarca granosa. The sequence continues at coordinate 33,472,081 of CM056606.1, read as the reverse complement.
CACAAACAATCATACCTTTTCCCCAGTCCATTATTCTGGCACCGAGGGACACAGTCCATTATTCTGGCACCGAGGGACACAGTCCATTATTTTGGCACCGAGGAACACAGTCCATTATTTTGGCACCGAGGAACACAGTCCATTATTCTGGCATCGAGGGACACAGTCCATTATTCTGGCACCGAGGGACACAGTCCATTATTTTGGCACCGAGGGACACAGTCCATTATTCTGGCACCGGGAGACACAGTCCATTATTCTGGCACCGGGAGACACAGTCCATTATTCTGGCACCGAGGGACACAGTCCATTATTCTGGCACCGAGGGACACAGTCCATACACTGTCTCCCTAATACCAAGCACCAGGTGATATTTAAAATTTTAAAGTTTTGTGTGTGACCCAGCCAGGGTTCGAATCCACGTCCACGATCTCCAGTGTTTGAGACAAATGCTCTTCTAATGAGCCACCATCTACCAAATATTTTAGTCTCTAGCTTAAAAGTATACTGTAACGAATTTTTTAATTTTTTAAAATTTTTCAATATAACAAAATCGTGAACTATATCAAAATTTGTTGGAGAATAATAAGTTATAGCCGTCTGAATTTTTTTCTCTTTCTGAGCGCTAAGTGAAATGCTTGGTTTTGAGACAAAAATAGTATTAATTGTCAAATACTCTAAAATTATTTATATCTCGTTAACAGTTTTAAGACGAATTAAATTTAAAATAAGACTGGACCGACTACTGGCTACGTTCCAGGAAAAAATATACAAACAGCAAACATTGGCACTAACTTCAAATAAAAAACAGGCAATGTCATATATACCCCGACCCACCATAGTGAGAATTTTGTGCAATTAAATGATATAGATTGTATTTAGAATAAACTGATTGCACTGCATTTCCTCGCCTGTTCGAAGGTGTTCACACATTAAGAGTATTAAATTTAGGTTTAAAATCCGTAGGTAGAACTTATTTTGTATGAAAGCATCACGCGTAGGTTTCAGTGAAAATCTCAGATTTTATGTCGTACCAGAAGTCCATTAATTACTTAATTAACTCAAGTAAATTAATGGACTTCTGTAATTCATGGACTTCTGGTCGTACACATTATCATCCTAAATGTTCCGGATCGTGGAGTTCATGTTGTCAAGATAATGTAATGGTGTCAAAATGGGTGTATCTTGCTAATAAAAATACTAAATAATATTATAGGGTTATTAAATAGATATAACTTAAAAGTTTATTTATTTAAAAGTAAAAAAAAATAAAATAAATAAATTCCGTTATTAAAATTTTTATTTGTTTTTTTATACACAAATTTTAAAGATTTTTGTAATTTAAAACTACGAAGCTACTTATTTAGATTTAGTTTATATTTTTTGTTGCTCCCATTTTGGAAAAAAGGGAAGGATTTTTTTGCACCATTTAATGAATTATACTTTTGATGGAAAAACCAAGTTGAGGGAATAAAGCCATTTGAACAATTCTGTAAACTTAAAATTTTCAACTATTTACACAGTAATTCAAAAGGTCCCTTCTAAAATTTCGTGACATTACAAACTTAATCTCGGAGATTTTAGCAGGTTTTTTCGTTCTAACTTATAGAAGATTTATTTAAAGCAAATTTTTAAAACAAAAATATGGAAGTCATAAGTACAACATGGAAAAAGTGATTATGTGGATTCCATTTGTGTTTGTTTCAGTACGTTTCTTCATGCTGTCAATATTTCTGCTATCAAAATGGTCCATCTACGTTTCCATTGTAAGAAAGTCTGTTTTATTTATATAAACGCTTTTGTTAAAAGATGAGAAGAACCGTGTTTTTCTTTCTGGTTTAAGTTATGTCCAACGTGTTTTGTCCGTAATTTTAAGGATGGCAAGTATTATGGGCTATTGGCGTTCAAAGTTGTGATCGGAATTAAAGCCACAGAGTATCTGTCCTTAAATTTTGAATTCTTATATAGGTAACCAGCCACAAGCGTCAGTATATTTTGTTTTAAGAGTAAAAGCACCAGTTGGCAAGTTTTTCCGAACTGATGACCAGGTATAGATGTGAATTCTAGTTTGCCATTGTATTAGCGCAGATGTAATTTTGTAAATGTGCAGACAGAAGGAACAAATCAGTTTGTTTTCAATACATTTAGTATTTACACTTGGGACCAATTCGTGATATCGAGTCGTCACAAAATCAGCTTTAAATGAATTTGCAAAATACGTACATGTAATTAACTTATAACACCGATGACCTGGCTAAACGTTGCTTTACGACAAAGTTAAGAAATATGGTTAATTGGACAAAGTGTTTTTTATTTACAGCATTGTTGTTTTTGTTGTTGTTGCTGCTGCTGCAAGATCATCCACTACCCATGTCTGACCGTAAATCATGACTGGACTTCCACTTCACTGTCCTTATCCAGTGAAAGAATGACAGTTTGTTGTTAAGATCGAAATTCAAAGAAACGGGTCCAAGTGTCGGGCACTACAATATTCATAAAGTATCCAAGTCAATTACAACCTACAGAGAATTACCTGCTTATGAATTGTATAGTGTAAAAATGTGGAATATCTCTCTCTCTCTCTCTCTCTCTCTCTCTCTCTCTCTCTCTCTCTCTCTCTCTCTCTCTCTCTCTCTCTCTCTCATATAAAAACAAAAATATAAATAATTCTTCATAGCATATACTATTATTAAATTTAGTTTAGTAGTTTCAGAAGTTTCATATAACGATCTCGGTCAACGCCCTTTTTTACTTTTAATACAAAATATTTAGAAACATAACTGGATTTTTTTATCACTGGTTATATCCAGATTGTTGGCACCGGATGTTATTTATTATATGATAAAAGTTTAATAATAATAATAATAACGTTATTGTTAAATTTTCAGGGAGTAACGTGATAATATAATATATCATATACTCTAGGTTCGGTGGGAACATATACATATTAGAGCACGGATAACCTCTCAGTCGCAGGAAAATAATTAACAGTACAAAAGAGTTATTATTCCGATTATATCAGGATTTTGTCCAGCAACCCATAACCTTTTAGTCGTGGAAAATAATATCATCAAAACGAAAGCGTTAATACATTAAGTTATATCTAGATTGTGCTTCTCAACCCATAGCCTCCGTCAGTCGCAGGGAAAACTGAATCAACGAAACGAATGCGTTTATAATTCGGTTACATCGCGATTTTGTCTAGCAGACAGCTGTTTTTACTTTGATCAGATCTACAATGTTTGTTAATCTTTTAGGCGTTTTCAGAGATTCTTGCCATTTATACTAATTAATTACACACGGATTATTTCCATGCCTTTTTAGCATTTACTTCCCCGCCCTTTCTTTAAATATTTACACAATTAATGTACCATTAGAAGTCTGTGTTTTCTAGTTCAGCTTCCAGATGGTTTAACAATTACAAATACCTTTTACTAAGAAATATAAACATGAAATGGTTTAATAACTGCTGACAGTCTGTCGTATCATCTATGTATAATATAAAAATCTGATAAGTTATTGTCGACCTATATAAATATATGTGAAAGTCGGCTTTTCGGAATTACACACACACACACACACACACACACACACACACACACACACACACACAAATTCTGAATATGTAATATTCTGAGTTTTATAAGTATCAGTAGCCAAACCGACAAAAAATAAAATAAAATAATAATGATAGGCGCCACTATACACACATAGTGGGAAGTTTCTGAGCTTTGGTTACCGTTGATGATAAGGGGACATTGTAAAATGTTTTTAAAAAATTAAATAGATACCCTAGGTTTTAATGCATAAATATGAATGTGTAATTTATACTTGCTTGCACAATTTTATTTTTTTATTTAATTTTGTTTAATTTTTTTGGTTTCAACAACTTGTTTTTATCTATATTTAGGGAGGCTAAATAAGGCTAGTCAGTAAGCAGCTTTGTCATTTCGACCAATAGCTTTAAAATTCTGTATTCTACTATTTTATTTTTCTCTTAAAAATGGTGAAAAGTTACTAGATATTTTTAACTTTCATTAACTTGAAAATTTTGTTTTAAAATACTTATTTTACTTTCATTAAAATTTTTTGAACTTTTTTTTATTTGAAACTGTTCAGTTATTTTAAGCTGTTGAATTCTTATTAAAAATTACCATATTTATTGTTAACAAGCCACATTACGCCTTCGAGTATCACGAATTGTTGCGGCTGACAAATCGTAATATCTCCCTCGCTCAAAGACAACAATACCTTGACTATAGATAGATGAGCGGAAGTAAACGACCAGCAATAAAATACATGTATTAATATGCGATCGACTTTCCCTAAAATATGTTTTTAAAATAATACACCGCCATGTCGTCACAGAGAAAATCGGTCCTATAAAACCAAGAGGGTAAAAGCAATACCAGATTATTGTGGTCCAAAACGATGTAAAACCAAGTATTATTGCTTATAGAACAGCCGTATTTTTATATTATGATAAGAAAGATTTCTGTCGTTGGCTGTTACAATTAGGTTAACAAAACTACATGTACTTCTTGGGATTTTGTAAATTTCTTTACTTTTTTTTTTAGAATTTTCAATGTAAACGACATTTTTTTAGCTCACCTGAGCTGAAAGCTCAGATGAGCTATTGCGATGGTTCACCGTCCGTCGTCTGTCGTGCGTCGTGCGTCGTCCGTCGTGCGTTAACATTTTACATTTTAATCAACTCCTCTAAAACTACCAACCCAAATTTGATGAAACTTGGTGATGATGATGTCTGGGTGAAGGCCTTTCAGATTTGCACATATGAAGGAGTTATGTCCCCTTGGGGCCCCATAAGGGGGGAAATAGTGAAAAACTTTAAAAATCTTCTCCTCTGAATGTACAAGTGATATACCTTAGTTATTTCACTTATAACATTCTTAGGTCATCTAGTTTTAGATTTGCACAAATGAAAGCGATGGGGCTCAAAATGGGGAAATGGCAAGGAACTTAGTGGGAAAATTGCTAAAAATTATTTATTTGTCACTATATCTTGAAAACTATTAACTTTTTTTTATAGGCATTTATATTAGAATATTGTAGGTATTGCGACAACAATCATTTTGATATATGGTTCAAGGTCATATGTTGAAAGGTCAAGGTCACAGCTGCAAAAATAGACTTAAATCGCTAATTATCTTGAAAACTATTAACTTTTTGTATAGGCATGTATATTAGAATATTGTAGATATTTGGACAACGATCATTTTGATATATGGTTCAAGGTCATATGTTGAAAGATCAAGGTCACAGCTGCAAAAGAAAATTTAAATTGCTAATTATCTTGAAAACTATTAACTTTTTGTATAGGTGTGTATATTAGAATATTGTAGGTATTGACATGACGATCATTTTGATATATGGTTCAAGGTCATATGTTGAAAGATCAAGGTCACAGCTGCAGGAGAAAAGTTAAATTGCTAATTATCTTGAAAACTATTAACTTTTTGTATAGGCATGTATATTAGAATATTGTAGGTATTGACATGACACTCATTTTGATATATGGTTCAAGGTCATATGTTCAAAGGTCAAGGTCACAGTTGCAAAAGAAAAGTTAAATTGCTAATTATCTTGAAAACTATAAACTTTTTGTATAGGCATGTATATTAGAATATTGTAGGTATTGCGACAACAATCATTTTGATATATAGTTCAAGTTCATTTGTTGAAAGGTCAAGGTCACAGCTGCAAAAGAAGACTTAAATTGCTAATTATCTTGAAAACTATTACTTTTTGTATAGGCATGTATATTAGAATATTGTAGATATTTGGACAACGATCATTTTGATATATGGTTCAAGGTCATATGTTGAAAGGTCAAGGTCACAGCTGCAAAAGAAAAGTTAAATTGCTAATTATCTTGAAAACTATTAACTTTTTGTATAGGCATGTATATTAGAATATTGTAGGTATTGACATGACGATCATTTTGATATATGGTTCAAGGTCATATGTTGAAAGATCAAGGTCACAGCTGCAAAAGAAAAGTTCAATTGCTAATTATCTTGAAAACTATAAACTTTTTGTATAGGCATGTATATTAGAATATTGTAGGTATTGACATGACGATCATTTTGATATATAGTTCAAGGTCATATGTTTAAAGGTCAAGGTCACAGCTGCAAAAGAAGACTCAAATTGCTAATTATCTTGAAAACTATTAACTTTTTGTATAGGCATGTATATTAGAATATTGTAGGTATTGCGACAACAATCATTTTGATATATAGTTCAAGTTCATTTGTTGAAAGGTCAAGGTCACAGCTGCAAAAGAAGACTTAAATTGCTAATTATCTTGAAAACTATTAACTTTTTGTATAGGCGTGTATATTAGAATATTGTAGGTATTGACATGATGATCATTTTGATATATGGTTCAAGGTCATATGTTGAGAGGTCAAGTTCACAACTGCAAAAGAAGACTTAAATTGCTAATTATCTTGAAAACTATTAACTTTTTGTATGGGCATGTATTTTAGAATATTGTAGGTATTGACATGACGATGATTTTAATATATAGTTCAAGGTCATATGTCAAAAGATCAAGGTCACAACTGCAAAAGAAGACTTAAATTGCTAATTATCTTGTAAACTATTAACTTTTTGTATAGGCATGCATATTGGAATATTGTAGATATTGACGTGGCAATCATTTTGATATATGATTCAAGGTCATATGTTGAAAGGTCAAGGTGACAGCTGCAAAAGAAGACTACAGTCACTTTATGCATATTAGCTGCTTATTAATGAAATGTGACTGAATATTTCTGATTAATTTTTTTGGGAGTTCTTGAGTTTCTTTAAATTTTCTGTACTTGATATATTGTCTGTTGCACTTTGTAAACAATTTTGGAGATATTCTCAGGTGAGCGTTAAGGCCCATGGGCCTCTTGTTTAAATATTCTGTCGCGATTTTATTGTTTAAATTTATTAACATGGCTTATGAAAATTTCAGTATGATAACAATTCATTAGCTGTGAGTCAGGTAGATTTGAAAATTTGTTCGACCTGAACAAACCGTACTACTGTACCCTCAGTTTTTGTCCTTAGTTGGTACCGTGGTTTCAAGCACTATGGATATATACTAACTAGTACATGTGTATTATGACTATACCAAAAATGTGCCGAACCTTAAGGCGTCTGAAAATAAAATAAAATTAAATTTAAACGCATTTTATCTTATATAATTCATTGTCATTTAATAGATTAATACTGAGATTATGTGATAAATAGACTTAAATCCTACTTAAAACACGATAAATCGGCCACCCCTTCTATATGTCATCAAAGACAAGATTTCATCTAGTGATATAGTCCTATCTTCGCGGAATGTATTCAGATTGTGCAAGCATGGCATTCATAAGATGTTTCATAATCTCGAAAAATATCAAGTAACGCCTATTTTTATCGCCTTTCTGTCGGCTTAAGAGGAGACTCTATAATTAAAAAAATAACATGAAATCAATAAACTAGTCCAAATCGTAAAATTGTTCTTCAAGACTAGGCGGTGCTTTTTGAACCTGTTATATTGATGGAATGGTACCCTTGGGTGAGGCGGTGCTTTTTGAACCGGTAATTTTGATGGAATGGTACCCTTGGGTGAGGCGGTGCTTTTTGAATCGGTTATTTTGATGGAATGGTACCCTTGGGTTAGGTGGTGCTTTTTGAATCGGTTATTTTGATGGAATGGTACCCTTGGGTTAGGTGGTGCTTTTTGAACCGGTTATTTTGATGGAATGGTACCCTTGGGTGAGGCGGTGCTTTTTGAATCGGTTATTTTGATGGAATGGTACCCTTGGGTTAGGTGGTGCTTTTTGAATCGGTTATTTTGATGGAATGGTACCCTTGGGTTAGGTGGTGCTTTTTGAATCGGTTATTTTGATGGAATGGTACCCTTGGGTTAGGTGGTGCTTTTTGAATCGGTTATTTTGATGGAATGGTACCCTTGGGTTAGGTGGTGCTTTTTGAATCGGTTATTTTGATGGAATGGTACCCTTGGGTTAGGTGGTGCTTTTTGAACCGGTTATTTTGATGGAATGGTACCCTTGGGTGAGGCGGTGCTTTTTGAACCGGTTATTTTGATGGAATGGTACCCTTAGGTTAGGTGGTGCTTTTTGAATCGGTTATTTTGATGGAATGGTACCCTTGGGTTAGGCGGTGCTTTTTGAACCGGTTATTTTGATGGAATGGTACCCTTGGGTTAGTAGGTATATCATGTATGATGTTGGTGTTCTCCTTGTGGTATTTTCAATACTCCTAAGTCTTCAGTATGCTCAACATAACATTATCATCACTATACCAAATACACATACAGCGTCTTCATTTTACTAAACATGACACTGTCATGACTAAACCAAGTACGAGATACTGCTTCTGCACTTAACATGACACTGTCATTACATTACCTTATACACGAAACTGCGTTTTCAGTTTGCTAAAACAAGTTACTGTAAATCAAAATACGAAAAAGTCTCATCGGTACTTGAAATACGACATGACGTCAACACAAAGCCATGTCATCAATATGCTTTGCTGTGGCAAGTACAACCTACTGAAGCTCGTTGCTGTTGGCAATTTTCAGTATTTCACCTTAATGGTTTATAAACACTTTCTTTAGCCGGTTTTTTTTACGTGTCATTTATTTAAATCTTTTTGAAATTTTGTTACCATAAAGCCACATAATAGGTTTAAACTGGTGACCTTGCATTTCCAATAGGAGTGAATGGTTTTGCTGCTAAAGAAAACGGGTCAATAAGACCGACACGCCCTGGATCAGTAGAAGGTAGATACAAAAAGAGGTTAAATCAATCTATGGTTTATTTTACTTATTACATAAGTAAATGATAAATTACACCTGTTTTGTGTTGTAAATCTCCGCCCGGACAGGTGCTTGCTGTACTGTTTATTTTTACATATAATTGTACATTGAGATGATATATATATATATATATATATATATATATATATATATATATATATATATATATATATATATATATTAAAAGAAAATATTTAGATAGGTGTTACGTAAGTATAAACGTTTATGTAGATAATTATTTTGCCTCCCAGGTCATGATTGTGCAGCAGTTAAGGTGGATCATGGTTCATTATGTTTTAGTTACTCTGAGTTATAAGTCACGAGTGTCTTCATGCATCACTGCGTTTTTATTGTTATACATGTAATGACCATATCAGACATTTCGCATCTAAAATTGGTTTACTTCCTAAGCTGGAACAATGTCGACACTTGGTTTACTGAAACTCAATGCAACGGTAAATCCGGACATGGTCAAATGAGCTGATATAACGTGGCTCTTCAACGAATCACGTTGATCCATATCCATAATTATAAGTTTGTGTGGACATTTCAGGAAAGTTTACGTCACACTTGAATAACGTCGTTTTTACGATTAAACGTCAAATGATGTGATTCGGTATTTCATAGAAATAAACGTTCCAAACAATTACTTGGCATGATGATGAACAACATTCATTATATAACCACAAATGCCTGCAGTAATGCTGATACGGTCTTAAACAATAATTAACAAACTCACTTCATTCAAAGAGCCTTGATGACCGAGTAATTAAACGCGAGCTTACGGATCACAGCGCCTCTCGCCGTCCTGGTTCGAATCTCACTAAGACAAATCCAAGTGTGAGAGTGTTTGTCTGTTTGCATGGTGCAAGGCTGGTGGTTTTCTTCGGGCATTTTTGTTTAACCCGCACCTCATCCCCATCCCCACCCACCCACCGTCTCAGAACTTGCAAACTGGATATAAGTAAGAGAATATAGACTGGGTCGTAAAAGATCATTAATGAATAATAACGAAAATTTTAATCTTGTGAGTTGTTTGTAATCAAGTCACGTTGATTTTAGCCACCTAGAATTGAGTCATCTAACATAATTTAACACGCGGTATTTTATTACTTTAGACAAATTTAAATTAGATTTATTTTGTTTTTTATAACCTCAGGGTCACCTTAGCTCGTTACACGGTAGTTATATATACGGTTTAGTGGGGCACTAAGCCAAGGCCTTGTAAATCTATGTACAGGATAAGCATTGTTTAGATGTAACCACACCCTGTAACAGCGCGTGTTAATTCGTTGATACTTTATATTTATGTAAATGTTAAAATATATTTCAATGTCATAGAAAGGTAGTCTACATTCTTTTATCTAAGCTTGATTTCACTTTCAAACCAAGGATGCAGATGAGAGGAATTATTTTTCTTTTGTACAACGTCAAAATATGTATATAAGAAATCAGTTGCATTTTCCTTTCTTTTTTTTTCTTCTTTTTTTAAAAAAAATATTTATTTTTTAATTTTTTTTTTTTTTTGTGTTTGTGTGTGTGTATTAAAATATTTATATACAATGCTTTCCTTGTGCTGTTTTATTTTGTACGATGTTTTTATGTATAATTTATGTTTATTTTGTGTTGTCATATTTAATTGTTTATAAATACTATCTGTATTTTTATATGTTATAATTGTAGAGTCGATTTAAAAGTTCATGTTGTGATGTATGTTACTTCAATTTCACATATAATTGAGCTGTTTCTGTATTGTCACCATTTCACACAGCTATCATGTTAAAGCCTTGTTATTCGTTGATGGTTACTAATGACTACGGAATCTTGTTAGTGTCATTTTCAAAGTGTTTTTTAATTGTACAAATATTTAAATTGTACTAACGATTTTCTAAAACTTTCAAAAAATTTTTCAAATTGTTCATACGATTTTAAAATTGTACTAAAATTTTTAAAAATCAAACTAACGATTTAATCAAGTTTTTTATGGCATAACCATAAACAAAGGTTTATCATCATCAACTCAAGCTTATTGCCAAATACTTAATTATACTGACGGTAATCCACGTATTGCTTTTATGTTAGGCATTCAGAACAAATTGTCCAAAAAAACAAAAACAAACAAACAAACAAACAAACAAAAAAAACGCTTTATAGATGTCAGGAGAACCGTTGATCATTGTTGCTAGATAAGAATATTTGTTTCAAACAATTCTGATTTCGAAACCAATGTAAATGTTAATGAGACAAGATAATGTTCATAATATAATTTTTAGAAATAAAATAAATAAATAAAAACTGAATATCATTTTTTTATTTGGCAATATTTTATGCAAGGATTTCTAGACTGTGTCTGCATTTAACAAAGTAAACATGGATATATACTTTTAAATTCACGATCTCAGCTATCATATTATGTGTGTTTGTTGTTTCATATTTCTTCATAACCTTTGGTACTTGTACAATCCGTCATACTTGCAGATTGTATAAATAAACGATTTCACATTACACCTACCATTCAAGTTTAAATTTAATGCAAGAATTACAACACTAGGTTCAGTTGAACGAACTAGGATGTCACTGAACCGTATAAGACGAATGTTTTAATGTCCACTTTAACTTATAAAAATATTAAATTTTTTTAAATAAAAAAAAAACCATTAACTAATATAAAAAGTTAAGAATGGTTTTTACTTTTATTGAGTAAGTGACATGATGTACCGGGCAATTTTTTTACTTTTATTGAGTAAGTGACATGATGTACCGGGCAATTTTTTTACTTTTATTGATGTACCGGGCAATTTTTTACTTTTATTGAGTAAGTGACATGATGTACCGGGCAATTTTTTACTTTTATTGATGAACCAGGCAATTTTTTACTTTTATTGAGTAAGTGATATGATGTACCGGGCAATTTTTTACTTTTATTGAGTAAGTGACATGATGAACCGGGCAATTTTTTACTTTTATTGAGTAAGTGACATGATGTACCAGGCAATTTTTTACTTTTATTGAGTAAGTGACATGATGTACCAGGCAATTTTTTACTTTTATTGAGTAAGTGTCATGATGTACCGGGCAATTTTTTACTTTTATTGAGTAAGTGACATGATGTACCGGGCAATTTTTTACTTTTATTGAGTAAGTGACATGATGTACCGATGTACCGGGCAATTTTTTACTTTTATTGAGAAAGTGAAATGATGTACCAAGCAATTTTTTACTTTTATTGATGTACCAGGCAATTTTTTACTTTTATTGAGTAAGTGACATGATGTACCGGGCAATTTTTTACTTTTATTGAGTAAGTGACATGATGTACCGGGCAATTTTTTTACTTTTATTGAGTAAGTGACATGATGTACCAGGCAATTTTTTACTTTTATTGAGTAAGTGACATGATGTATCGGGCAATTTTTTACTTTTTTGAGTAAGTGACATGATGTACCGATGTACCGGGCAATTTTTACTTTTATTGAGTAAATGACATGATGTACCAAGCAATTTTTACTTTTATTGATGTACCAGGCAATTTTTTACTTTTATTGAGTAAGTGACATGATGTACCGGGCAATTTTTTACTTTTATTGAGTAAGTGACATGATGTACCAGGCAATTTTTTACTTTTATTGAGTAAGTGACATGATGTACCGATGTACCGGGCAATTTTTACTTTTATTGAGTAAGTGACATGATGTACCAAGCAATTTTTTACTTTTATTGATGTACCAGGCAATTTTTTACTTTTATTGAGTAAGTGACATGATGTACCAGGCAATTTTTTACTTTTATTGAGTAAGTGACATGATGTACCGGGCAATTTTTTTACTTTTATTGAGTAAGTGACATGATGTACCAGGCAATTTTTTACTTTTATTGAGTAAGTGACATGATGTACCAGGCAATTTTTTACTTTTATTGAGTAAGTGACATGATGTACCGGGCAATTACTTATTGAGTAAGTGAGATGTACCGGGCAATTTTTACTTTATTGAGTAAGTGACATGATGTACCGGGCAATTTTTTACTTTTATTGAGTAAGTGACATGATGTACCAGGCAATTTTTTACTTTTATTGAGTAAGTGACATGATGTACCGGGCAATTTTTTACTTTTATTGAGTAAGTGACATGATGTACCGGGCAATTTTTTACTTTTATTGAGTAAGTGACATGATGTACCGATGTACCGGGCAATTTTTACTTTTATTGAGTAAGTGACATGATGTACCAAGCAATTTTTTACTTTTATTGATGTACCAGGCAATTTTTTACTTTTATTGAGTAAGTGACATGATGTACCGGGCAATTTTTTACTTTTATTGAGTAATTGACATGATGTACCGGGCAATTTTTTTACTTTAATTGAGTAAGTGACATGATGTACCAAGCAATTTTTTACTTTTATTGAGTAAGTGACATGATGTACCAGGCAATTTTTTACTTTTATTGAGTAAGTGAAATGATGTACCGGGCAATTTTTTACTTTTATTGAGTAAGTGACATGATGTACCGGGCAATTTTTTACTTTTATTGAGTAAGCGACATGATGTACCGATGTACCGGGCAATTTTTACTTTTATTGAGTAAGTGACTTGATGTACCAAGCAATTTTTTCCTTTTTGATGTACCAGGCAATTTTTTACTTTTATTGAGTAAGTGACATGATGAACCGGGCAATTTTTTACTTTTATTGAGTAAGTGACATGATGTACCGGGCAATTTTTTTACTTTTATTGAGTAAGTGACATGATGTACCAGGCAATTTTTTACTTTTATTGAGTAAGTGACATGATGTATCGGGCAATTTTTTACTTTTTTGAGTAAGTGACATGATGTACCGATGTACCGGGCAATTTTTACTTTTATTGAGTAAATGACATGATGTACCAAGCAATTTTTTACTTTTATTGATGTACCAGGCAATTTTTTACTTTTATTGAGTAAGTGACATGATGTACCGGGCAATTTTTTACTTTTATTGAGTAAGTGACATGATGTACCAGGCAATTTTTTACTTTTATTGAGTAAGTGACATGATGTACCGATGTACCGGGCAATTTTTACTTTTATTGAGTAAGTGACATGATGTACCAAGCAATTTTTTACTTTTATTGATGTACCAGGCAATTTTTTACTTTTATTGAGTAAGTGACATGATGTACCAGGCAATTTTTTACTTTTATTGAGTAAGTGACATGATGTACCGGGCAATTTTTTTACTTTTATTGAGTAAGTGACATGATGTACCAGGCAATTTTTTACTTTTATTGAGTAAGTGACATGATGTATCGGGCAATTTTTTACTTTTTTGAGTAAGTGACATGATGTACCGATGTACCGGGCAATTTTTACTTTTATTGAGTAAATGACATGATGTACCAAGCAATTTTTTACTTTTATTGATGTACCAGGCAATTTTTTACTTTTATTGAGTAAGTGACATGATGTACCGGGCAATTTTTTACTTTTATTGAGTAAGTGACATGATGTACCAGGCAATTTTTTACTTTTATTGAGTAAGTGACATGATGTACCGATGTACCGGGCAATTTTTACTTTTATTGAGTAAGTGACATGATGTACCAAGCAATTTTTTACTTTTATTGATGTACCAGGCAATTTTTTACTTTTATTGAGTAAGTGACATGATGTACCAGGCAATTTTTTACTTTTATTGAGTAAGTGACATGATGTACCGGGCAATTTTTTTACTTTTATTGAGTAAGTGACATGATGTACCAGGCAATTTTTTACTTTTATTGAGTAAGTGACATGATGTACCAGGCAATTTTTTACTTTTATTGAGTAAGTGACATGATGTACCGGGCAATTTTTTACTTTTATTGAGTAAGTGACATGATGTACCGGGCAATTTTTTACTTTTATTGAGTAAGTGACATGATGTACCGGGCAATTTTTTACTTTTATTGAGTAAGTGACATGATGTACCAGGCAATTTTTTACTTTTATTGAGTAAGTGACATGATGTACCGGGCAATTTTTTACTTTTATTGAGTAAGTGACATGATGTACCGGGCAATTTTTTACTTTTATTGAGTAAGTGACATGATGTACCGATGTACCGGGCAATTTTTACTTTTATTGAGTAAGTGACATGATGTACCAAGCAATTTTTTACTTTTATTGATGTACCAGGCAATTTTTTACTTTTATTGAGTAAGTGACATGATGTACCGGGCAATTTTTTACTTTTATTGAGTAATTGACATGATGTACCGGGCAATTTTTTTACTTTAATTGAGTAAGTGACATGATGTACCAAGCAATTTTTTACTTTTATTGAGTAAGTGACATGATGTACCAGGCAATTTTTTACTTTTATTGAGTAAGTGAAATGATGTACCGGGTAATTTTTTACTTTTATTGAGTAAGTGACATGATGTACCGGGCAATTTTTTACTTTTATTGAGTAAGCGACATGATGTACCGATGTACCGGGCAATTTTTACTTTTATTGAGTAAGTGACTTGATGTACCAAGCAATTTTTTCCTTTTTTGATGTACCAGGCAATTTTTTACTTTTATTGAGTAAGTGACATGATGAACCGGGCAATTTTTTACTTTTATTGAGTAAGTGACATGATGTACCGGGCAATTTTTTACTTTTATCGAGTAAGTGACATGATGTACCGGGCAATTTTTACTTTTATTGAGTAAGTGACATGATGTACCAAGCAATTTTTTACTTTTATTGATGTACCAGGCAATTTTTTACTTTTATTGAGTAAGTGACATGATGTACCGGGCAATTTTTTACTTTTATTGAGTAAGTGACATGATGTACCGGGCAATTTTTTTACTTTTATTGAGTAAGTGACATGATGTACCGGGCAATTTTTACTTTTATTGAGTAAGTGACATGATGTACCAAGCAATTTTTTACTTTTATTGATGTACCAGGCAATTTTTTACTTTTATTGAGTAAGTGACATGATGTACCGGGCAATTTTTTACTTTTATTGAGTAAGTGACATGATGTACCGGGCAATTTTTACTTTTATTGAGTAAGTGACATGATGTACCAAGCAATTTTTTACTTTTATTGATGTACCAGGCAATTTTTTACTTTTATTGAGTAAGTGACATGGTGTACCGGACAATTTTTTTTACTTTTATTGAGTAAGTGACATGATGTACCGGGCAATTTTTTACTTTTATTGAGTAAGTGACATGATGTACCGGGCAATTTTTTACTTTTATTGAGTAAGTGAAATGATGTACCGGGCAATTTTTTACTTTAATCGAGTAAGTGACATGATGTACCGGGCAATTTTTTACCTTTATTGAGTAAGTGACATGATGTACCGGGCAATTTTTTTACTTTTATCGAGTAATTGACATGATGTAACGGGCAATTTTTTACTTTTATTGAGTAAGTGACATGATGTACCGATGTACCGGGCAATTTTTACTTTTATTGAGTAAGTGACATGATGTACCAAGCAATTTTTTACTTTTATTGATGTACCAGGCAATTTTTTACTTTTATTGAGTAAGTGACATGATGTACCGGGCAAGTTTTTACTTTTATTGAGTAAGTGACATGATGTACCGGGCAATTTTTTACTTTTATTGAGTTAGTGACATGATGTACCGGGCAATTTTTTACTTTTATTGAGTAAGTGACATGATGTACCGGGCAATTTTTTATCGTCATCAATTTTAGAATATAAACATATAATTAGAAAAAGTTATAGAGCAGTGGTTTCGACTTGTGAGGATTGAATGAATTGCGGATTAATTTAGGTCGCAAGGTTATCCAATTTATACCAATAGCGTTTTTTATGCTTATAAGGAGTCACTTTTTATAAAATGACAATTATTTTATTTATCACAGATGTTTAAAAATGGAAAATATTTTTTTGTGTAAGGCCAATCAAATTTGTCCATTTCAATGCAATTTGGCTTCAGTTTTGGTTTATTAAATATTTAATTATGTGTGTATCATGTGCGCATTGTGCCGTCTAACGTACAGTATATAACAGGTCAGCTGCTGTAGGATAGATCAGTAACACAATATTGAATGGACAATTACAACCTAGACTCAGCAGATAACAGACCAGTATTTGCTTCTAAGGATATAAGGTACCTTGCATAAAATCCTAAGATATCACTCTTAAAACTATTTTCTATTTGTATCTTGGACCGTCGACTTGGGTAGTGACAATCAATTCCAGGTGTGTTATTATCATAGACAGTCTCTGCGCCAAATTTCTTCAAAAGTAATATGGAACACAATTATAACTAGTGATAGTAAAATCTTTTAATAACGACCAATGAATGGTAACAATGACCTTGACCTAACGATTCACAAATCATTTCCAGCAAACGCTCGTTCTCAGTCATTTTGTAACTAGTTTTTTTTTTTCAAAAACCTTAAAGTTATTTTTTTCCTTCAATAGTTAAAATGGCCTTAAACATTGACCTTCGGATCCAAAATTTAAAACTAATTATGTGAGCTCCTGTTATACATAATTGTTTCTCTTAGCAACTCTACTACAAGCCGTATGCAGGATTCACCTGGTTTTGTATTTTCGTGCAATCAATCTAAATTATTCCAGTTTTGCTGTGCAAAAATTGGTATGCAGGATTCGTCTGTATTTTGTTTTCCCGTTTAACCACTTAATCATACAACATTTTTACAAGAAAAATATTTTGTAAACATACGCATTCATAAGAATTTGATAGATAAATTTAAATTCTGAGCACGAAACCAATTTCCAAGTGCAAAAAAATTATAACTTTTAATGACGTTATTCTGATGAAATAAACAACAAAATTTTGTAATGGCGAAGAGATATATATGTTAAACAAGTACAAGAAAACAAACAAATTTCTGGAAGAGAGAATTTACGTCATATCTGGATACAAACAAGTAAGTTTACCAGGATAAATTATGTTGTTGCATATTTAACCAAATTGTTGTCATTCGGTGAACCAGGTTAAAACGAATAAATATGAATCGTACTGATTTGACAAACTTATATACATCTATGACATTGGTAGTTTGATTGATTATACTTTCTGAGTTAAAATATAAATTTAAACTAATAAGTTAAAAGATTTTAATACAAAAGAAAATTTCTTTGTTACTAAAATTAAGTCTGTCGTTTATAAGTGTTGGTTTGAAAGTGAACCGGTTAGATCATGCCTCAATTTGCTCTAACTGATAACACCAAACAACCCCAACCCCCCCCCCCCTCCCCTTGTGACGGATCAGATTTGGCCTATGTGTGTGTCTAACATATTTGAAGCTTCGTTAATGTATAAGCATTCACACTGCTAATGACTGAAGTAATTCTAATTTTCTTCAAATTAATTTAAAACTAAGGTTTGTTCCCTCATGCACAGCATTCCATAGCTGGATTTGGATTTATATAATTTGGAAACTTTAGATTCATAATTTTCAACTGTTTGGCTTATATTTTTTATGTATCAAACTTTTCGGTCTTAGTGTCACTGCTGAGGAATGAATTTCCTCGTTAATGTCGCCACTGCCTACTGGTTGTCCTCGTTAATGTCGCCATTGTTTACTGGTAGTCCGCGTTAATGTTGGCACTGTTCACTCTTTTTACTGGAGTTCATTTTTAATATTGCCATAGTTAATTTATAAGTCTTTCTTCATGTCGATACTGTTTTATTGGTCAATCCTGTTAATGCAATCACTATAATTACCGATTTATGTCGCCACTATCTATTGGTTAGTCGCGGTTAATGTCGCCACTGTTTATTGGTTAGTCGCGGTTAATGTCGCCACTGTTTATTGGTCATTTTTTATTAATGTCGACAATGTTTATTGGTAAGCCCTTTTTAATGTCACCACTGCTTATTGGTTAGTACAAAATAATGTCACGAATGCTTATTGGTTAGAACTTATTAATATCACCACTATTTATTGGTTAACCCTGAGTAATGTAACAACTGGTAATTGTTATTACTGATTATTGTCACCACATCTAACTGGACAGTCTTGTGAAATGTAACCACTGTTGATTGGTTAATCCGAGTAATGTCATTCACTGGATAATAATTATTTAAACTGCTTCAGTATAAATATGGTTAGAGGTCAAAACGAGAATTCTCCCATATATGGAAATATCTGTATATATGTGAGAAGAAATATGTAATTGGAGATGCCGTTTAATTCACAATATAATTAAAGCGTAATGACACGACCAATATTTCTTTCTTTTTTAAACTTCCATAACGGTAGAAATAAAATGATTTGTCACTAACTAAATACAACATTATTTGTCTTTTTAAAGAGACTTGGCTCTCGTGAATCTAAGATAGAAAAATACTCAAAGCTTTTCAAAACTAAATATCGGTGGAATAACTGGGACAGGCTGAAGAGTTTTTACCTTGAAATTTTTTATTTAGAGTCTATGATTTACATGTAGAAATGAATTGTTGACTCACGATTATAAAGCAATTACTTTTATAAAATAATATGGATCTTTTTGGTTTTTTAAACATGTGTATTTATAGACTACTAGCTGTAGATAAACTGGAGATTGTATTGGTCCTTAAAGTAGTATTATAATCATTACTGGACTTTTATTCAAGTGTCCGTCAAAAGTCGTGAGTTTTATAAACAGTAATTCAGATGTTTATCTTTTCTTGTCTTGTCTTACTTTGTGTTGCTTCGACTTATCTAAACTTATCTTGGTTTGTCTTGTCTTACTTTGTGTTGCTATGTCTTGTATTAACTTATCTTGGTTTGTCTTGTCTTACTTTGTGTTGCTTCCTCTTGTCTTACTTTGTGTTGCTACGTCTTGTCTTAACTTTTCTTGCTTTGTCTTGTTTTACTTTGTGTTGCTTCGTCTTGTCTTACTTTGTGTTGCTTCGTCTTGTCTTAACTTATCTTGGTTTGTCTTGTCTTACTTTGTGTTGCTTCGTCTTGTCCTAACTTATCTTGGTCTGTCTTGTCTTACTTTGTGTTGCTTCGTCTTGTTCTAACATATCTTTGATTGTCTTGTCTTACTTTGTGTTGCTTCGTCTTGTCCTAACTTATCATGGTTTGTCTTGTCTTACTTTTTGTTGCTTCGTCTTGTCCTAACTTATTTTTGTTTGTCTTGTCGTACTTTGTGTTGCTTCGTCTTGTCTTACTTTGAGTTGCTTCGTCTTGTCCTAACTTATCTTTGTTTGTCTTGTCGTACTTTGTGTTGCTTCGTCTTGTCTTACTTTGAGTTGCTTCGTCTTGTCCTAACTTATCTTTTTTTGTCTTGTCGTACTTTGTGTTGCTTCGTCTTGTCTTACTTTGAGTTGCTTCGTCTTGTCCTAACTTATCTTTGTTTGTCATGTCTTTCTTTTTGTTGCCTTGTCTTGTCTAAACTTATCTTTGTTTGTCTTGTTTTACTTTGAGTTGCTTCGTCTTGTCTAAACTTATCTTTTTTTGTCTTGTCGTACTTCGTGTTGCTTCGTCTTGTCTTACTTTGAGTTGCTTCGTCTTGTCCTAACTTATCTTGGTTTGTCATGTCTTACTTTGTGTTGCTGCGTCTTGTCTTAACTTATCTTTGTTTGTGTTGTCTTTCTTTGAGTTGCTTCGTCTTGTCTAAACTTATCTTTGTTTGTCTTGTCTTACTTTGTGTTGCTTCGTCTTGTCCTAACTTATCTTGGTTTGTCATGTCTTACTTTGTGTT
Organism: Tegillarca granosa; assembly: GCA_029721355.1. NCBI lineage: Eukaryota > Metazoa > Mollusca > Bivalvia > Arcoida > Arcidae > Tegillarca > Tegillarca granosa. The sequence goes on along the minus strand of CM056606.1, from coordinate 33,451,568 downwards.
GCTTCGTCTTGTCTTAACTTATCTTTGTTTGTCTTGTTTTACTTTGAGTTGCTTCGTCTTTTCCTTACTTATTTTGGTTTGTCATGTCTTACTTTGTGTTGATTCGTCTTGTCTAAACTTATCTTTGTTTGTCTTGTCTTACTTTGTGTTGCTTCGTCTTGTCTTAGTTTGTGTTGCTTCGTCTTGTCCTAACTTATTTTGGTTTGTCATGTCTAACTTTGTGTTGCTTCGTCTTGTCTAAACTTATCTTTGTTTGTCTTGTCTTACTTTGTGTTGCTTCGTCTTGTCTTAACTTATCTTGGTTTGTCATGTCTTACTTTGTGTTGCTTCGTCTTGTCTAAACTTATCTTGGTTTGTCATGTCTTACTTTGTGTTGCTTCGTCTTGTCTAAACTTATCTTGGTTTGTCATGTCTTACCTTGTGTTGCTTCGTTTTGTCTAAACTAATCTTTGTTTGTCTTGTCTTAATTTGTGTTGCTTCGTCTTGTCTTAACTTATCTTGGTTTGTCATGTCTTACTTTGTGTTGCTTCGTCTTGTCTAAACTTATCTTTGTTCGTCTTGTTTTACTTTGTGTTGCTTCTTCTTTTCTTAACTTATCTTGGTTTGTCTTGTCTTACTCTGTGTTGCTTCGTCTTGTCTTAACTTATCTTGGTTTGTCTTGTCTTACTTTGTGTTGTTCGTCTTGTCTTAACTTATCTTGGTTTGTTTTCTCTTTCTTTGTGTTGCTTAGTCTTGTCTTACTTTATGTTGCTTCGTCTTGTCCTAACTTATCTTGGTTTGTCTTGTCTTACTTTGTGTTGCTTCGTCTTGTCTTAACTTAAAAATTTTTTTTTTCATTTTTTTAGAAAGTATGTTTACCATAACATGTACATGTAGTTGTGTAGTACAGAGTGCAGAATAAATTTTAAATGAGGTTATTAAGAATTATTGCTTGAATAAGTCAAACTGACATAGGCAACAGTCAGGAAATTAAAATATTTTATTTTGAAGTACATGTGAACGTACGACATAAGAACTTGGTAAATACGCTGTGTTACGCTTAGTGATTGATATTTTATATTTGTCGGTTTATTGGTTTTTTTTTTTTTTTTTTTTTTTTTTTTTTTTTTTTTTTTTTTTTTTTATTATTATTATTATTATTATTATTTATTTATCTATTTTTTACGGAAAATGGAGAAAAATTAACATGTTATGTAAGTATTTAAAACCAACTTTTAAGATTTAAAAGATATAATATTTGACACAAAGTACTTTTTGTATTTTGTAAAGCTTCTCTTCCATGATTTAAAGCTGTTAGGTCGGCAATATTTTGAAAGCTCATTGGGCGTGTACCGAAATTGAAATATGGAAATAAGCTGTGTAAAATAGGTGATGTTATAATCGGAAAATAAACACACCCTTACCTTGATTAATGTTCTTTGATAATATTATTTAGAATAAAAACATAAAATGCGGTAAAAGGGGTATGACATTAAAATGAAATTTACTCATTCATTATAAAAACATTTTTCCTCGTTGATTTTGAGGGTTTTTCAAATTTTCAAATCCTGTTAAATCCAAGCGAGCGAGTCTAATATCAAACATTATGCACAGTATAATTCTTAAGTGTAAACAAAATCTTCACAACAAAAATACGACACAATAACTGCATTAACTTCGTAGCTTATAATGTATTTTAACATCAATTTATTTAAAAATAAAATATGCAAGATCTTCATTAGTTCTGCGCAGCTAATAAAATTGTGGAATTTAGAGATGATATTTTTTAATCATTTTAGATCACATTTTTCAAATAAAACACCGCTGATGGGCAGGGACCTATTTATCTAATGAATTATTTTCATTTCAATTTATTTTTGTTTTTTAAGATCAGATTTATATAGGGTGTGTAAACTTTGTAAAACAGGAATGGAATTTTTAGTTCAAGATAAATACACAGTATGTTCTTATGATTCACAAAAAATACCACTAGTCACATATGTGACACCAAACAAGTAACAAGGCAGTAAATTGAAACTGATGAAAAAATATGTATTTGCACAATGAAAGTTTACGTCAAGAACCGGCAGTAATTACATCACGTAACAATAGTTACCATTGGCTTTTTCAAATCGTTCCAAGTACCAAACGGATGTTATTTCATCATTTAAAACAATATAGGATTGTAGTACCCGGTACAATATCGTCATCTGTCAAAACAGAGCTAATACTTGAACTACATCATCATTATTCCCGGTTCCCGCCCTGAACCGGATTTGTAAATTCCGCGAAGTTTTTGATTCTGTACATTTTGTTGTTGTATGTTCTGCATTGCTCCAGATATTTCTCGATGCACGTTTTCAGCTTTAAACTTGTACTTACTACATGTATGTGCATGTTTTTCTTTTCCTTTTTCTTCTTATTTATTTTATTTTATTGTATTGTATTTTATTGTATTATATTTCATTTATTTTTTATTTTTTCATTTATTTTTTTTTTGCGTCATTACTTGGTTATTGCATACTTGCGTACTGTATGATTTTCCAGCTACATCTAGTATCATTCTATTTTACAGCTAACATTAACTTCATTATTATTCAGTTATGTAAAATAATTAACATAATCCTGATGAATTTATGTGACAGTAACTGTTGTAGGTACATATTGTTAATTATCGAGAGTTAAACTGAACACATAACTCACCTTAATTAATTAACACGTCAGTGACATACATTGTCTGTATGAGTTAAGTGAGTGACTGGTCTGTAGGCGTTTTACTACAGTAATGATCAGTGAAGTTACTTACGTTGTCTGTAACACTCATGTTATGTGTCTGTTAATCCATTTTACGCCATGCCAATTTTTATTTCAATGGTCACCTGACTGATAAAACATAAATCTTGGTCAGTTCTTTGTTAACAAGCTGTTAGTTCTGTCTATTTTAATGTCAATTTCTCGGAAACTTTATGCTCCTTTGTTCGCGCGCGGTATTGTCTGTGTTTTATACCTGTCCTCTGTAAGTTTAATGCGCTATACACGATACATGTTGATACATTCTTATACAATGTTTGTCGTTTTTATGTTAGAACCCTTTTACGCTATCTTTTTTTTTAGTTAAAATGCAAAAGAAAAATGGTTTCCATGGTAACAGAATATTTCATTTATACACTTAAATACAAAGTACTACATCATTACTGGACACACAGATGTAAAGATGTGTTTTGCTGCACTGTAATGAAGTTTTAAGAGTCAGTTTCAATGCACAATTTCAATTTTTGTTGTGTCGACATAATGATCGCAATATGTGTTATATCGACGGAATGATATATCGACTGATTGTTGTCAAAATGTGTTATATCGACAGAATGATGTCGATGTGTGTTATGTCGACTTTTGGTTGTCAATATCTGTTATATCGACTGATTGTTGTCAATATGTGTTATATCGACTGAATGAGGTCAATATGTGTTATATCGACGATTGTTGTCATTATTTGTAATATCGACTGATTGCTGTCAATATTTGGTATATCGACTGATTGTTGTCAATATGTGTTATATCGACTGATTGTTGTCAATATGTAAAATCTCGGCTGATTTTTGTCAAAATGTGTTATATCGACTGAATGCTGTCAATATGTGTTTTATCGACTGAATGATGTCAATATGTGTTTTATCGACAGAATGCTGTCAATATGTGTTATATCGACAGAATGATGTCAATATGTGTTTTATCGACTGATTGTTGTCAATGTTTGGTATATCGACAGAATGATGTCAATATGTGTTTTATCGACTGATTGTTGTCAATATTTTGTATATCGAAAGAATGCTGTCAATATTTGGTATATTGATAGAATGAAGTCAATATGAGTTATATCGACAGAATGATGTCAGTTTGTGGTATATCGACTGATTGTTGTCAATATTTTGTATGTCGACAGAATGCTGCCAATATGCTATATTGAGTGTTGTCAATATCTGGTATATCGACAGAATGCTGTCAATATGTGTTATATCGACGATTGTTGTCATTATTTGCAATATCGACTGATTGCTGTCAATATGTGTTTTATCGACCGAATGAGGTCAATGTGTGTTATATCGACGATTGTTGTCATTATTTGTAATATATATCGACTGATTGCTGTCAATATGTGGTATATCGACTGATTGTTGTCATTATTTGTATATCGACAGAATGCTGCCAATATGTGTTATATTGAGTGTTGTCAATATTTGGTATATCGACAGAATGCTGTCAATATGTGTTATATCGACGATTGTTGTCATTATTTGTAATATCGACTGATTGCTATCAATATGTGGTATATCGACTAAATGTTTTCAATATTTGGTTTATCGACAGAATGCTGTCAATATGTGATATATCGACTGATCGTTGTCAATATTTTGTATATCGACAGAATGATGTGAATATATCCACCTTGTATGATTACGCTTTGATAATACTTCTCACGTGATATATAACTATTCTCATTATATGCATGACTTTACATAATTCATTTTATTTTTGTGTACAAAAAACCAAAAAGGGTTAACAAATAAATAACATAATTATTGTTTGATGTACGAAATAGTGCTAAAAACCATATAAATGTAAAGAATGTATTTTATTTGTGCAGTACAAGTGTATATCAGATATGGGTGTGTCTGGTGTAATTAACATTATATTGCGTTGGAAAATAAAAACCTTTTTGTGTAACAAAGCGTTAAAAGATAATTCGAAAATTTCTAGAGCTCTTTATATATCTGATATCAGATCATAGTGTAATTTTTACATTAAATTATTATTTATTCATTCGCTCACCTTGCAGTTAAACCAAGTTTTTGAGTACTTTTAAGAGAAATGCACCTCATAATTTTATACTTTAAGCGTACTAGTATATTAAAAATCCAGTGCTACATGCATGTTATGACTGGTGTTTTTTTTTTTTTTTTTTTTTTTTTTTTTTTTTTTTTTTTTTTTTTTGCAAAATTAAAAAACAAATCATGTTTACCATTTGAAAGTGGTTAATACATTATTTCATAAAAAAAAAAATAACCACATGACTCAATCATGGTAAAACTATATATCTTGCTCAAACAACACTAACGTTTGCGCGGCATTCCAATCTTGTAAATAATGAAAATACTGCATTGTTTTATCTACACAAAACAACGTCATTACAACTACGCTCTGACGATGGTTCTTGAATTAGGACAGCGGGCAAAAATTCCTGTTAATATTGCAATTACGTCATAACTGTTATTATGTTATTTTATTACAAAATCATATTTCGTATGATTAGGAAATATCTAGATCACATTCTATTTCCTATGTCGCGTCAAAACATATTTATTTGCCTGTCAATTTTCCGTTTTAAATCAAGTTTCTCAGTACTTCTCAGTACTTCTAAGTTATTATTATTTAACTACGATGTTAAAGTACCGTACTTATCTCAATTATCTTAAAACAAGTTTAGTGTATTAAAGTATGCATTGTACTGTATCGTGAAAGTTAAGTGAGTTGCTAGTATGATAAAGTACTAAAATGATTTCTGGTCCCAAGCAAATTAAATAACGAAACTGAGAAATGATCATGGCTTCTTAATTGGACATAATATTAAATACTTATGATATCGTTGTTGATAACAGCTTACCGAATACATTTCTGTCATCTGTGTAGACATTATCATTCTTTACATTTCATGATATATCTAAATTATATGATGATGATAATGATGATGATGTACACATAACGTTTACATATTTCTGAAAAAAAAACATATAATAGGGAAGCTTGGACCATAAACAAAATTAATAAGAGATTTACTAGGAAAGTAGGTCACAATGACCTATTTCTTCTAATCACCGTGTACTAAGCTTTATACTGGTATGTTGCATAACATAAAAATTAAGAATATATATATATATATATATATATATATATATATATATATATATATATATATATATATATATGTCACATATACCGATAACTTATTTTCATTTCCTGGTATAGATGTTATTAAGTTACCAATATGGTAGCTCAGTTGGTAGAATGCTCGCTTCGTATTCGGGAGGTCGGGGTTTGAGCCCCAGCTGGGTTTGACCAAGACTTGAAAATTGGTAGTGACTGTTCTTTCGCCAAGCATTAGGTATTTAGAAATGAAAGTCACGGGGTCCTTCGAAGAAAACCTTAAAAACCGATGCCCCGTGTCACGTTAATGAAACCATCTCTACACATTGCCCTAAGCGCACTGCAAAGATAAAAATTTCTGCCACTTCACATACAGCTGGTGATGTCTCGATATAGGTGAAATATTATTGACTATAATGTAAAACCCAATCAGTTCATGTTATTAAGTTATGCTTACGTACCAAATTTCATTATTATAGTTGTAATGAGAATCTCATATGTGAGGCACCTATGTTGCTGTTTGTGAGATTTAAAAATCTGAGCGAAATAAAACGTTAAAATTAATGAGAAGATAATAAATTCTAAATTTTTGTGTAGTTCAATACATTCTGAATGTAGCTTTTGCATAATACACACCACATACTTTTTATGAAAAAAATAAATAAGAATAATAGTCTGATTGTTATATCTGGAGAAACAGTAGTGGGTACTGTTACATGTCACTGAAGGACATAAAGGTTTATTATTGGATGCTCTACCCGATAGGACGCGAAACGAGAAACCTCTAGTCAACATAATCCAGTATCAAAATACGAAATAAAACTAATAATGACAATAACTGTTGTTGTTATTATTATTATTATTATTATTATTATTATTATCATCATCATCATCATCATCAGTATTATTATTATTATTATTATTATTATTATTATTATTATTATTATTATTATTATTATTATCATCATCATCATCAGTATTATTATTATTATTATTATTATTATTATTATTATTATTATTATTATTATTATTATTATTGTTGTTGTTGTTGTTGTTGTTGTTGTTATTATTATTATTATTATTATTGTTATTATTATTAAATGGGTCAAAGCTGTCCTTAAATATTCCATCAGTCTTTTATAGAATCGCGTCATTACAGGATATATTTACGCTAATTTGATGTCACATCTAACTCAGTTAATTTTTGATTGACACAAGAGGTTTTTTATTGTTGGTAAGCAATTCATTAAATTACTTCTTGTGCTATTTTAGGGTAGACAAGATTGCTTAATTGTTTTATATCCACCCAGCGAACCCTCTTCCTAAAAGTCGCAAATTTGTTCAAGAAGAGAACTCTAAGATATTGGTGATATACTAGTATCCGTTAAAGGGGCGTAAATATAATTTCAACCATTCTTCACTCTATTGAAAAACTTATACCTTATTGCGCTTTCTTCCTTTTATTATTATCTTTGTGGCATAGTGGTGCGAAGACAATGTGTCATCTCACGATACTACAGTAGCCAAATACCAAATGAAAACTAAAAAGATACATTAAAGTACATTAGATGACTTTATGGAAGCAAAACATCACATGACAAAGTTTGTTAAATCTTTTTTATTTATTTATTTATAGATTTGTTTATTTTCATTATCAATTTGATATTAACTCGTCTGATGTGCCATCTAGACGATCAGGATCGAAATCTGGTGAATTAAAACGACAGAACAAGGGGGATAACCCGTTTACTAGGGCGAACGAAAGCAACGCGGTCTTTTGAAATATATAACTTGCCTGGAAAACAATATTGCTGTCAAAAGCGTTGCGTTACTTAATATCAGCTATACCAGGAAATAAAAATTAGTATACTTGATCAAGTGATGTACTAACCTTTCATTATTGTAAATTGTAATTGTTTAAATGACGTTCATGTACCGATTTCTGTTTTATGATACAATACTCGCATATGTACTACATGCCATAAAAAGTTTATATATTGTGACAGCAAAAACATTACAAAAAGGTACTTCCAAAAGTAATAGTCTCACTCCAGATCGGTCTCAGTATTGTACAGTCTAAAGACAATGTTTGCAATAGTTAGTACCTTAAAAGGGATAGTGTTTTAAGCCAGTCAGCTTTCTGTTTCAAACTCATTATTGTAAGTGGTGCATACGCATTTTTAAAATAACCGTAAAAAGTGTATAATATGCCATGAGTATTCAAGGTCTATTTAGATGAAGATGTCAAAATGCTTTTAATGGATTACACAAAGTAGAAAACATGTCAAGATTTTCTAATATTATAATTTAAAGGGTGCATAAACCTCTTCATCTATCTTTTTTTGTTGACATGGGTAATAATAATGATAAAATGTTTCAAAAGGTAAAGGGGATACGGGAATTAAATGTGATGTAATGAAGTGTTTAAAGTTAAGTAAGGATAGAATACACAGATTTACAGGCTACAAGAATCTTGTTATACGTTAAACCGAAAAGTACAACATTTATAATACAGCAAAACTTTACGTCCTAATTCTGGGATTTTTATTATTTTTTTATTTTTTATTTATTTATTTATTTTTTTATTTATTTTATTTAAATAAGAATCTATCGTGTAAAATTATATTGTTTAAAGGTATTAATGTTCTTCCAACATTGGTCAGTTTTCTCTTGGCCATTCGATAATTCTTGTTTCTATGACGTCACAATCAAATCCACAACAGTTAATTCTACTGTTTATCTGTCGAAATCAGGTTCTTGTACTGAAAAACATAATTTTATGTGCTACAGCCAAATGTCGAATCCTCATACATGTAAAAGAAATATAAAAAATGATAAAAATTCAAGAACAAAATCACATAAAGTAAGAAAAACAAATGATTTTGTAAGCGTATTTTTATGTTATTGAATTATCAAAATGGAAAAAAAACTGAAAAATCTTAAAAATATTAAAATACATTTTTTTTTACCTGACCCAGGTTATATTTTGACATATTTATGATTAAGTGGCATTTATTGTAACATATTTTGATGACGTCACTATTTTATAGGTTAGATAAAAGTCAGTGTGAAACACAAAATTCTTGTTTTTCACGAAATGTTAAACAATTAAAGCATAAACACTAACATTTTACTCTGTGTCAAGGTAAACTTACATTCATTCAGCCCCTCAGGTACATGTATGTGAAATGGTTTTGCCTCTTATACACAAAAATACACCGGTACCGCTTTAGATTTATCACGTGATGCAGGTTTATCACGTGATACACAAGCTGGCGTTTACTTACACCCGACCGTATTTGTGTGTATGACACGTAGTCATTTTTATATAATTTGTATTTTAAAAAAACAGTAACATATATATTTGCTGAGGAAAAATTTCAAATAAAATTGCCAAAATGTATATATGTAAGAGGTCGCATGACGTTTGAATAAAGGCTACGTTAATGGCATTTTTTGGCAATACCTAGAGCAGCATTTTAAGTTGCCCAAAACCAAAAACATGAAATATGGACCAATATCGCAACATAAATGATAAGCAATACATTAATAATAATATACCACAATACATAGATTGTAATAAAAATTATAAAATTTGGTCAAATACCATAATATAAAATGTGGCGCAGCAAAAGATAGTCCAATCCTATACCATTAAAAGTGGTCAAATAAATGTTGGTCTTATACCGTAAAATTAAAAATGAATCATATGATATTGTCCAATACCATAACATTAAAACTTGTCCAACATCATAACATGACACGTGGTCCAACATCATAACATGACACGTGGTCTAACATCATAACATGACACGTGCCACGATACCATAACATGACACGTGGTCCAACATCATAAAACGACACGTGGTCCAACATCATAACATGACACGTGGTCCAACATCATAACATGATACGTGGCATAATACCATAACATGACACGTGGTCCAACATCATAACATGACACGTGCCACAATACCATAACATGACACGTGTTCCAACATCATAAAATGACACGTGGTCCAACATCATAACATGACACGTGGTCCAACATCATAACATGACACGTGGCATAATACCATAACATGACACGTGGTCCAACATCATAACATGACACGTGCCACAATACCATAACATGACACGTGGTCCAACATCATAACATGACAGGTGGCACAATACCATGATAACATGACACGTGACACAATACCATGATAACATGACAAGTGACACAATACCATTATAACATGACAAATGACCAAATTCCATAACATGACACGTGGTCCAATAACATGACAGGTGGTACATACTATGATAACATGACACGTGACACAATACCTTAACATGACACGTGGCACAATACCATGATAACATAACACGTGATACAATACCATGATAACATGACAAATGACCAAATTCCATAACATGACACGTGGCACAATACCATGATAACATAACAAATGGCCAAATTCCATAACATGACACGTGGTCCAATACCATAACATGACACGTGGCACAATACCATGATAACATGACAAATGGCCAAATTCCATAACATGACACGTGGTCCAATACCATAACATGACACGTGGCACAATACCATGATAACATGACAAATGGCCAAATTCCATAACATGACACGTGGTCCAATACCATAACATGACACATGACCGAATTTCATAACATGACACGTGGCCCAATTCCGTAATATGACACGTGGCCCAAAACCATAACTTGACTGAACATACAATAGAATAAAAGGTTGCAAAAAATATTACATGAAAAACTGACGGATATTTTCACATAAGAGGTGTCAGGAACCACAACATAAAACTTTGTAAAATCCCATGGCATAAAAGATAATAAAACAAACATACCAGTCCGTGTCCACATCACAATCCCAAAAACAAAGTAAAAACTTTGCAAACTGGCAAAATATGTTAAACACGTGAACTTCCATCAAGGAAGTGAGGCCGGGCGCTCCGGAAGGGTAAGCACCTCCTGTCTAGCTAGCTAACCCGTCACGTGCAAGCCATTTTTGAGAATGAAAGGAACAAAGAACTATGGTAAGTCAAATATATCCAGTATAAGTTGGAATACAGTGACTACATACTTATCAACAATATTGTGATGACGGCCATAAAACTTTTTAAGGGCCCTGATTAGCCTAGGCTTGCAATATCCTTGTGTCAATAATTTAATTGTAAGTAATTTGCTTCGTTGCAGAAAGTCCCCATAGTGGGAACAAGCTCCACCGTACCGTATTAACTGTGAAACATATACACCATACGCAGGAGAAGAGGGATGTCACTGCAAAGAAACGGAAAGTTGACAATAGAAAAATTGAAGTCATCACGTTTGTCGTATAGCTTCAGATGTAATCTTTCATGGGTGTAACTAAGTGGAAGGTTGTCACATACTTTAATGTAAAAGATTGCAAAGTGGAAGGCTGCCACCTACTCTAACATAAAAGAATGCCCAGTGGAAGGTTGTCACATACTTTAACATAAAAGATAGCCCAGTGGAAGGTTGTCGTATACCTTAACATAAAAAATGCCCAGTGAAGGTTGTCACATATACTTTAACATAAAAGATAGCCCAGTGGAAGGTTGTCGTATACCTTAACATAAAAGATAGCCCAGTGGAAGGTTGTCGTATACCTTAACATAAAAGATAGCCCAGTGGAAGGTTGTCGGTGCGCCCGCGCCATTACCGCATTATATCTGAAAATGGCGCTATAGATTTAATCTCAATGGGTCCTACAGGCGCACAGTATTTTTGACACATCTATCATGTTGTTTACTTTATTTCATCCCGCTTCCAATCGTCTATGTACAGCTAATTCATATTGTACGACTATGTTATTCGTGTTATTGCTTAACCCGAAATACCCAAAAGTCCCATATACGTTTAACGGTAACGGGTCAGGGGGGATAATCAGTGTAATACTATCGAATCATGTCGAAGAGAAAACAGACAGATTTGTGGAGCTTCGATTTCGTTAGAAAGCAAAGTAAAACAGTTGACGCAGGTGTATATATTTATATGAATCCTTAAAAATAAATAAAGTGCATGCATGTTGATTGCAGTGTTCACAAAAAATTATTATGTACTATAGATTCCGAACTTGTATATCTGTTGTGTATATATAGGCCTGACGAACATTTGTTACATGTATACTGGCATATTTTATTTTGTAAGGACTAGATTTTGAACATAGTTGTAGATTTTGAACATAGTTGCGTCGTGTGTTTTGTTTTCTGACGAACGAATATTGGCCCACTTATATCAGAAATGACCCCCAACTTTCCTGTTGTATGGGCCAGTGTGGCCCCTATAGCTCCCAAACAATCAGAAACACTGCCTTAACATAAAAAATGCCCAGTGAAGGTTGTCACATATACTTTAACATAAAAGATAGCCCAGTGGAAGGTTGTCGTATACCTTAACATAAAAGATAGCCCAGTGGAAGGTTGTCGTATACCTTAACATAAAAGATAGCCCAGTGGAAGGTTGTCGTATACCTTAACATAAAAAATGCCCAGTGGAAGGTTGTCACATACTTTAACATAAAAGATAGCCCAGTGGAAGGTTGTCACATACCTTAACATAAAAGATAGCCCAGTGGAAGGTTGTCGTATACCTTAACATAAAAAATGCCCAGTGGAAGGTTGTCACATACTTTAACATAAAAGATAGCCCAGTGGAAGGTTGTCACATACCTTAACATAAAAGATAGCCCAGTGGAAGATTGTCACATACCTTAACATAAAAGATAGCCCAGTGGAAGGTTGTCGTATACCTTAACATAAAAAATGCCCAGTGGAAGGTTGGCACATACCTTAACATAAAAGATAGCCCAGTAAAAGGTTGTCGTATACCTTAACATAAAAAATGCCGAGTGGAAGGTTGTCACATACCTTAACATAAAAATAGCCCAGTGAAGGTTGTCACATACTTTAACATAAAAATAGCCCAGTGGAAGATTGTCACATACTTTAACATAAAAATAGCCCAGTGAAGGTTGTCACATACTTTAACATAAAAATAGCCCAGTGAAGGTTGTCACATATACTTTAACATAAAAGATGACCCAGTGGGAGTTTGTCGTATACCTTAACATAAAAAATGCCCAGTGGAAGATTGCCCCATTTTGTAACATAAAAATGCCCAGTGAATGTTGCCACATACTTTAATATAAAAGATAGCCCAGTGGAAAGTTGTCAGAAACTTAAATATACAAAATAGCCGAGTGGTAAGGATGTCACATGCTTTAAATTAAAAATAAAGCCCAGTTGAAGTTTGCCACATATTTTAATATAAAAGATAGCCCAGTGGAAGGTTGTCACATACTCTAGCATAAAAAATAGCCCAGTGGAAGGTTCCCACATATTTTAAGATAAAAGATAGCCATATATATATATATATATATATATATATATATATATATATATATATATATATATATATATATATATATGACATACACTGCACTGCTTCTTGTATGCCTTTTAATATTTCATTCAGACACATTTTAACACAACATTATATAAATTAACCTGTTAGGAAAAAGCTATTATTAACTAGATACAGCAGAACGTTCCCGGGTTCGGTCCCCTAACTAGACAAGATTTACTACAAAAAGCACAGTTGTATAAACGCTCACATAACAACAATCACGTAATAAAAAACAAAATTATATTTTTTGTTTTGTGTGACACGTTAATTTTTTAAATAAAAGAGACATTGTTTTTTATCAAGTGTAAAGTTTATTTTTTATACGCCCAAAGACAAAACTGCACTTGCAATAAAAATAGAAAGTTTCATTCATTTTTTTAAACTCTGGATTACAACATGATAATAACTGTAATTATATGTAAAATAAACAGGAAGCTTTAAAATATAAACTGGTTTGAACTGAAAAAAATTAACTTAAGTGGTTAAATGAAAAAGTCAAACTCTCTCTCTCTCTCTCTCTCTCTCTCTCTCTCTCTCTCTCTCTCTCTCTCTCAATGAAATACATTGCAGTTAAACATACTCTCTCTCTCTCTCTCTCTCTCTCTCTCTCTCTACTCTCTCTCTCTCAGTGAAATAGTTAAACTCTCTCTCTCTCTCTCTCTCTCTCTCTCTCTCTCTCTCTCTCTCTCTCTCTCTCTCTCTCTCTCTTATGAATTATTCCGTAGTAAAGTAAGTATAAATGAATTCCATAGAGAAAAAAGATATTTGGTATTTTTTATAAAACCTTGGTTATACTTGTAATAAATACATTAGTAAGTGTACATTAATTATATAGTTACTTACATAAACTTACAGATTGAGCACAAAAAATCTTAAAAAGTAGATAATAATATACTTGGTACACTTGAAATTAACTTTGACATCCTCAAGCTTACAGAGCAGGGGTATATTACGTAGTTTAGCAACCTTGACCCGGTAGTTTAGCATACTTGACGATGTAGCTAAGCAACCTTGACCGGTATTTTAGCATACTTAACCGGGTAGTTAAGCAACCTTGACCGGTATTTTAGCAACCTTTACCGGTTAGTTGAGTAACCTTGGCTGGATAGCTAAGCAACCTTGACTGGTATTTTAGCAACCTTGACCGGTTAGTTAAGCAACCTTGACCGGTTAGTTAAGCAACCTTGACCGGTTAGTTAAGCAACCTTGAACGGTATTTAAGCAACTTTGACCGGTTAATTAAGCTACCTTGGCCGGATAGCTAAGTGACCTTGACCGGTTAGTTAAGCAACCTTGGCCGGAGAGCTAAGCAACCTTGACCGGTTAGTGAAGCAACCTTGACCGGTTAGTTAATCAACTTTGGTAGGATAGCTAAGCAACCTTGACCGGTAGTTTAGCATACTTTAACCGGTTTGTTTAGCAACCTTGACCAGTTAGTTAAGCAACCTTGACCGGATAGTTAAGCAACCTTGACCGGTAGTTTAGCAACCTAAATCGGTTGTTTAGCATACTCCTACTTGACCTAGCAGTTCTGCAAAGTTACTTTACCGTTGTGTACACGGGTTAAAAAACGTGTAAGAGAGCGTTACAGAAATAGACTCTACAGATAACTACGATAAAATATATATTTTAACAAATAATTACTAATCATATTAATAAAAATTTAAGGTAAATGTCAGTTATAC
Organism: Tegillarca granosa; assembly: GCA_029721355.1. NCBI lineage: Eukaryota > Metazoa > Mollusca > Bivalvia > Arcoida > Arcidae > Tegillarca > Tegillarca granosa. The sequence goes on along the minus strand of CM056606.1, from coordinate 33,436,530 downwards.
TCTCCCGTGTATTTTTATATGCAGTAAGTTATATAACTAGCTCTGGTTTGGTAGTATTTTGTTATTATACTAACACCAGCTAGTAATTGTTTAATGCATGTTACATACGGGACAAACAATTTCTGGAACGCGTGTTTAAAAATTCATTCGAGTTGTATTACTTCTGTCATCATAATTTTTTGAATTTTCTGAATGAAATATTCAATGACATTATAAAATTTTGAATATGTCATTCAGAAAATTAAAAAAATCATAAGATGATACTTCTAATTCCGTGTTATTTTTATCAATATAAATTATAAATTCTTTATTTGTCATGTGTACTTAAAAACCTTTTATTTTTTTCTTCATAAAAACCGTTTTTATTTTACTTATTTCAATTATGTCGACTTTGACATAGATTGTTCTTCAATTATTTTATTGATGTGAAAAACGCGTTAAATTTTACCGAACAAAAACCACATGATGTATAATATTTAACATTGACAAGTGTGTAATTCATTCATAAAAATCTTCACAAATCTATACATCCGTGACGATATAATTTATAACGATATTGTAAGAAATATGATCGCTTCAGAGCTATACATTGATTTAGCCGTAGGAAAAACCCCCTCGTGACGTCACCGAGGGACATGTTATATATAATAAAATCGACCACTAAAACTTGACTTAGTGACCTATAAATTTGATGTTTACGTGTAATTTGTTTTATTTTTAATGAAGTCTGACAAAATGCACCTAAATCTATCAAAACTTAAAATTCTCTTTCAATATTATGAACTATAAATTAAATGGATTTTAACAACAGAAGAATCCTATTTAAATATTACAAATCGAAAGGTCAATTGCTCAGATCAAACTTGTTGTGGTAACTGCACTTTAAATATAGCCGATACCACCATGTGTTTAAGTACTACATAACAAAAGCGATTTTCTCAGCTTTTAGATAGAATCTGGACGAGAAAATTTAAAGATTAGTTAAGATATTGTTTCACTATAATCTGACAAAAAATCTGATTTAAAAATGGTCAGGAAGTAGCCGAATTAAGGTACCACACCCACTATTGAGTGTAGTGTACGTTGACCTATTTTTGAGATAGTAAAGTTAGGCCGGCTGTTCAAACAGCATCATAAGTAGTGTAGGATTATCAGAGGAAGGATGTATAAATAGTGTTACACACCGTTTGATTTTTGTTTGTGATTCTTACACAAAAAAATTGAGCCCGATATTCTAGGGATCAATGTGGTATTTACGGTATATAGAAGGAATTTGGTGATAATTTTTGGCCTGGCGACATGAGTTTGGACAATATTTTGCCAGGATGTGAAAGTTACTTCAACAGAAAATTAATGAGGTGGTTTTGTTTATATAATGTGTTCAAATGTACGGCTGTACTCCGGGTTTAGTATTCACATTATTATAATATATTGTCTGATTATCAACCAATTCAGTTTTGGAATCACCATATCCGATCTTTACCCCTATGGATCACAGAATGGGGACAGAGAGACCGCTCGATTAGATGACGGGGGATCCGGTAGAATAGATCTTAATTCTACTTTTAAATTCTTTGGCAGAAATTACAACAAATTATTCGTAAGTATACACGTTGTATTTACAGAGATTTTTGTATTGGCTGTGTGTTAAGGGTTTCCAACTTTGCGTATGATAATGATCTAGATACACACAGATTAATAATCTAACAATGATTATGTAATGTTAGTCTTTACAATGATGGTGTTAATAGTGATAGACAGTTTTCTACCCCCAAGGAACTATTGCGTGTGAGAACTGAAACTTGTGTTGAATTCTCTCTATAAATGTACATTCCTTTGCACAAAGGGTGACTAATTAAGTCTATATGTTAACGTTATTATGACACATAAACTAACATATATGTACCACATAACCCACCTGCAAAATTGAGAATTTTGAAAAAGAAATATCCTCGTGAGTGATTTTTTTGGGCTGGGGGGTGTCAGTATGATTCAGTGTACTGTGACAGTAACCTTAAAGGTCAAGTCTTGGGTCAAGTACATAAATCAAGAGCCGACGATGTACAGAGTGGCAGATTTCATATCGGTGACATGGGGACATTCTGTCATTTTACAAAGATAGACAGCTATATAACGAGTTTGTATAATATACTATTTGGTTTTCTTCTTAAGTAAAAATTGACATGAAACCCACACTGTGTAAATATATTGGACGTTTAAGTTTTATGTTTATTCAAGGCCGAACAAGAATGAAGTATTCTATAGAATTCTGTATTATATAATGAATTGTACATGATTCAAGAAATTTCATTATACCAAAAAGAATTAAAAGGTATCTTGTTTCTAAAATCCAGTTTAAACGTGCAGCTAAGTGCCCTGTGTAATGAATAGTTCAATGTCAAAAAGTGCACGTGTGTAACCAGCATGTATGTGTAGTTCTGAATGTGTCACCAGCATACATACAAAGACAATAATGTTATAATTGTACACATGTGTAATCAGCTTGTATGTGTAGTCCTTAATGTGTCACCAACATACATGCAAAGACAATGATTTTTAAATTGTACACATGTGTAATAAGCGTGTATGTGTAGTCTTGAATGTGTCACCAGCATACAGATGGACAGTAATATCACATTGTTATTACTCTTCAATACAACACACACTAATTGTAGATACTCCCCAGCATTAATACTTGAATTTTATCACCACTACAAACAAGAGGTTCTTGGGTAATGCCGAATGATTTGTGACACTAATATTGCATCATCTTTACAAATACATATACTCATCACTGGCGGCCTGCGACACTTACACTTATCATCCCTAAAACACACTCACTGCCTGCGACACTTACATTTATCATCCCTAAAACACACTCACTGCCTGCGACACTTACACTTATCATCCCTAAAACACACTCACTGCCTGCGACACTTACACTTATCATCCCTAAAACACACTCACTGACTGCGACACTTACACTTATCATCCCTAAAACACACTCACTGCCTGCGGCACTTACACTTATCATCCCTAAAACACACTCACTGCCTGCGACACTTACACTTATCATCCCTAAAACACACACACTGCCTGCGGCACTTACACTTATCATCCCTAAAACACACTCACTGCCTGCGACACTTACACTTATCATCCCTAAAACACACTCACTGCCTGCGACACTTACACTTATCATCCCTAAAACACACTCACTGCCTGCGACACTTACACTTATCATCCCTAAAACACACTCACTGACTGCGGCACTTACACGTATCATCCCTAAAACACACTCACTGCCTGCGACACTTACACTTATCATCCCTAAAACACACTCACTGCCTGCGACACTTACACTTATCATCCCTAAAACACACTCACTGCCTGCGGCACTTACACTTATCATCCCTAAAACACACTCACTGCCTGCGACACTTACACTTATCATCCCTAAAACACACTCACTGCCTGCGACACTTACACTTATCATCCCTAAAACACACTCACTGCCTGCGGCACTTACACTTATCATCCCTAAAACACACTCACTGCCTGCGGCACTTACACTTATCATCCCTAAAACACACTCACTGCCTGCGACACTTAAACATATCATCCCTAAAACATACTCACTGCCTGCGACTCTTACACTTATAATCCCTAAAACACACTTACTGCCTGCGACACTTACACTTATCATCCCTAAAACACACTCACTGCCTGCGACACTTACACTTATCATCCCTAAAACACACTCACTGCCTGCGACACTTATATTTATTATTCAAATAAACAGACCGACTCTCTGCCTGCAACAATTGCAGCACTTATCATCACTACAAACAAATCGATATACTGCCTGCAACACTTTCATTTATCATTCTTACAAACACATCGACTGACTGCTGCGACACTTACACTTATAATTCCTACAAACTCATCGACTCCCTGTCTGTGACACTTACACTTATCATCCATACAAACACATCGACACCCTGTCTGTGACACTTATACTTATAATCCCTACAAACACATCGACACCCTGTCTGCGACACTTACAATTACCATCCATACAAACACATCGACTCACTGCCTGCGACACTTATACTTATAATCCCTACAAACACATCGACACCCTGTCTGCGACACTTATACTTATAATCCCTACAAACACATCGACACCCTGTCTGCGACACTTACAATTACCATCCATACAAACACATCGACTCACTGCCTGCGATATTAACACATCATTCCTACAAACATATCTTCACACTTGCCTGCGACAATAACACTTATCATTCCTACAAACACATCAACTGACTGCTGCGACACTCACACTTATTTTCCCTACAAACACACACCGCAATAAATCCGACCCACACACTGTCGTCTTTCCTTACACTATTAAAACGAGCACAAAAAGTTCATCACATAATGTCTTTTCAGATTTTAATCACAGTTTTCCCCTGAAATGATATACAAGTATATATGAACACTTAATACGTAATTAATCATAAAGTTTATCTTAATTAAAGTTATTTAAGATTAGCCTAATAGCCCTTTCATCTATGAGAGAGTCACGGAGATAATGATACACAAAGTAGGTAAAAAGTTCAGTTATTTTCAAACCCTACTACACCCACAGTTACATACAACCTACGTGTTTCTGTATATACCAGACATATTATAAGATGTTTGACGTCTTCAGTATCAGAACTACGTATGCTACATATCTGCATTTTTTACATCGTTTGTTATTATTCTGTTAGTAGAGAAAAACTTAACTCGGTACATGACGCAAATGCACGTATATGTACATTGGACAGACAAATTTGCAATATATACATATATATATATATATATATATATATATATATATATATATATATATATATATATATATATATATATATATATATACACTTATCATCCCTATATGTATATCACTGCTGCTGGATTTCTTATACAAGGGTGCACTGAATGATTGCTTCCTCCAGAATTCTTTCATATAATACTTGGTAAAGAATTCTCAGTTCACGCCTTAATGAACATTTCCAATTAAACCAGGGATGAAAATATTTTAGTTTCTTTTATTAGTTGTGTCTTTGATTAAGCTGACATTTTAGGAGACGTGGACTTGTTTGCTGGTCCAAAATTGTCGTATTGCTGAGGTGAAGTGATAAATGTACAAATCAATTTCATATACAACTTCGTATAGATTTTATCAAAGTAAAACAGGACGTCCCATCTCTAGACTAAACTACAGGTAACAGTGTTTAGAAAAATAAAATTTGACCATTTTAACATCGAAAAAGGGTGACGCCTATGTGTTTTAACAACATATAATAATACCATGCCCAATGTATGCTAATATTTATCTAAACTTGTATAAATTTATGAACATCTGTGCCAAAGTTAACTGTCCGATTTTAATATACAGACATAAATAGCTGAAACATTGCTAAATAAGTAAAATACGACCTTGATCTTTTTTTATAGATCTTTGTACACTCCCATTAATTTTATATAGTAATTTTCGTTTAAAACGTGTTGTAAAATGCCTCATCGTTACACATGAGTAAACGCACATTTATATGCAGTTAACCCTACACGTGTCAGTATATTAGAACACCCAAATTTTGAAGTTGATGCATGTTCATTTGATAAAATTTACATTTAATCATTATTAATTTCAATGAACGTAATGGAATGTGCAATTATAAATATATATACTTCATGGTTTGACGCGCTTGTTTAAAGCAGTGTATTTATGCAGTTTTTGATCTAAAACCATGGCTTTCAATAGGGACTTTCTGATCAAGGATTTAAGAAAATGTGAATATTATTTCAAGACAACAAACATTGATCTTTTTTCTATGTTTAAAAAGCTTTTGAAGTTTGTCATTCTCATTGTTTTTACAATCATATAGACAGCTACATATGCTAATGATAGGTGTGTCATGTACAGAATTTTATATTTTACCAAAAAAGTTATTCAAAATTCTGCACATGCTCATGCAGAATTTTGAAAATTTCTTTTTGTAAAAATTCTAAATTCTGCACATGACAATGTAATAATATTTTCTCAATACTCAACCAGTATTAAAATATGGCCCAGTGTTTGTCCACTAAGGGCTTATAATAGGATCTGTATTTTGATATCGGGGATTTTTGGTCCTTCTAGATTGGGATTTTTGTTCCTTCTAGTTTGATCACTGGTGTGCTTGTATTATGTCACACCAAATGGTGTGTGTGTGTGTGTGTGTGTGTGTGTGTGTGTGTGTGTGTGTGTGTTACTGGATGGTCTTTTGGCATATTCCAACCAAAATAAAATCCTATAGGGTTCATTTCAGAATTCATTTTTTTCTCAGGTCAGAAATAATTGTGTATATTTGAATGATGACGTATTTTCTATTAATTGCTTTTTCGAAATAAGTTAATATATTTATGAGAAACACGGATCATATGTTACATTATTTATACATTTCCCAAGTTGTACGGAAAAAAAGTCTTTCCCGTAAGAGGCGTGTCTGTTAGCATAATTTCCGTTTTTGGAGGAAAAAAACTTCACGGAAAGAAACTAACTGTCCAATCCCATTACAAAACATTTATTTAAAGTCGGAAGTTAAAACCTAAACTTTTGTTTGGATTATAACTTTTTTCAGAAAATTCAACTTTATACATATATATATATATATATATATATATATTTTTTTTTTTTTTTTTTTTTTTTTTGTTTTGTTTATTAACCAATTTGTTTTGTTTTGTTATTTTGTTTTCTTTTTTCTGTATCTTTTCGTGTTTTTTGATTGCATTAACAAGAAAATCTTTAGATGTGAGATCAGATTCATTATAAGACAACATTTGTCAAAGCAAAGCGATGGTCAAGTCAAGTCAAACATACATTTAAATATTTTTATACCTTTTCCGTATTCGGCATCTTTCGGAATTTTATGTCTTCCGCGTAATCGTTGCTATAGGTCTCACATTTTGAACGCAATGGTTCATTAGCTAATGTTTTGTATTAAGCTGTCAATATCACTGCCCTATATCCCGCCAATCTCGTTATGTTTGTCTGGTATATATGTATACACACACCGAATGTTATAATGCTAATTAAGATTTTCCTTATCTTGACACCTACCGTAGAAGAGAGCTAACAATTAAATTCAACTTGATAATGGTTCTAGTTAGATAAAGCGTTACATAAGCTTCCGTACATGCACATGTCATAACGTAGCTATCACACTGTTCTACAAGGGGCCGTCACTGTCAAAATGTTATCCAATCAGGGACCGACATTGTCAAAATGTTATCCAATCAGGTACCGTCACTGTCCAAATGTTATACAGTCAGGGGCTGTCGCTGTGAAAATGTATTCTTTTAGGGAACGCTTCACTCAATGTTATATATATATAGGGAACGTCTCGGCCAGAATCTTAACCTATCAGAAAACGTTTCAGTAATATTGTAGCGCAATTGAAATATCGAAACATGCCGACAGAAAGCATGAAACTTAACTCTTTATTCTTTTAGTGATTTTTTTTCTGACCATGTGCAGATTTTAAGAACGATTTTAATTATCCCCGCCGAGAAATTAACGAGGGCATATAGTGATGCATTCCGTCCGTCTGTCTCCGTGCCTCACACAATTATCTTCCTATACCGTCAATTTGGATTTTGGTGAAAATTTACAGGAATGATCAGTTTGAGGTGTAGTTTTACAATTGTTTCTTTTCAATTGTATGATTCTTCTAAGAGTAAAGTCAATTTGTATTGTATCGATAACCTTTTTTATCCGGTCTTGATCACTGTCATTCCTATGCAGAATATGACGACATTTGGCAGAAATTGTTTTTATGTATTGTTTTGTTTCTTTAACGCTTTGTTTTCTTTAATGTTGTCGCATTAGTTGCAGGTCTTGAGCACGTTATATGTTTGTAATTGTTTTAATTTCATGATTGATGTGATATAATGTTTTTTTTTAGATTGTCAAGACCACAAATATAAGTCTTTCTTGTAGTTTTATCAAATAATGTTATTTTTATTTCTAATAAATATATGTGTGTTCTTATATATTTAATATAAACGGCAATGTTACAAATACTTCTCGGCGGGGGATCTTGTATTCTTACGTTTTTGTTAATAATTTGACTGAAAATAAACGTTTATTACAGATTTTCGATATTTCATGCTCCTAAAAAGAGGGGTTTTTCTCCTGGCTGGACAGTTGTGTACTGTTTCCTTTTCAGTCTATCTCACAAACTTATTCAGGTAAATATATTACCTGTGCATACTCATTAGTAATAAAGGGGATCTAACATATAAAGTATGGTATGTATACAAAGTCATACCAACTTATTAAACTTGCGGAAAATTATTTTATCATTTACATAAAGCGAGAACAAGTCAGATATCCGGCCGTTAATCGGTACGAGAAGGGTGGAGTAAGTTTTGGCTGATAAACATCGAAGTTTGAGGAAGCACGTCGGGAGAACTCGAGTGTTTAATTTGGAAAACACGTATATACATAATTGAAATGATTGAAAGTAATTTTTAAAATTGGTCTATATAATTTTTGCTAATCTTTCAGTTGAGTTTAACTATATATTCAAATGCGTAAAAAACTAAATTGAAGTTTTCAATAAAATCTGTTATGCTAAATCAATTATTGTAAAATACGTATACCATCTCTCTCTCTCTCTCTCTCTCTCTCTCTCTCTCTCTCTCTCTCTCTCTCTCTCTCTCTATATATATATATATATATATATATATATATATATATATATATATATATTAATGATAAATAACTGTTATTCATTTATATGATTGCATTATGACCATAGTTAATAATTAAAAAAGCTAACCATACATAATACTTTATACTTATGTTGTAATCTGTAATCGGAGTAATATTTAATAAAATTAAATCGTGATAGCAAGGCACGTTTAAATAGAAAACCTCGAGAGATTGGTAAATAAATAAAGATCTGTGTTATTGTTCCTCTGTCGTTAAAGAGTTCAAAATTAAGGCCTGTTGATAATTTTGGACCAAATAACCTGAGTCAATTATTTCTTTATTTTTTTTTCAAATCGTTGCCGTCTTGTTCTCGTCTTATGATTAACATTATCTGCGATTTATATATTTTACACTACCGTAAAATTTGCTCTCCGATTCCATTTTAAATATTTAAGGGGTTAGTCTTATTTCTTTCAAATGACAGTGTGTTTATAACCATTGTTGAGTCTTAATTAAATAAGGTAATAAAAGAGTTGTCATTTAAATATAATCACGCCTTCTAACGCTTTATTTGATTTTGTCACATCGCCGTAAGATCGCTTAAAACCTGTTTAGAGAAGCTCATTTAAGTCCTGTAAATTCCGCGAATCATTGCATTATTATGTCTGGCGTATCAGCAGACATCTTCTTACTCGAGACAGATTTTTTCAGAGGTATCTCCTCCTTCGTTTCTTATCCGATCAGGTTGAAATTTTGTCATCTGGCAGGGATTGACCATGGGGAGGTCGCTTCCTCACCGTTTTTCGGAATTCGGAAGGACTTGGCGGAGAAATCCGGTTAAAACCGCGGAATTCCAGAGAGTTCTTTCTAGAAAGTTCTTTCTTTCGTTCTTTGAATTTCATCCGCTATTTAGAGCACCACTTTAGAGAAATGATACGCAGTCATATACTTGCTCGCAAGTATACATTCTGGTTTCTTATTGCAAATACATTTAGGTTTATAATGTTTTAGTTTAATTGTTTCTTCAAACATCTGACACTAAGACGTCAGCTAAAACGTCATGACGTCCCATGTTTTGTTGTTGTTTGAAGCACATGATACAAAAATATTTTGTATTAAAGACAGATAGTTGCAGATATTTCTACCTGTAGTTCATCATAGCGAGTAAGGATGTCAAAATGACATGACTTAACATAAGTATTACCTGAATGACCTACCATGCTGAGAGTTTTTTTCACATAAACATACTCTCGCTCCAGTCACTTCGATGCACCATTGAATTTTTGTACAAATATTTTCCTTCTATTTACATGGTAATTTTTTAATACTTAGTAAATTGAAGTTTTTTAAAATCACAAACTGGGCGTTATCAAAAATAAATTTGCTAATAAAAACAGAATTCACTCGTGCATATGGGATTATGTGATGGGTTTCTTTCTTCTATAAACCCCGACTAACGTCACACTCTTAAATGGTTCAAGCAAGCATACTGTTTTATTAAACTTAAGATTTATTTCCATGTTAATGATGATGTTTGTGTAACACATTTTATACATAACTCGAAAATAATATAAACTCAGCATATTTCGTCTTTTGTCTCTTTGTAACGTTATGTTTATACTACAAAGTGTAACCTATATGCTTCATATTGCCTAAGCGTTAGAATACAATAATGTTGACACAATATTTTTCAGATTTAAAGCTGGGCTTTGACGGGCCTCGATTTCAAATTTGCATCGCTTATCGGACCACACAACCTCTCACTGACTACCTTAGCCGACCCTTATGTTTATTGTGTATCACCTCGCTTTGTGAAAATCTTCAGGAACTCAGGTGTCCTTCACTTTCCAGAAAAAAAAAGAAAAAATACTAGTAAAAACATTGTCTGGACCGGAAATTACCATTACTTAATTTCTCTACATAATTCTAATGAGCACAATCGGCATTTTAAAATTTAAACATTTAAAGCCATTGGTAGTGGTAGTAAAACAGAAACAACCAACAGTATTTCTGAACATTTCTATTTTAATTATTTGATGACTATACGAAGATCAGGTTTTACAATTGTTTGTTTAGCTATCGTTTAATTTTTTGTTCTGTATTTCGTTTTGTTTTTTGTATGGATTTTTGTGGTAATTTATTTTTACCTCTTTTTATATCAGATCTACATGTGTTTTATATGTTTAAATTTCTATAAGTATTTTATTGTCTATAAGACCTTATAACAAAGTGTAAGTTGTTACTTTATAAACTAAAGTTATGTCTCATTAATGTCAGAGTGTGCTTGATACAGGTGAATATATTTGTCAATTTAACATCAATAAAACTCTCTTCAAGTGTCATTTAATACAAATAAAAAGAAATAACTCCATTAATTTACGATGTCGGAGCTTTCCTAGCGCTCTACAACAAAACTTTCTCATGTATCGTTTATGTATTAACTTTGCGTTGAGAAATCTATGTCTCATCATTTTCTCTTTTTTAACCACACCTCTGGACATCATTTTACATATACATATATTCCGAGTGCCCTTTCATATTGCACAATTCATTATATTACATTACTGGGAGTGGAATCGCACGAGCTTATGTTGTCTCGTTAAATGTGCATTATTAAACACGACGTAAATGTCTAACATGTCGTTTAGCAGAAATGATTATGAGTATTAACCCCTTGGTACATTGGCGAAACCGTTGTTCAATATCGTACGTTAAACAATCCGTGGACAATCTATTCTTTCTTTTAATATCATTTCTAAAATTCTCGAATAATCTGATACAAAGTTTAAAACAGTATGTTATGTCATAATGTTTTCCTTTCAGAATTTCCAAAATGTTATCGCGTGATAGATAGTACTTCTGGTTAAATCTTAGTTTTTATCTTTAGGTTAAGGCGACATTGCTATACAACGTGAAAAATCAGGAAGTCTTATGAAAAATCGGCTGTAGTTTTAGATTAAAAACATGATATTTTTTATTCTTGTTGGAAAAAAGTTCTTTTATTTCATAAAACGATTGTCAATTCAGGTCTTTTTTAACTGTAAAAACTCTTAAAAACTTATGTATAAGTTAGTTTTATATTGTAACTAACTTTGTTCAAAACGCTACCGAAAACAATGATGCAATCACCATGTAGAGAGTCAACAAGTAGGTGAATAAGAATTCAGTTTGTTTTGTGCATCATCCTATTCATTTGAATGTTTGTTATATTATGTCAATATGTTTGTCATTTAAGTTTTAAAATTGTATTTAATGCACGATTAAGACGCTTTTTAAATTTAAACAGCTAGTTCAATTATCAACACCGTTTGAATTATTTCTATTTTAATCGTTGTTTGAAATTGTTTGAGCGTGGTTCCCTGGGGTAGGAGGTCAATAACGTAACCGTTTAAAGATGATTAATACGGATCGAAAATTAAATGTAAAAAAGAAGACCTTGTATCTAGCAAAACATCGTATTAACAAAAGTCTTCCGTGAGCTAACATAGATACATGAATAGTCCAATAATTTGGTAACAGTAATTAAAGATCACTGTATTTAGTAACTCTATTTTTCTTTGTTAACAACGATAGGATACCAGTAGGTAAAATATAGTGCTTATTCACAAACATTTTGTTTTCGCATTTAAAGATAAAATTGGGCAAGAATACACATTATCAATACAATCTCAATGATCAAAAGGACCTTCTAAAGACTGATACTACAATCTGTTAACGATAATAAATAAACATCACGGTAACTTAGACCCATAAAACACGGACGCAAAGCCCTCGAAAACTTAATGCTGTATATTCATTGTACATTTTTTGTTATAGTGTTGTCATGAAAACCATTTCTTCTTTTTAAATTTTATTTTCAATAACTCTATCAGACCTTCATTATTTTATGTTTTATGCCTCTAATTTTAAAAATAATGAAAAAAAAAAACATTAGTAATTTGTTAAATCCAAAGAACATTTCTCCAATCATAGGGAGTTTTACGACACTGTCGCTTAGACTTAACAGATGGCTCTATTTTGACAGGATGCTCCTGATACCTCTATTTTTGCCAGGTACTGCATTCTAGGAATATTATTTAAATTAACTTTATCTTCACAAGTCCAGAGGAGGTGGTTGATGAGGTAACTGCAAACGTAAGAAGTATTAGATGCATGCCTTAATCAATACAATACCCTTGATATCAGAAAACAATACATGCAAATATAAACATCCATTTGAAAACAGATTATTTTACACATATTACGGGTTTTTACAAATCTAAAAACACAGATTTGATCGTAGGATTGTGCTTAGATTGAACAATAACCTTGTGCTTAGATTGTTTCTTTGTTCTTTGTTGTAGTTCGTATTATATCTATTCTAAGCAATGTGTATAATAATTTAGTCATGTCGTAATTATTTATTAGTTGTCTGCTTTGCTTTAAGTTTTGAATTACTTTATACAAATAAAAAATTGTTCTGTTAACACACTTAAAACTGCGTTGTCATTTAAAAAATAAATGACATTAAATTTAAACTTCTTGCGTAGGCTTTAGGAATTTTTTAAAGACCGGACAAAGATATTTTTAATTGTAGAGAGTAGGAATCAGATTTACACATTTTTAGCTTCTTCGTGTTTGTTTAATCTAAAATTTGTCTTATTCATTTAAAAATCAAACATTATTTGATTCAAGATATCTACTAGACCACTTAAACGGAAAACCACAAAAAACTAAAGCACTTTGTTGATGGTTCAGTGAGTACGTGTTCTTATAGACATGACAGATACACAACAATGAAGACATTCGGATGTGTACACCATACACTTGGTAAATGTCTTCATTAAATCTAAAAACCATTCACGTGGTTAAATAATGTCATTAAATGTAAAAAAAAAACATACAAAGGGTTAAACGTCTTTATGAAATCTTAAAAAAAATATTTGAGGTCAAATGTTTTAATTAAATCTTTAAAAACACATAGGTTTAAAAGCCTTCATTAAATTTATAAAAAAATCTTCATGAAGTTAAAATGTTTTAATTCAATTTGTTAATACCTTGTGTTTTGTGCCACCCGCTCTTAAACCATAAATTTGTTTTCTAGAGGCTACTTGAGTTTAAAGCATTGTGGAAACTAAATGTTTTCGTTAAAAAAAAACTTTTAAATAAATGGTACGTAAAAGAGTTTGTAGCGAATAAAATGTTTAGTTTTGACGAAATAACAATATTTTTATAAAATAAATACTTCTTCCTGATTACAATGTCATGTAATTTAATTTTTTTTCTCGGTTACTGATTGCAATACACTCCGTATACTGACATAATTGGAATGATATGTGAGAATTGCCGCAATAAACATGTAAACATCTAAACCTCATCATTTTTAGAAAGTCACACTGAAATATTGAACAGACACTCCAAAATACTTGAACCATCACTGTTAATCAAGTATTTAAATCCAGTGTCGGAGTAACGGTCTTGATATATGTGATGACAGAGCCTCTAAAGCGGGTGATCGGGAAATCGTATCCAGGCCGGTATTTCATAAACCTTTAAATTTTTCGAAACTGCTTCTACATCTTAAGCAATCTCATTAAAATGGAGAGGATATCGACTGGTTTACCCGGTGTCAGGATAATGTGACTGGTGGTATGCTCGTCTGCAGCGTACAGACTGTGAGCATGCGCTTTAAAATCGCGCTAGTTCGTGCTAGTACACGGCAAACTGCAACTGCACATCAAACATTAAACATGTTCATGACTTTGTTTTAGATTAATACAGAGATCAGTGAACTTAAGCTTGTTCGCGATTACTTTATTTTTGCTGATTCGACGTTAAACAACACTAAAACTTATCGTTTCTGAGTTTTATGTTCTTTTAACTTTATTTATATGAGTTTTTGTTGTGTGTTCTTTGGTATATATTTATAATTAAATACGCGATTAACATCAACATATAGCCTTAGTGCAATGTTCATTATTTAGAAGTTGGTAGTTATTTTGGATGATATATCTATAACATTATTATATTGACCTTATGTTCTAGTAAAAACCAAGTGTATAATTATTCAGCATTTGATATGATGTTTTTTCAACAACACAGACAATATACATGTGCAAGCATTTTATAAGTTTCTTGACGTTGGTGATGGATATATCGCCGACTTGGACGATGTTGTGGTGTGAAGTGCTTGTAGTGGAATGTTTAATGCAGTGTTACAAGAACTAATAACCTCGATCCCATTTCTGGCAAAATGATTAAACATAAGCGTGACCGCCCATCAAAAACATTTGCTTACAAGAGGGTCACGCAAGGACGGATTGTTTTTGGATATACACTGTACATAATAGGCACTTGTAATTGTACACATTTCAGTTAGAAACGACGGGTTAAAAGTACAATTATTAACTACAGTCTTTATAGATCTATACGCTCGCTGAATTGAAACAAAAATTCTAGATATTAAATTGATTTGTTTAATAAGCAATTAAATTTTAAAAAGGGCGGACGTCTTTCTGTAAAATTGATTTTGTTAAAATCTAGAATTTCTGTATAATGTTATTTATGTGAATCGAATTATATCGCAGTTTAATATGATATTCTTTGAATTCATTTATTTAATTAATATGCAGGCATTAACATCTCAATCTGAAATATTAGACTGCATAAATAACAAGACCGGGGTACCGGACGTAAAGGGTTTACAGATATTTGCATGAATTTGCACGCTGAATAAATATATTGGGTTTAATTTTATAAGAATGAATTATATAGGAGTCTAGTGATTTTAAACAAATATTAAGAAATACGAATGTTTAGCTAATCACGGACCAGAACTACATAAAATGATTGTATTTGTCAAAATTATGATGACTTAAATCATTATTAATATAGAAATAAAGAAGAAAATACGTTATCTATAGAACAATGGGTTAAATCACATGCTTGTAAGGGAGATAACCCAGTGCTTGAAGTACAGTAAAATTCTTCATACTAAAAATACGTTATAATGATGTTTCATGTTAAACATTACAGTATGTTATTGTATATTGACTATTGAAGAATCTTGACGGTTTTATCAGTATTTTTGTGCATTTCCTATTTGCAAGCACAAGAACAATTGTTTTTTTACCTAATGTAATGTATTGTTTACAAACGTGCGATGTGACAATAACACATTTCACTGACACTACCGTTTTATAATAGATATCATCTACAATTAATAACAACAGTTACGGCTTTAATGAAGATGGTAATATTGACAGATGGTACACACTTACTTGTTACCCCTGACATCGGTCGGTATTATATTACAATACAATAATCGATCCATGTCTTGTTTGTGATGTAATACATGTATATTACGATAGGAATCGATACACGTTTTGTAACTTTGATAAGGATCGTAATGTTACATGACAATGTACATATTGTTACAATTGAAAACTAATTTTGGTAAATTTAAAAAATCTTACAACCCTGAGAAAAATTCTGTTTATTTTTTGAAACATTTTAAGTCTTATTGCAAAAAGGTAATGTGCGAAATACGACAATAGTTAGGTTCATAAGTCACTTACGCGCTTCCTGGTTCATTACAAATACCCAGGGGAACCTAAAAATTGACACGTGATTATTTTGATAAACCAAGACGATTGAGTGAAAACGAGGCAAACTAACTCCACCCATGTTTACATTGAGTGAAGTGTATTTGATGGTTATAGAGAAGGTGTGGGGAGGTTATAATCTAAATAAATCTAGCTGGTATTTGAATTATCAGCCATGTAAAAATTTACTTTGATAAATAAATAAAATGTTGTATTAAGAAGGGCGTTGTAATTGGCATTGATCTTCATACACGTTTAAAGTTATATTCAATGTATGTATACATAATGTATAATATCAGATATATCGCTCTATAGTACTCACTATTGATTCAAAAATCAATTCAGAAAAATAGCAAAGTCTCTGAACAAAAATAATTCAAATTCAGAAAAAAAGATATTAATTTTATTTGATTTGAGGTTAATACTATTTAATTTTTGCAGATTGAAATTCTGTAATAATATTTTATGATTAGCTATAAGACCTAGTGATGTTGATCTATACACAGGAAGGTTAATATCACATTTACTGCTCTAGGTTAAACTCTCAATCAAATTCGACAAGGCATGGATTTTATAAGACATTTTATGTTAATGTAAATAGTTTTTATTTGCTTTCCTGAGATAAAATGTGTATTTTTGTGTTTATCTTAAAAAAGCGGTAAACCTTCGGGGAGGTAGAGAACTCCCTATTTATCTTTTTATCTGATATTGCTAATAACTTTGTTTTTACTTTGACCATATTTATTTTTATTTGTTTAAAGTAAAACTTAACTAAAACTAGAAGATGTGCAGTTTTTGACAAGTGTTGATGAGTCATAAATTAAATAAAGTACGACCTTGAGTTCCCGAAAATACTGCACCAAATATTTTTGCTTACAGGACATGGACGCTTATTTATAATTGGTTTCAAGTAAAGCCTTCATATATCGACATTTAACTAATAGTTTTTGCTTACACAGGTAACTGCATAAGATTGCAGAAGTGTTTATGCAAGTTTAGATGTTCCTCGCATCAGCTCAGTGTTGAAGTTGGTAGGTACACGGGTACGTCACGTAATATAAGGAAATGTACTAAATGTGATACTGCTGAAACTGAAGATGAATACCACTTTAATTGTTTCTGTACTATGCCGATTTAAGGTTTCTCTATAATCTGATATATTATTGGTGTAAACCATCTATGTATTAACTTGTACAGTTGCTTAGTGTACAGGGCGTCAACCAGTTACAAAAATTATGTAGATTCTTAAGTTTTGCACTAAAACGTAGATATGTTGCTTGACCATTCATAGCCATACAGTTACCACTATGTGTTATGTTACATATACCCACATTCTGCTCATATTACAATATAATGGTATTACTATACTATGCACCGTCATGTACAGTGTATTAACATGAACAACCTAAAAGCTGTATCTGCTTTTGGTAACAAAGAGTTGTTGAATTTGTTGAGTTGCATTTTGCAGAAAATTTCGATGGTACCACACATGCAAAATATGCACGTCGACTGAAAAATGGGAGATGATAAGATTTTTTGTTTCACTTCCAGTAAACAGGAATGTGATGATATCTCATCGGTGTTGTTGAGAAGCTAGCTTATATAGGATACCTATTTTGGAATTTTAAATCTTTTCATTTGATTTTGTTGTCGGCTTGACTTTGCATCTATTTCTAATCTAACATATAGTTACGTCAAATGGAAACCCCTTTGTCAAGCTACAGAATTAAAATCCAATATTTAATCATTTAAGCATATTGCTATAGATTAACCAGACCATGAACAAAGAAGACTTCCTGCTATTTTCGAGAAAAAAAAACATAAATCGGTATATTGCAGATAGCTACCGCTGTATAAGCGTTCATAGTGCATCGATTTGCATCATCCAGCCATTCACAGTTTTGCACTGTTTACTCACGTGCATCAGATTTAAGCGATAAGATGTATTATGATAAGACACTTACATAATTTGTTCACAATTAAGGACTTATTTCCTAAAATACAGAATTTCAGACTATCAATTAAAAACTGGATTTTGTGTATTACCAAAGAGTCCGATACCTTCTGCTACTGTCTGTCGTCAAAAAGTTTATAACAACTACCATCATTTCCGGAATGAAATGTTATACCTAGTCTCGTATAATCATCGTGGGAAAATAATTCTATCCTACTGGTTTAAATATATGAATGAATGCAGTCGTACTGTATCACTGCTTTTCAAGTTCCATAACTCAAAATAAGAACATGGTCTCTTTTTTAAAACATTGACAATTCAACTCACCCTCTTGTTAATCTAAATTGGCTACTTTTTTAACGCACTATAACAGCTCGATAATATAAAGATAGAAGATCTATAATATATAAACAAAACACGAATGCAGTATGGGTATTTAGGGATGTCAGCCTTTAATGCTGGTAACGAACGTAAGGTGTTGTCGACATGAAAGACAATTGGCAAAATGAACACTTTAAATAAAACCAAAGAGCATTATTACATATAAGTTGTATTATTTGTTCATCCAAACAGTGTTATTAACTGAAGAGACACATTTTAGTTTTTCTTGCTTTCCTAAGTAAATATACAGAATTGTCCTATGTACTTGCCACTGACCCATAGTTAACCGAGTAGTTGTCATATGAACATAATAAGGAATCGAGGTGTAACTTTTCCCTGTCACTGCTCGTCATGTCTCTAAAATCAGTCTAGCGAAATAAGAATTTTAATTGCTATTAGATAAAGTAAAAACTTGTACAACCTAAGTTATGTTGTCTTGAACGTAGAAACTAGAATTAATCAAAGTAAAACCAAGCTAAACCCGGACAATGTGTCCTAGCAACTATGATTCTTAAATTGAAATGCACATCAGTAATTACATTAATTCCGTCATAAAGTTTTATATTTACTTTTTGTCCACGTCTCTATGACTCCATAAATGAGTATTTGTATATTTGTATATCTCATCCTTTGGACTTATTCGTCATTAAAAGCTAACACGTGTAAAAATAATAATAAAAATAATAAATAAAAAGATAAAAAAATTACACAAAACAGTACATAAAGCTCATCATAAACGAAGACTTTCGTATAAATTGAACGGCATTAATAAACTCCTTTAATTTCTTTTGTAAAGTGAGGTCTAACTTTTAGTTTTAAACATTCAAATTTAAGGACCATTGTTGGCAAACTGTATATTCAGTTGGTGGTTATGGATCTGTAATACTACTAATGGTTATTTATTTCGATGCTTGTTCAAAGAAGTGAATTCTTTAATCAGTATTTATTATATACGTCTGTAAGTTTTGTTTTGTTTTGTTTTGTTCTACTGCTTCTTTTGTAAACTAATAGTTTTATGCTCTTTGTTACATAATACGTTTCTTAAAATATTTTACAATAATAAAGTTGCGTCTTCTATTTAAAAGGAAAATCTTATTTGTAAATCTGATGGCGGTCTTCCGAATGAAATTGTTAATTGTAAAACATAATTTGTAAATGTGATGGTGCTGTTTTTAACCTAATTTGAAAATCTGTTGGTGCTAATAGAAAACCTATTCATATTTCGGTCGGAATTTTAATTGGCAAATCCAGTATTAACTAAACTACTTTGTTTTTGTATAGAAGAGGAAAGAACCAAGCATTGCTGTAGCGTTTATTATTTTAACACTAGAATTCACGAACTTAATCGCTATAATGAAAATATGGTGGCATGAACATAAAATATTAAGGCGTGAAATCACCAGGAAAACAATAAAGTCAAACGTTTTTATATGATCATAAACTTGTTTTTTTCCCCGAAAACAAAAAGGAAGCTGAATATTGCACACGTGATCGCACTTTTTAATAATTGTAAGAAAAACCATTGCAAAGCTTTAGATAATACACAGATGTACATTTTAAATTTGTGATATAGTAAAATTGAACACTTTTATTTTTTATTTTTTAGGTGAACAATAACGGAATTATAACCTTTGATTCTAAGTTACAAGAATACAAACCACAGTCTTTTCCACCTGCCACAGAAAGCGAGAACCGGCCTATTATTGCGCCTTTTTGGGCGGATGTTGACATTCAGAGAATTCCGAATGGAAGTGTTTATTATAGACAAACAATTAACGCGACGTTATTGAAGAGGGCATCCGAGGAAATCAGGAACTATTTTATTTCACAGAGGTTATTTACTGCTACTTGGATGTTCGTTGTTACTTGGGAGGATGTAGGATTTTATGGTGCATCTAAACCTCACGGTAAAACAAAAGTAAGTAGAATTATGTTATTCATTACCCAGATGTTATCATTTCTAGGATGCAACAAAACCGTTAACTCAACTTACATAGGTATTTTTTAATCCTGTACCGAAATCTGCATTAGCAGAATGAACGAATTCTTCTTTGACGAACATAGTCATATAGGCTGGTTACGGATTCTTCGGTTTTTTCAAATGTGAAAAAGTTTTTCAGCTCACTTCATTTAGATCGGTTATTTTTTTCGGACACTCCGGTTTCCCCACCACCCCTAAACTGACGTAAACACTATGAGTCAAACCTAATCTTCATGTGAATACATAAACTGTATTTGCTTATAAAGTCGTTAACTGGTGTTACAGTTTTTAACAAGGGGTTTCTATAATTGTTCTGTGGAACTTACAAGAGCTACATTGTTTGGTTGTTTGTCAGACAGAATGCAGTTTTGCACTTTAAGTATACTAGTATAAAATAATATCGTTTTATTTTTACCCATAGACAAAAATAAAGATTAATATTATCTACTTCCTTATCGGAGAAAGCATTTTAAAATGTTGAATAAAAACAAGAGATTAAGATTTATATAGAGATATTGTAACATAATGTGTAGTCATGGTAACAGATGTTGTTAATGCTTTATGTTTATTCTTTCTTTTATTTCAGAAAAATACATTTCAAGCAATTTTAGTAACGAATGGTAAACGATCGTTTGTTATATTTAATTATCTAAAAATAGTTTGGACTACAGGATCAAATAGTCAGGGAAACACACAGACTGGTCTAGGGGGCAAACAGGCTCAGGTGAAGTCGACTTAGTTTCCTTATCTTAGTTCTTTACCATGCATCTACTGGTCTCTGATGGTCTTGTTTCCATATGCGCATTACTTGGTGTTCTGGAGATGGTCCCTAGTCTTTTTCAGCTGAGTTAGTTGAGCCTTATGCATGACGAAGCATGCATGCATTCGTAAATCAATCGATCTTTAATTTTTACAGTCACTACCAAGAATTAGAAAAATAATTTGTTAAAACGCAGTCCATCATGGAAATCTGGTGTGCTTCCGTTACTAAGGATAAAACAGGATTTGTATGTGCGACTGTAATCAAACGCAAACATAATTTGAAACATAACTAGTTTCAACAAGTGCTTTGCCTGGTCAAATTAATCATCAACATGTTTATTTATAATTTTAAATTTTTATTTCGAACAGAAAAATCATTTTAATGTCTTTGTTATCAATTATTGGAAAAAAAACAAACGAGAGAGTTTTGAAAAGAACAGAAAAAAATAATTATATACAACTACCTCGTTTTCTCCATATTTTGGCTCATGACTTTGATCCTATAAAATTTTAGAATCTAAAACTTTCAGGAATAAAAAAGACTTATTGTAAGTACAGCTTTTCAATACATGAAGTGGAATTATTAACAGTCGTTACCAGTATTGCTTATCCTAGATGATTTGTACATGTACCTACAGATAGTTTGTGGTTATATGGAGTAATAGTTATTACCCCAACTCCTTCTGTTATACAAGAAAAATTGGCAGTGAACATGATAGAATTAACGTACAATTGAAAACAATTCAGATTATTTCAGCAAGGTTTTTCGCTTATAACAGACAGTTATTGCTTGAGTAGGAGGGATTGGAGCTTAACGTTTCAGAAATTAATTGATTTTAGTGCATATTTTATCAGTCATAAAGTTCTTTGAAGTTGACTTTTATTTAAAGAAGATAAAAATTAATTACAAACTGTTCATAATATATGTGAATATTTGAACCCTGAGCTTGTTAATCACAGCTCGTACACAAATTTAAGTTTACACAGACCCTGAAATCTGTCCGCTATAGGTTTGACCTTGTCATATAACCTGGGTGGAGTAAATTTAATGTACAAATGACAGGAACACTCAGTATATATAATTTCCTGTATATTATTTGCTGAATTTTATCCACCTCTCGATTGAACAATAATAATGACCTGAGATTTAGGTGTGACCGTACACATATAAACTTGTATATTTTATCAAGGTTTGAAATTTGAACAGTGAATTTTTCTTCTGTCAGCTTTTAAAGCCATGCATATCATTAACCAACGCCCATTTTCGTTAATGAAAAATTCAGACCCATGATGAAGCGGTTTTAAATTTTCTGAAAAAAAATCAGAATTAATTATTGTCTTATTTTGTGTTTAATTTTTTTTTTTTTTTTTTTTTTTTAGTTAATGTTAATAATTGGAAAGTATAAGCTAAATTAAATAATGCAAATTTAAGATGTAATAGCCATAATTGTAATATCACCCCTGTGGTTTTTCGATACATATTTTATAAAGCTCTAGATATAATAAAAATATATTTAGTATACAACATTTTTGGAAATAAAAATACATGGATAGAAAGTATTGAAAATTAAAATCTGCGCTCTTGTTAGCCATCATGCTTGTTTTTTTAACATATATTTAATCATGCAAACGATTACACTGAATTTGTGTTGTTATGGATATGTGACTACATACTCTTGGGGTTTTATCGGGTAAGATTAAAGACAATTTTTTCTTTGAAAAAAATACGCATTTAGTAAAACCTCAAAAAGGGTCTGAAAAATATGACATTATAGCTTTGAAACATTAATAAACAATTATTTAACACTATTTAAAAATTAAATAACGTTAACAAAATCGCTAACCCCTTCCGGTATGATGGGAAAGTTTCGTATAACTGGTTAGAAAATCTTTTTTATAATTGTATTCCTAACCGAGAGACTAGACGCTCCTAACCCTGCATGTTAAGCAGTGTAAGTAAAAGTAACGCAATTATACATGTATTTAGGCCTAATTAATAGGGTATTTTTTCATTCGGTTCAATGTTATGCATATAATGCAAGAGAAAAATATAGTGCATTCTGGGGATTTTTTAGCTGTACAGATCTCTGAAACCTCCAAAAAAACTCTATATGTAGACCAGCTAGACTCAAAGAAAAAAATGTGTTAGAACAAATGCAGTAGAAATTGCAGGTGTGAACATTTAAAAACAGCTTTTAAGCCAGCTGCTACAATCAGTTATTTATCGAAGTGAATATTTTTATTTCGTCTATAACCTCAAGAAAAAACCTTAGATTAAAATGAAATCTCTATGTTGCATTTAAAATCAAAGATCTGTGTTGCATTTAAAATCAAAGATCTATGTTGCAATTAAAATCAAATCTCTATGTTGCAATTAAAATCAAATTAAAATCAAAGATCTGTGTTGCATTTAAAATCAAATCTCTATGTTGCAATTAAATCAAATCTCTATGTTGCAGTTAAAATCAAAATCTCTATGTTGCAATTCAAATCAAATCTCTATGTTGCAATTGAAATCAAATCTCTGTGTTGCAATTAAAATCAAATCTCTATGTTGCAATTAAAATCAAATCTCTATGTTGCAGTAGAAAAACGTAGATCTACCATTCTTAAGCTATTTTGTTTTGTAGTTACTTTTTTGCTTCTTGCATTTTCTCATTGCAGGTTCTCATTGTCTACTCCCGATTATAAAACCTTTGTATGACCCAGATCTATATTAAGATCGTCATCCGTCATATGTTTAGATAAATATTCCACCATTTTCACAGTTATTTTCTTGTAATGCGAGTTGTTTCGGCTACGCCCAATATTATTCTTAAGTCTAGAAACTTGATCGTTGATATGAGGTGGTTTTAACGTTAATCTGTCTGTCTAATCCTTACAAGAAAAGTGTTGTTGACCTCGCCATGATGAAAGTAGCTCTTATGTATAACATTAAAACTTCACCCTTTCTGTCGTTAATATAACCATTTGTTTTTATCCTTCTCAGGGGAGTGTTGAATATTAATGCTTTCCGCAAACCATCAAACATTTATAATTTAATTTTATCATTGCTTGTAATCTTAACGGTAATATTAGTTTTTAACCAAATTTAATTGAAAATATAGCGATTTTGATATTTTTTTTTAAAAAAAAAAAACTTGATAAATCAGAAAATGCATATTAAAAGAGGATTGTTTGTTCTTGCAGGCTGGTTTTAATGCTGGTGATGGTGAAAATTATTACTCGATAGAGGGAGCTCAAACAGCCGCAGTTGTTAATTTTACAATCACCAGTAACGTCGGTGTTCCTGGGAAGTGGGTGTTTCGTGTTGATGGTAAATCTGTTGAAGATGTAAAGTGTCACCATGCTGGTAAGTAAACAAGTGCCATGTAGCCAATGGATCAAATTACCAGTATCTTACACAACATAATCAATACATGCATGATGATGACGTAATAAGTTTTGTTTTATATATTTTAATGTCAGATTTGAAAAGTCATTGTCTTTTTGATAAGCGTCGATTTTGCCCGATTCGCGACTTTTCGGTTTTTTTTCACTTATGAAGAATATTTTAGTTGCCTTTATCATCACCGATTTATACCTACAACGACAAAAAAGCTTCAAGTGATACATGAAGATGAATATAAAACCTGACATGAATAATGAAAATTTCGCTGGAATTTCAAGTCTGTTAGTTAAAATACTTATTTATTTAATATTATGTTTTAGTGCAAATTAAACTACACCCACAGGCAGCATCGATGTTGGGAGGACAGGAAATCCGTGTTTCTGGACCGTGTTTCAGTATGGACTTTAGCGTTTATGCTCGCATTTATGAAACAAACATTACATTTCCTTGTACAGTTCAAAATGACGTCTCAGTTAGTTGCGTCACGCCGACTATATTTAGAACCGGGGAGGTGACATTTCAGTTAAACCCATATAATTTGGGTTGGAATTATTCATCAGTTTTTACATTAAGTAAGTATACTTGGTATTCATATAATAATTTTTCTCTGGAAAATCTCAGAAATGACAGACAACAAAAACTCATGTTATACTATCAATTTACGCTATTTGTAATAGTTGTATATACAGTTGTAGCATTTTCTTTGGTAAAATAATTAACTTGAAATGAAAAAAAAGGTTATTGGTTATACTGCTGTAGTTATTGTAACCAAATACATTAAGTAACGAAGGAATGAAGCCATAACAATCCAATACAGAAAATACTTATTATACGACTCCTGATTGCGGATGAGCACATACCCGTATGACAAAATAAAGTCCTGTGTTGTTTGAATACTTATAGTTAAACGTACCATAATTTACCATTGGAATTACATTTTTATCTTTAGGTTACTCAACATGTGTTATAACATATATTGAAATTTCCTCTTTTTGTTTTCTAATTTCGAAAAATCTGATATTTCGTGGATTCTAATACCTGGTTATGAGTTTAAACTATTGCCTAGGTCACCTGTCAGCAGTCGAAACAGGTATAAAAACAGTTTTTAAATATGCTGTCAGGAAATTGCCAAAATAATTTTCCTCGTTACCGGGAACAGCACAGTGCCCTATTGCATGCCCGTTTCCTCGGGAAAATTCATTAAGTCTATTGCCTGACCGCACATTAAATAATTGTGATTTATCAACAATTACTGCATACAGATGTGTTATTTGTTAATTTAACTTTGAATAAATAAATTTTGTCTAAATATGAACTTAGGTTCTAAGTGAAAATTGTGTATGTGGCAAGAAACGCGGAGATTGGTTTGACAGGTTATGGCCTGTGTAGATCATCTGTATATTAGAATAAACTCCTTTATATTTGTAGTTAATATAGAAGATATGGTGCCAAAAATAAATGTAGATATAAATAATCACGTGACGTGGGATCCTGTAGATATTCCGTCCAATGATAGTAAATTAGAACTGTTTCAGTATATGGTAAGTTTGGCCAATGACAAATTAATGTTTTAAGGACTACATCAGAGCAGTTAACTATAGTGGTGAACATTTCAGAAAATTGATTCAAATTGATTTCAAACATTTCTTTCGTTATATTTCTTTTGTTATAATCAGTGTTTGACTAGTATTAAGTTAAAAATTATGCAAGGGACATTTACATATTAAGTAGAAAACACGTGACTACTGGTGGAGTAAACCAGGAAACTTTCTTATAAAAAAAACAAAAAAAAAAAAAAGCCATTGCGATCATGGTACCAGACACATCTATGGAGATAAAAGTTTAGGTTTTACACTTTGAAAAATGATTGCTAAAAGGATTTTTGATGCATAAACGGGGTTGCAGAGCCGAGTTTATTTGGTAATTAAGCAGCTTTGAATCCAATATGATTTGCCGCTACGGCAAAATTTTTTTTTCTTTTTTGCGGTATGACTGCTTTGCAAGAAATTGAATATTTTGATGATACGACGAAAGTCATCCTGATGATTAATGTTCATTGTATATTTATTTATATATTGTCATTAAAGAGGCAAATTAAGAAGTTTTATCGTCATACTTTCAGGTTAACGCGGGGGGTCAGCCATCTCTTACATCAGTCTGGAATCATAATTTAATTCATGGTCATTCTGCTTCAAATATAAGTATTCCTAGTAATGTTATGTCAGGGTCCACAGCATTGTTACGGATAAGTTGGAATTCCACAGAGGATACTGATAGGTATGTATAGAAAACAATGGTTTCAG
Organism: Tegillarca granosa; assembly: GCA_029721355.1. Lineage (NCBI taxonomy): Eukaryota > Metazoa > Mollusca > Bivalvia > Arcoida > Arcidae > Tegillarca > Tegillarca granosa. The sequence continues at coordinate 33,409,426 of CM056606.1, read as the reverse complement.
AAAAAAGTGTACCTAAAACAGTAAAGTGGATGTAACAATCAGCGCCAAAATTACAAGAAAAAGTGATGAATACAAAAAGCTGAACGAGACGAGAAAAGACAAAAACAAAATATTTCGAGTAATTACTTCTTTAACATTGTAATTGAAGAAACACAATTTTTAGATTCAGTACACAATATTTTACATAAACAATGCTTTATAAAGGAATATTGGTATTAATTTGAATCAAGGTGTTCAACAGTCGGATTATGTTGTGGAAACAAATAAATCTTAGAGAATGATATCAGAATTTATTTTGCACATTTATCTCTGACTGGCATATCATATCTTTAAAATGATAATTCTACGGGATGTGATTAGATAAATGATGCTTAACAAACATGTCATGAATCTTTCACTTATAGCAGTTTAGAAATGGTAGAGAAATCTTGAAAAAAAAAAATATCGGCAAGCCAACTGACAAACTTTCTCACACTAGGATTTGGCCGAGGAGGATTTAAACCTAGTGAATCCAAAGAAGATAACACTTATTATATTATGTATATATGTCGATTTTTATTGTACCTAACAACTGTAAAATTTATATGCTAAAACTGTAGATTTTAACCAGTAGGTGTGTAGTGTAACTATCTACATTTTATATTTTGTATTTCTGTTTTTGCAGTTTACCTTTGTCAATTTGGTCACGCCCATTTCCTGTACATGTAGATAGAGACTATTCAAAACAGTGGTGTAAAAAATGGACGGACTTAGAAAACTTAAAAGAAAATTTGACTGATAGTTTTAATTTTTGTCCGTGTACCTTAAATCAAGCCCTTTGGGACACTGGGCGTTTTCATACCGATTCATTTTGTAAAATTGGAAAGGATAAATATTCAAACTGTTTATACAGAAGAGGTGCCAGTCATTGTGTTCAGCAAAATATACGAAGGTAAGGATAGTATATTTATTGAGTACGGTAATGTATTTATTATGAAGGAAAGGGGCTGAGTCGATCACGTGGTCTGAATCTCTGGCATGCGGACCACATTGCTTTTTAACCCAGGTCCGATTCACACTCTGCAAAATCCAGTTTCACAAGTTTGTCACTGTACTTTTGAAAAGTATGTGGTTTTCTCCAATATGCTAGTTTTCTCCACTTATCAAGATTTGATCTCCAAAATAAGCAAAAGTTGCAAATGTTTTTTGAAACTGTATTTCAACGTTTTTGACAAACTTTAATACAAATGTAATACAATTGAAGTGGTCTTCAACATGACGCCTTAAATTCCAGAATGTCTTGAGAATTAATAAAATAAATAAGATTTCAAATTAGCCAGATTTAAGTTAAGGAATCGTAATTAAGCATTGTGAAACTATTGCCTATCAAATAATTCCCGCATAAACAAATAATTCTGTTGTCATAGATTTATGTATAATGTAACTATCGAGCAGGGTTTTTATTCATTTATTTATTCATGCATTTATTTATTGATGTTTGTTTGTTGATTTCACATCTGTACTACAAAGGCGTTTGCATTTCCTTATAATTTGTCAAAATATGTCTTGTAAATTATGTTTTCTTTGTTTCATTCAGTATCAAGCCAAGTTTAATAAGTTATATCATTTCGCTAATAACTGTTAATAAGTTTTTTTTCAAAGTACCTCAAATATTTTGAAATCGGCTGTTATAGAAATATTTAACAAGTTCTTTGTTCAAGCCACTGCAGCAAATATCGCATACAGATAAAACAACAAAATAACTACATAAAATAAATGATGAACGAGTTAGTAATTCCACAAAATTAATTTACAGGATTTATTGTCTATAAATTGACCTTACTATTAATTTTGTTTATGTTTCAGTTCTACCACAACAGGTGCTTCATGTTGTTATGATAAATCAGGGGAACTTATAGACATTAGAAGTCAAAATGGTGGGGGAAGTCGTTCCCGGTACCATTACAGAACTCAGGGAAAACAAATAGTGCCTTATTTTTCTTATTTTGAAGACGATACACTTCCTTATTTTCACTGTTGTCAAAATTCTGAGGATAGAAATTTGTGTTTATTATATTCAAAGTACAGACCTCCTACAACATGTCAATTGTATAATCCACCAACTCCAGGTAGGTTGTTTGTTTATCGATTTCATTTGACTTATTTGAATGAAAAGAGAAAAAATTGAAGCTTATACTTTGCAATAGCGAATGCAATCAAGAATACAAAACAACATAATAAAAAAACAAAAGGAAAGTATATACATGTGTATTGGAACCATCAAAAGACTACCTAGGGCGGGCACTGAATCACACAGAATAATACTCGGTGGCGTGGTTACAACTTCAATAGTAATCCAAACCATCATATTCATTTTACTTTAGTTTTTAACTAGTATTTGTAATATAAAGATTTTAAAGGATCGTCGTTTTGCTTACTATGTTATATTAAATATTGTTATACGGAGAGCATTACATATGAAACAGTTAACCAATTTATAATTGTGTAATTTTTCTTGTTCAATTTCAAGTAGTATACACAATCTATTGTTCTAATGTTCAGAAAGTATTGTAATCTACTACATAAAGTCCATCGCTACAAAAATGTTTGCTTCATTGTTTACGTACGTTTTACACATGTTTTTGTTTACATTATTGTTATTTGATTTATACAACAGCGCAGGCCGCCGGAGATCCACATATAACTACATTAGACGGTAGAGATTATACGTTTAATGGTGTAGGGGATTTTGTTCTAGTCCAGGATTTAAATTCAACGGTAGTTATACAGGTTAGAACAGAACAGGCGAAAGATACAAACGGTAAGACGTGCTGTATAATGTTGTTTTATATCTTTATAAGCATTTACGACAAGATGATACGGTCGTTTACAGTTGTCAAAGATAATTTTTTTCTTGGAACCTTATAATAAGCATAGTATTTAAGGATAAGGAAACAACTATAGGCATTTATGTAATTATGGGGAAATAAAAAAATAAAATAGTTCGTTTACAGTTGTCATAGATATCATTATATTTTTCTTGGAACCTTATAATAAGCTTGGTATTTGAGAATAAGGAAACAACTATAAGTATTCATTCTATTAGGGTAAATCTAAAAAATAAAATAGCCTAATAATGGGCGATAATGTTGATTTTGCTTATTTAACGTATTTGTATGGTATTGTGCTAAGAAGTGACATATAATGTAATTGTGGAATGGTAGAATATAAAAGTGTGAGCTATGTTTGTAAATGCACATTATTATATTGATTGTAATGTTTCAGGCGTTACACAAAATGCAAGTGTTTTTACTGGTGTTGCCATGGCGGCTTTGGGGTTCTCAGACATTGTAGAAGTTCACAGACCAGAAGAGGATAGTGATGCAGGCGTCAGTATCATTGTGAATGGTAAACAATTTGTGATGGATTCCAGTTCTGTCACACTTAATGGTAAGTATTTATGTCTGTTGTACTATAATAATACTAAAGATAGATTTGTAATAATTCTTGTATTAGTAATTGGTAAATTTTATTACTAGTTTTATTAATGATATTAACTTCATTTATATATTGTGTTTCAAAAACGGACAATTTCTTTATATGTGACACTATAATTGTCATTTATTGGACAAGTTTATCTTTAGATTTTATAATTGTATATTAAAATAAATCAAAAGCATTGGATTTGATCTGTGTTTGGTTGATTGAGTTGCAACTTTCAATCGAGACCATTTGTGTAGACAATGTTCAGAGTTTTTAGAATTATGTTCTGAGAAATCGACAAGGACTTAGAAAACAAAACAGTTGACTAAGTGACATTAACAAATAAATGGTTTTAGTTATCAAGATCAATAAAATAAGTTTTATTGTAGGTAAGGGAATCTTAACCCGATGATATGATTTGTTAAATATTGTTCTGCTGTTTGTTAATGTATTTATTTGTCTATAACTTTCTTTTGACAGTACCTTTAAATCATCTGTAATTTTTCCTGCATTTCATTTCAAACCGAAAAATGTAATTTCTAAACCAAATTTTTAAAATTTTTAAAATTTATTTTTCAAATTTAATATTTCTATTGATATAGCAGTGGTTGTTTTATTATGATACAATCTTAAATGCCTCATCAACCTAATCATTAATCATATATGTTACAGGTATAACTTTAAATAAAGAGGAAGTTAATTCAACATTAACTATACGTATGGTAATGGAATCTACCCCTTTATCTGTATCAGTTGATGTTTTACCGGATTTACTTAATCTTGTTGTTATGAGTGGAGATGATAGTATGAGAGGTAATAACAAATTTTTGCTTTCTATACTTAATGCAATTTATATTATTTACTGTCATTTCATCCTTATTATCTATTTACGGTTCAATTTTCGAGGCAAGGGGGCATTTGGTCAATGGATGCGAAATAAACAAGTCAGCCTTTTGAACAACTAGATAAACCCCTTATGGGTAAAATCGATTCCGACTCATCAAACTTTTTGAAACTTTTCTCCATGACTTCTCGTTTCGTAAACGTTTTTTTTTATTAAATAATAGGAGCTGAAGTTATTACTAATTTCCACCTATTTTTTTCTGATGTGAATAAAACATTAAATATTTTATCTAAGGTCAAAGTATAATCACTGACTATTTCAATATTAATTGCCTTCGTTGATTTACTGCTATTTATAAATTATTATCCGAAAAACAATTACCAAGATTTCAAAGATAAACATTTTTATTGCTAAAACGATTGTCTTGCTTTCAAACGCATTGAACGTGAGAGTATCCAAATTCATAAAACTGTTGGTACTTGAATGTTAATTCATTATGTCAGTTAAAATTATTTCATTGTATTTTTCAGGTGAATTAAGGGGTCTGTTAGGAGATTTTGATGGTAATAAAACAAACGATTTTCTTCCTAGAAACGGTACACATATGCCATCTGATGCCTCAATGGAAGTTATACATTATGGATTTGGAATGACTTGTAAGTATTCTTCATGGCAATTTTATATACAATATATTTATATGTATTCAGTCGAAATGCTTAACTTTGCAACAGCCATTTTAATCATTTAAAAAAAGTAACATGTTTTGCTGAAAGAGAAAGAAACGTTTGAATGAAAACACGTGTTTTACTAAAACAGGTTGGTGAAAAACCAAAAGGAGAACAATAAATTTGATATTTACTTCATTCAGGTTTCATTTTACTTTATATAAAAATATATAAATCTTTAGGATTATTATTTTTAACAAAAAATATTTACTTTAATTATTAGTGCGATATGTGGTTAGTGTTGTTGCAAAAAGATTTTTTATATTCAGCATGTTACGTCAATCTTCATGTAGATGGATTCTAACCTTTTATTTTATGATTTTCAGGGGAAGTATTGCCGTCAGAAAATTTGTTTTCCGATACTTTATTAGGGACACAGAGTGAAACATCACAAAAAACATTAAATTATGCCCCAGTATTTGTCGATAAAATGGACAATCGTGACTTAAGGAACGGCACTAGTGAACTTTGTGGTTCTGTTGTGCAGTGTGTTTTTGATTATCAAGTAACGGGAAACAAGGAATTAGCTAAAAGTACCCTTAAAGCTGTAGAAAAATTTAAATTAATACAGGATAATATCAAAAAAGGTTAGTTGATATTTGTCTTGGTACTTTTAAATATTGCAGATTAAATTGATTTAAGAATGGTTATTAAAATGTTTTCTGTTTCACAACAATAGCTTAAAATGAAAAATAAATTGTTTTCAAAATTCTTTGTTAAATCGGAAATATATTTAAGTTGGTCACACTGACATCTTCAATTCATCTAAGTTACTGAACAACACGACGTTATATAGTCTACCATGTTCAGGATTAAAGTATAGGTACCTTTACAAGAGACATTGCCATTATATATTGTTACTAAATCTTCAACCCTAAATGATCTAAAATGAAAGTGTTTTGTTCGTGCATATTTTGTAGGTTCAAATTGAGTAAGAAATTAATTAGTTTCAATTTGTATAATATTCGTATTTGGCCACCATCTTTTTAAATTTTTAAGCAGTTTATTTAAATATCACACCGATTTGTTAGGATAGGGGAACCAAATGTAGGAAACTGATACATTGTTGGCTTTCATAACATCCGTTTACATCACAATCATTTTCCAACACTGCAGATGCAATATTTGTTGCAGTTAACTTTGTGTTTTTATGACATAAACGATTCCTTTTGTATTCTTATCAATAAAATGCTGCATAAAATTAGTGACAAATTATTTGGCAGAGAAATGTTCACAAATCCCTCAGTATTCAGTAGTGTGCAAATGAAGATCGTCATTTTTATTTTAATGAACAACATTTAAGTATAACAGACATATTTAAATATCAAATTTTTTTTTTTTCAGTAATAAGATGTCCCTTTTTAGAAGCTCCAGAAAATGGGAACAGATCAGTTTCCGGATATTTACCGGGTGATAATGCTACTATTATGTGTGATGAAGGTTTTGTTATGATTCAAGGAAATAGTATTCGTTATTGTACAGTGAATGGTTCATGGACTGGAACTGCATCTATTTGTGCAAAACCTATTGGTATGTAACATGATCTTAGTATTGGTTGTTTACCGAATTAACAATAGATGCCAAATTCTTTAATACTTTATGATAAATAAACATATGTTTACTTTTTAATGTATGTTGAATAGCCTGAGTTTAATCAGTAACAATAATAAACCAAAGTCCAGTTATTAAAATAGTCCAGGAAAATCTTTTCATTAATTTTAAATTATTTTTTTTTATTTGTCAAATCTGTCATTTTTAAAATTTAATACCAGTAATAATTGAAATCTTTGTTGTAACGTGTTGAAATGCTTGTTTTGTTTTAGTTTCAACTGTTGAAGAAATTGACACAAAAACTGCTGTTTACATTGGTACTGGGACTGGCGTTGCTATAATGATGTTCATTATAATATCTCTAGTCATATGGATTAAATGTAAAAAGAAAGAAGTACCCGCTGAAGAGGAAAGGTAAAAGTATGTCTACAAGTGGCTGCGAGTTGAATACTGTAATTTTCCCAGTCAAAAATGGATTTTTATGGGTTTCTGATTTGTATGTACCTAAAATATGCTCTCCGTTATTAATTAAATTAACTCGTCCTTGAGATAAATGTCTGACAGACACTTTAATTAACTTTATAAAGATATGTAGTTACTCTAGTAGGTAAAACACTTGCTCCATCAAGATCATTGTTTTAGTCTTGGAGAATAATGTTGATCTTAGTATATTTTTTCTTTCAGTCAAATGGACCTCCCCACTATATTCCCCCCATCTAACATTCCATGTCCTGTTTTTGAAAACGAAGCATTCATGAACAGGTAAGCACAATAGTATATATCTTAATTTTGGCTATGATTTTCTTCTAATCACAAGTTTGGTACAAAAAAAATCGTATTTGATAAGATTAAATTAAAACATCGGATGTTAAAATGCATAATGCAAAGCAGGTCAAAATTAAAAACTAATAGAAAATAACATCTTGAGTTTTCACACTTTAAACAGACACATATCGGCAATCATATTATTTAATAAGACAAACTTGTTATAAAGTGGTTGAAGTTTAGCTATGAAAAAAGCCTCAAACATTCGACTTACAGGTACTTTTTAAACAATTATAAAGATTTACATTATTTATACCTACAATAACAACAACTATCCACATCATACCATACACAAACACGTTGAGACCACAGATTTAAATACGTTATGTTATGTATAAAAATAACTTATCATACATTACAATGCGGTTATTACATATGATACATATATGACTTGGGTACTTAACCAATGCTCAGGTGTTTTATAGTACAATTATGACTCGGGTACTCAACCAATGTTCATGTGTTTTATGGTGCAAATATGACTTGGGTACTTGACCAATGTTCATGTGTTTTATGGTACAATTATGACTTTGGTACTCAACCAATGTTCATGTGTTTTATGGTACATATATGACTGGTGTTCATGACTTGGGTACTCAACCAATGTTAATGTGTTTTATGGTACAATTATGACTCGGGTACTCAACCAAAGTTCATGTGTTTTATGGTACAATTATGACTCGGGTACTCAACTAATGTTAATGTGTTTTATGGTACAATTATGACTCGGGTACTCAACCAATGTTCATGTGTTTTATGGTACAATTATGACTCGGGTACTCAACTAATGTTAATGTGTTTTATGGTACAATTATGACTCGGGTACTCAACCAATGTTCATGTGTTTTATGGTACAATTATGACTCGGGTACTCAACCAATGTTCATGTGTTTTATGGTACATATATGACTGGTGTTCATGTGTTTTATGGGACAAATATGACTTTGGTACTCAACCAATGTTCATGTGTTTTATGTTATTATTTATAAGACTTTGTTTAAACATTAATTTCTTTTATTTTTGCAGTTTACAACAACTAAGCTCTGGTGGACCTTTTAAAATTCCAAGGCCAAGTTATGTAGATCCTACCATATTTGATGAATATTTTTTCTAGTCAGAACATTTGAATGATCTCAGACTTACTGTAAATGCTATCATCGAAATAGACTTCAGGATTTTGTGTAACATGTAATAACCCGCTAAAACATTATGGCTGTTTAAGTTTTAGTGCTAAGTGGTGTATTGTCTGGACTACTTATTGTATCACTTGCCTTTTCCTGTCAGCTTCGAATACCAATCCACCATCTGTTCAATAATTAGAATGATGACGTCACATACCATGATTCTTGTTTAGTCACCATGGTGACATGCGCAATCAGGATTTAGTTCTAGTCACTTATGTCTTTCAGAAGTGCACACACATTTGAACATTATTTTCTCCGTGGTTTTTGTTAAATGTGTTATTAAGTATAATGTAATACTTTCATCGTTTTAATCAGATTCATTAAAATCATTAGGTTAACGATATGCTCAAAAATATTAGAATCGATAATCAGAAATTACTTAAAAATCCATAAGCAGTGAAATGTGATATACCACTACCTTCCATCCTTAAATTTACACATGCACAATATGTCTATATGTGCAAAATGTACAAGCAGTTAAAGAGTTTGAAATAGTTTTATTTAACGTTAGACCAAATAGAAAAAATCTGTTGAAACTTTCTGATGTAAAAACAGTACATTATCAACTATATTGTAAATGTAATTTGCTTTGTTTTCAGCAGATTATGTTTCTATTTGGTGTTTACATTAATAGCTACGAACCGTTACTTAATGCTTCGTCTTTATGCAGTGTAATTTGCACTATTTTACTACATGAAAATTTTCTCAATTACGCACCTCACATAACTTTTTACGCCTACAAAGTTCACATAAAATGGGTGAAGTATACTACTCCGATCTATGCTCATTATTTTTCTTTGCTGTTGTAAATGCTGTTTAAAGCTGCATTAAGTTTACCAAATTTCTGAATTTTTTTTGATTTTCTAAAAATATATTTTTTTAAAAGTAGATATCTTTTAACCACGATCCGTGACATTCATTTTCTAAAATTTCATTTCTTTTAGCTGTAAATAAACGGAATCCTCTGACCGGTTGGTCAGTGTTCTACGATCATGGGTAATTGTGAGCTTGGAGCATGCGCACGGATGTACGGAAAAGCCTAGAATCAAAAGTGAAACATGACAGATTGCATTAATTGTCCTTCATTAATATCCAGATGTATTTGAAATGGTGTTATTTTTCCCTTACTAAGTCACAAATGACAAATTCAAGAAGTTCTGTGTTTAATTTATCGTATTTCAACATTTTGAAAGTTGTGTTTAAATGACCCGGGTTTTGATGACGTAACCATGTTCTAATATTAGATCCCAAATGCTGCATCTCGCTGGGTAAATACTGTAATTTCAGTATTTATTCGAGCTTTTATCGTTGAACCAAATGTAACATTGTTCATTAGGAACATCATTTATTAGATTAGCACCGTTTAATTTTTTCTTTGGAAAACTTAATGCAGCTTTAATGTTTTCTTCTTTAAGCAATGACTGGGAAAACACTGATTTATTTCAGTAACATTGTTTATTAATAAATGTAGTAGTAACTTATTGTTGGGTGATTTAAAAGTTTATATGTTGCTATGAATTTGTTTTATACAAATGTTAACGATTCTTTTTGCAGATCAAAATTGACCTGTTAATGATTTTATTAACTTATACTGGATATATATGACTTACCATAGTTCTTTGTTCCTTTCATTCTCAAAATTGACTTGCACGTGACGGGTGTAGCTAGCTAAACAGGAGGTGCTTACCCTTCCGGAGCACCCGGCCTCACATCCTTGATGGAAGTTCACGTGTACCACCAATTTTGCCAGTTTGCAAAGTTTTTACTTTGTTTTTGGGATTGTGATATGGACAAGGACTGGTATGTTTGTTTTATTTGATGTATTCTTATGCGGAAATGGGATGTGGTGTCTTAAAAAACCGATTGTTATAATTAAAGTTTAACCATTTTAACCAGTAAAAAACTTAAAACATTGTAAACTACATGTATAAAAATGTTATTTATAAGGCTGTACTGTAAACTGTATTGACGGCAAATTGAGACCTAATGCATGTTTGAAATACCCAAAAGCTTAAGTTCTAATAAATCTTTTTCTTACATTTCTTTTCCCTCATGCAAAGCATTCCTTAGCTGGATTTGGTTTCATATAATTTTGGAACTTTAGATTTATTATTTTTCAACTGTTTGGCTTATGTTTTTTATCTATCAAACTTTTCGGCCCCTAGTGTCACTGATGAGGAATGATTTTCTGAAATGTGCACATATGGCACATCAAAATTTAGCAGGTATTTGTCATATATTTTTTTTTACATTTTAGAATACTTAATTTAAACTTTTTGACAAAAGTTTTACATTTTAAATTTCAAATTCGAAATTTTCTTTCATTATATAAATTTTAATTCTCTGTTTAGGTTTCGTTAAAATTTGTAGGTAAAATCATTGACATAGAGATTTTTTTTAAATCCGTTTGCATCGATATATAAGTTATTCATTTTCATATGATCCACAACGTTATATCTTGTTTCATATTTAAGTAATTTATTAAGGCACTGTTGTTGAGAAATACAATGCAGTGATTATGATGGCGATGTATACATGATTGGCAGAACGTTAAATGTTTTGAACATAAATATGTATTTATGTATGATATCTCCGTTGATTTATCATTGTGCCAAACAATCAAAATGTGTTAGAATGGGTAATATTTTGAATCAAGTAAGTGGCCATTATCATCCTTCAGTTTGATTTGATATTTCTGTAGTCTTATTATCATGCAAATTTGTTCATTATTTGACGATTTGAATCATTCATTAACAGGAATGACAAAACCACCTTGATTAAGTTAAGCGTTTCTGTAAATTTCGATTACCGCATCACTGGTATGAAAGTTAATGTCCTATTTTATTAACGGATCATCGTGCTTTTTTGTTTCAATCTTTGTATACAATAGCGTTTCAAGAGTAAAGATAAATGAATTATTTACCTGCTTCTCAACATTTTTGTTACCCTGAAATTTTTGTGACATACACTATCTTTTTGTTCTTAATTTATTACATTGTTTGAATGACTTTGTTTGTTATCTGTTATGATTTTCACAACATAATAGCTAATTAGCAATTAAAAATGTTTGAATTAAAAAATAAAAATAAAATCATACAGTTGTAAGTCTTTTATTAGTAATTTTGTTAACACTATACGCTAGGGTACGGGTTTAAAAACATTTAGAAACTCCATGGAAAAACATTGTTTTTTGCACTTTTAAAAAAACCATTATATATTATTTAATTTGCAGGAACTTTTGCACCTGAACACTTCTCTGTATCATAAAATCGCCAAATGTGAATATTTATATATTTTATTTTTCATCATGTGACGTTAAAGTATATGTAAATTATGAATGTTAGAATTAATTTACCCAGGCCTGCACTATCGAAATGTTAGAAATAATTTACCCATGTTTTGCACTATCGAGCATGTAAGTCATGTTAAAGATTTGTCAGATATAAAAATAAAAGATTCTCCACTGCTGAAACAGATAAATATATAAAACATGAGTTTTTAAACTGATTATGTTTTTATTGTAAAAATAATGTACGCAATTTATGTTGTTTTATATAAATTGTCATTCTGTTTTTTCTTGAATTTGTTAAATATGTATTAGCACTTTGCTAATCAAAGATATTGTTTAATTTATGATTTATTTTCATGATGGATGTATGGAAATTGAAGTGGCAATAAAAATTGAAAATTACTTCTTAAACTCTGTGTGACGTTGTTCATAATAAGTGTTCACATACAGAACACATAACGAAAAAGAACTAATTTCTTAAAATCTTTTTTAAAAACTGTGCACCTATAAGTTTTTATATGAAAAAAAGTCGTCCGATCAACGTCTTTTAGCTCAACTGGCTTTAGCCAGCTGAGCTTATGGCATATTGAAACATGCGTCCAGCCTTCCGTCCTTCCGTACGTAAACTTTAATTTTCTCTGAAATTACTTGGCAAAACGGAACTGTATTTGATTGGCCAATTGGAAGGTCCCTAGCTGGACTAGTTTAAAGTTTGTACAAATCAACTTATTTCGACATCCAAGATGGCATCCATTGCTTTTAAAGGCAAAAAATGCTAAATAGCCATTACAGATGATTTAGTTCAAATTTGATTTAAAAGAGTACATACATGTAGATAGCCAATATCATTTAAAAAACGGATTTGTCTATCTTCATTTATATTAAGCTCGTAATTAGCGGAATATGCAAATAAACTGCAAGAAAAAGCTGATTAAAAAAAATTCGTTCTCATACCATGTTGTTTATGAAGGTTTGGTGTGATAAGGGACGTAACTCGCACGGACTTTTATAAGTGTTCCTGAAAAGTACGAATTTTATACGTTCATTATAGTTTTATAGCTTTATACATCATTTTTGATAATGCTCTTCAGTCTGTAAACCTTTCACTGAAATAATTTTCTCTTATACGACAGACTGTAACTCTTTAAAAAAGTGCTCCTATGATTCAGTATAACACTATGCTATGTTTCATTTTTACTCTCATTTGCCATTAAATAACTGAACATCTCTCACAACCAACAATGACAAAACACATTTACAAATAACCACTTGTATTTTATTAATGAACCGGTAAAACCCAAAACCTGTTTTTAGACAGAATCCGGTATTTTTTTTAATTTCAGACGCTTCTTCAAATATAAAATATATTCTTTAAAGCCTTTAATCTGCTTTTCTTAAGTGAAATGAATTGAAATAGTAAGGTAAATTCTTTACTTGTAAAATAAGTCAGTAATAAAACGGTGGGGAAAACAAGAGTAACTAAAGAAAACCATGTAATTTTATAAATTGTTTAGGCTTTATCCGAAATAACATCAGCAATTAACAAAATAACCTTATTGACCCATACGGACAAAATTTTACACATTGTGCTAGCACCTGACAGACTTTTACACACTTGGATCTGCCCGAGTGGGATCCGTATTTTTTAAGCCGACAATTATGTCTAAATAATCTTCCACGAGATAGGAGAAAGCCTCGGTGGCAAAGTAGCCTGAAGAATACATACAGATCACATCGACTCTCGCCTCCTAGGTACACTAGATCCTCGTGTGGAGGAAAAGTCTGCCAGTATCCGTTTGCAGTTCAAATCGCTAAAAGCCTACATTTATCATGCATTTATAAGCAATTATACACATTTTCAGTTTCTAACAACACTGGCTATCGCCATGTAGTATTCATCAATATATACTACTCCTGTCTCATTGCAGATGCATACATTATATCAAAATATATTCTTTTTTGACATCAAAATCTCGTCATTTTTCGTACCAAAAATTATGAAAACAGTATCTTTAAAAATAAATCCGTTCTTTATTACGTTCTAATACGGCTTAACGTTATGTGTATATAATATTTCTTTACAAATGTGTCATGTACCATTTATGAATGTTTTTATGATTAAATTCAAAAATGGTATATGACAGTTGTAAAAACATTTTTTCACTTTCCATTTACATGAACAACCTCATTTTTCCCCTTTAAAATGATACGCATTCCGATATCCCATAAAAGACATATGATCCCATATATATATTTTCTTTTCTTTGCCGTTTTGTAACATCGTTTATCTCCAACTCCGTATCAGTCGAACTTTTTGCATTTCCCCGTGGAGTTCGAGATAACGAGATTCTAATATATATATATATATATATATATATATATATATATATATATATATATATATATATATATATATATATATATATATATATGCATTAAGTATTAACAACTTATAGCAATGTTACAAAATAAATACAATAAAGATAGCTGCAGAATCCAATTATAATCAATTACATTTGTACAGATTGCAATTTATGATAATAGTTAATTTAACTGTTGGATGTAATTTTGTCTTTATTCATATGCATGGAATAAATATTTTGATAGTTTTAATATTAGAGACACTGAGTTTCAAATAATAAGATTATAAAGCTTATGAATATTTAGCCAATGATTATAATATTTTGGTAAAAACTGTTTTCTTAATTCCCGATATAATTGACATACAGGTATAAAATGATATTCATCTTCCAAAAAGTTAGTGTTACAGCATATACAAAGGCCTTGTTATCTAGGAATATTTATGTATGTGTAATAACATTAAAAAATATATATCATCTTTTTATGAACCCCTCTGAATCAATCGTATTTCACTAATATTTACAACATTCATTTTTACAGGGGCATGGTCTGAAAACTCATTAAATTGAATATTATTAAAATAATCAATTAATTCCAAATTATAAGCAAAAGTAAATAAATAATCAATCAAACTTTTACCATTTTCATTACAGAATGTAAAATGACCTGTTTTATCTTTTTATAACCTACCATTTACGATTCTCATACTAGGTGTCTTACACATACATGTACTTAATATATTTCTACCAAACTCATTTAAAATATTATCTTGTGAACACCTTGTAGGCATGTCATTGTTCTGCTGCTATTGTACTTTATAAATTTATCTAAATTATTACACTGTATAAAATCATCATTAGTAGTCGAACGGCCATTTATATCGCCTGTTAGAAAAAATAACCTTTCTGTTCAGTTATCTCAACCAGACAATTAATCGTTTTATATTGCTTTAACCACGTTTCTGCGAATAAAAGAATGTCATCATTGTCAATTAGCGATAAAAGTCTCAATCTGTTGTTTTTTTCGTATTCCATTCACATTGCAATAAAACAAACATACCAGTCCGTGTCCACATCAAAATCCCAAAAACAAAGTAAAAACTTTGCAAACTGGCAAAATATGTTATACACGTGAACTTCCATCAAGAAAGTGAGGCCGGGTGCTCCGGAAGGGTAAGCATCTGCTGTGCAAGTGAGACATTTAGTTGATCCCCAGCTTTCATACTTCTTTGGATCCTTGTATTCCTTCTCATTTATAAAAAGTATCCCCTTTAAAATACGTTTTTCACCTTTCTGAGAAGTTCTTTGTAATTGGCTGTAAGTGTTTACGTCTCTCTCGCATTTCGTTTGGGATTTGTTCCATACCGTTTTCCGATAAGTTTTTCCTTTCCAATAACACCCACTTTCTCTCTATCCGCGAAAAATCAAAGTTTACAACTATCGGTCTTGGTGTACTTTGTTTTTTCTTTCCAACTCTATGTGCTCGATCAATTTTGATTTCGCTGGCATTAACATTTTTGAGTTTTTTTCATGGATTTATTTAGCACAATCTTCTCCCTTTGTTTCCTTAATGCTAAAAAAATAACAGATTATTATGCTTTGAGCATATCATGCGATATAAAATTGTTTTTCTTTTACTTTTTTTCTATTTAAATGTCACTTGGTGCTCTATCAAAACCTTCAGTCTGACTGTTTAATTTTTTGACATCTCCTTGATTGTATTGTGCAGTATGCAGTGGATTTCTTCTGGTCATCGAAGAAATTACTTATGGCCAAAGTGGTTTCTTAATTTCCTTTATTTAATCATCTTATCTTTTGTCTCTTGTTCTTCACTATTTAACTTGGTCTTAATATTGTTAACATTTGTATTTATGGAATCTAATGTTGATAGCTGCTTAGTACTTATGTTCTCCATACCTGTAAATAAATCACTGACCCAAGGCGTCATGAACTGACCGTTGCTATATTGTACATTTAATGGCGTACCTTTGGGGTGGCCACTTATCATATTAGGCTGTATATTATGCATCTGCTGCATCTGTTGTGTAGGCGGACATATAATATTTTGGGGAAAGTTAATATCTTGCCACACTTGGGACATTTGTAAAAAAAAACTGGATATGGAGTCGAATTATCGATGTTCATATTTACTGAGCTGTTGCTAACATTTCTAGGGACACCAGTACTTGATTTGTTGTTATCAATTTTTTCCTAACAACTGTTTTAATATTTTTACCCGATTTACTCTTATTTCTTTGTCTTTTTAAGGATTTTTCTCCTCTTTTGTATCCTCAGATAAGTTAGAAGCATTTTGTTCCATTAGTTTTAGACATAGACACAAGGAATTACTGCTTTTGATGATGAAATAAAGCACTAAGTGGTCAATAGTTCACTCCTGACCGCCATCATAAGGATGGTTCATATAAAAATATAAAATCCAATTACATAAGTATTTAATCAATGTATGTGCAAAACAAACAATCTTTAAAAATGTCCAACTAAAACGTCTTTTTTTCAAAAAAAAAGATAAAAAAAAACACTCTTTTTTTGGAACTACCAGTAAATTAAATTTAGGTAAGGGGTTAGTTAAAACAAAAAAAATTAAACTACAACCGATGTTAATTGCCAGTTATAAAAATTAAAATCTGTCTTCTAAAACTAATGAATGTAGTTTTTTCTCTTGTGTATGTAAGAACGGACCATTGTACATAGGTAATTTTTACAAAACAACAATTTAACATTTTAACCTCCTTTGAAAATTAATTTGGTTTTGGTGTTTCAAAACACAGTAACTTTAACTCAAGTGAAGACGTTCTAATGCAAGCTACCTTTGTTTGGGGTCTCGATGTTTTTCCAAGAACTGTTTTTGGCAAGCAGCCAAAAAAGAGATAATACTTAGGGGATTAAACCTCGACATGCAGGAAAAAACAACAAATTCCTTCCGGAAAAACTCGTCAATCACAGCCTCAGATAAACTGTGGCCAGGTCTTTGAACAATGCATGCACATGCTTGTTGGAACAACATCTCATCCGGTACAGCTACGACGACGACTTCCTGTACACCTGGATGTTTCTGTATGACTGCTTTCGAGGTAAGACGGCGACACAAGATCACCACCTACTATTATTATATCTGAGGCTCTTCCATGAATTACAAATTCGCCATTTTGATCCATATGTCCCATATCATTTGTTTTGTACCATCTAGAGGGTAAGTATACACTTTCACTTCTTTTTCTATCATTATGGTAAAGCAGGTGCGTGCTACAATGTCGGACATAGAACCTCTCCTGTTTGCTTTATCGGTAAAATGACTCCAGCAGTCATCGACTATTTTTATTTCAATACCTGGGAGAGGAGTCCCTACCTTATAATCTTCGTGAGTTTGACCCTTTTCTACTTTAATCGCGTTGCCAACCCAATTTCTGACGTTCCGTACAGAACAATTAGTCTCTCGCCTATGACATTCAGTATATTTGCACAAGAGGAAGGTATCGGCATTCCACCTGTTAGTAAAATTTTAATGACTTTGCCCAAATGCTTTCTTATTTTGATCTTTTCGACAATTCAAGTATACATGGAACACTTATTAACCCAGCTGTACACTTTTCTGATTGCACTGCCTTCATGATACATTGGTTAATATCAGAGAGGCTCTTAAAACCCTAATATATTGGTACAAGTGACTCTAGTAATACCTTTGTACAAAAACACGTGTGGATACCCGCCTATCCAGCTGAAAATATTACCGTTAAAGTATATATCATTTTCATTCATTTCTCCTGAATCGGCTATTTGACTAGCGAAATCAAATAAATTGATGTGAGTGAGTTGAACTAGTTTTGGTGTTCCTGTGCTACCGGAAGTCAGCAGAATGGTGGCGACATCATCTGGGTCTAAGTCCGGAAGTGCAAATTCATCTTTGTTTTGTCCCATATTTAAAACTGTTTGAATTGTCCTTACAACCTCTTGATTTTCTGGTGCTCGCGTAGATATAATGTGATGTAGAGAGGGTATTTGAATGCTTTTTGCTGAACCATCAGGTAAAATTTCCTCTATAAATTTTCGAGATATCTTCCAGTTAATATCATCTTGACCAGGATCGCATATGAGGGCTGTACATGTTTCGCACTTTCTAAACACATCGATGATATCACCTCCATCTTTACGATTAAACACGAATAACAAAGGTATGCAGCCCGCTAACTGAGTTCCATAAATACATATCAAAGCAGTCGGTCCGTTCGGCAGTGATACCCCCACAATATCTCCATGAAGTAAGCCTAGTTTTCGTAAACCTCTAGCAAAACAACAAGCTTGTGTATAAAGTTCCGAACATGTTATTGAAGATCTTTTTTCTAAGGTTATAGGTGTCATATACAATACAAGCGACCTTTGATGGAGTGTTTTCAGCATAATATTTAGTTTGTCCTTTACTGTGTAATAAAACACTTGTGACGTTTTTGGTCGTATTACTGTAGCTATAACTTTTACTTAAACTCATCTTGTTCTCAAAACCTTGACAACTGTACATATGCTGTCTGGTCTGAAGCTCTTTTGTCCGTATCACAAATCAACAGTTGAAATCTTTTACACACCCTGTCTGATAATAACATATATATACTTCCTGTGTTATTAAAATAAAACAAACATACCAGTTATATAACGTAATATCAATAATTATTCATGCGTAAACTTTATGAAATACAGCACATACAATACAGGTATTACATATATGTTCATAATAAAGAGCCTTCTTTATGATAACCTGGTTCATGTATACACAACTTAAAACTAAACTCGGATATCTGTTCCGAATATTTTAAACAACTAACGTATCATTACGCCTTTTACCATCTAGCCAGCCATTAATCCTTTAAATGCAGACCTTAAAATGATAAATTTTCCTTGCTTCGTTTGTGTATTAGGGGCAATCCGGTTTCCATTCACATCCCAGATTTTACTAAAATATCTCAATTTACCTAAAAATGATTCAGGTGTTGCTCATACTAGTCCTTAGTGAATTTCAATGCAAACGATTCATTTTTGTATAGAAATATGAAAATTTAAATACTGAAGATGACAGCATTAAAAACTGCAAACTTTAAAATGTATCCAAATAGAGGCACGATGGGTAACAATTGTTTGCATTTTAAGAAACTATATTCACAGATAAATAATTCCTTCCTGTTTACTAGCCAACCTCTACTACTTAAAAAAAGAATCAAGCATTATAAAAAATGTGTAAAAATATGTTTTATATGACGTTGAAAAAGCAGTTAACATGTAACATGTTAACTAGCATTAGATATCTGTAATGTCTCTTGCAATTGCCTTCTGATGCTGATTGTCGTAAAAAAAATTACGAAGGTAAGAACTTTAATGTTATTAATATTACATTACATTTATTGCAAAATGAAAAAGCTGTGTATTTTGCATACTTGAACCAGTAAACTTCTATTGCCGGTACACGGGGTTAAACTTAAAACAATGGCTAATGTAGCATTTAAGTACTCGCTTTGCTTTTTACTTAATGTTCTTGAACTTCATCTTCACATGGTAAGTCATTTATTTAACATTTTACATTTTATAACATTTTTAAATTTTTTTTCAAATTACCTTTTCTAAAATATAAATATCTACGTGATTCACAATAAATCTAAACGCTCATCAAAATGAGTGTTTCCAAATTATTTAATCGTTTCACAAAATATTTTTTTAAGTTAAGCATTTAGATACAACCTTTTGATTCTCATTCTTACTTCCAAATGTTATATATCGTAACATTAGAAAAGAGATATAAAGAAAATTATATATATATAAATTATATATATATAAATAAACATCTCAAACTTGATTGAGGTTAAAAAGCATAAATATGTATAGATTTTTTTAAGCATATTACCTTTTGCTAGATGCTAGATTTTCGTCATGGTATGCGAATTCAATAAAAATACTATACCTTATCAAGCCTTAAATAGCCTAAGTGTTTCTCTGAACTCGCCCATTTATCCAAACAGTAATTTAAAGTAAAAGTGAAATATATGATAGAAAGGTAGAAAAGTTAATGTTAAAAAAATATGAAATTACATACTTTTTAAAATATGATACTTATTTATTCTTAATGGGAATAGCCTTTTTCTCTTTAAAACAGAAATACTTATTGGAAATACTTAATTAGTTTCTTTGAAAAATTAAAGTATTTACATTATTTTTCCTAATTATATAACATTTTAGAAAAAATGTGAGATCTGAATAAAAACTAAAAAAAAATATTTTGATATTATCACAAAGGATTTACTGATGGAATGATGTTGATTGTACAAAAAGTGGATTAACAAGCCACCTAACTGACCATCAGCAGTCAACAAAATGTCAATATTTTGAGTTGCGATGCCGATGGATATATACATGTATAATTAGTTTTTATTCAGATCTCACATTTTTTCTAAAATGTTATATAATTAGGAAAAATAATGTAAATAATGTAAATACTTTAATTTTAAAACTTGACCGGACAGGACGTGCAGGGGGTAAATTAGTTTAATTTAATCATGAGTTTGAGTAAAAAAAAAGCTACCGGCATACGCCAAGAAAAACTGAAAATACATTTTGTACAGCATGGGAAAAACTGTTACATCATGCAAAAAATACACCAACCAAGGATGCATATATACTTTATGACACAAATAACCTGGATTTAAGATCCTCTATAACTTGTTTAGAACTGTATAAACAGGCTTGTAGTTTTGCTAGAGGTTTACGGAAATTGGGTTTACGACAAGGAGATATTGTAAGTCTTACAATTCCGAATGGACCGACTGCAATGGTATGTATTTTCGGAACTCAATTAGCAGGTTGTATTCCATTAGTATTTCTTTTTCATCGGCAAAGTGGAAGTGATATCATTGAGGCACTGAAGAAACGCGAAAAGTGCACCGCAATAATAATTGATCCTGGTCAGGATGATGGAAATTGGCAGATTTGCAGTAATTTTTTCCAGGACATTTCCTCGGGGGGAAATGTAAAAAGTCAACAAGTTCCGTCATTACGGTACTGTATTACTACTAGATCGATTAAAGGTCAGGAATATGTATTACATACGCGGGACATTTTAAAAAGTGGTGACGAAAATAGAGAAATTGATCTCCCTGATTTAGACCCAGACGACGTTGCTGTCATTTTACTTACTTCTGGTAGCACAGGAAAACCTAAACCAGTTCAGTATACGTATTTAAATTTATTTGACTTTGCAGGTCATATTTCTAAAAATGTGGACTTAAAGAAAATGACATCTATTTAAATGCCAACCTCTTCAATTGGGTCGGAGGTTTTCCTCACATTTACTTGTACAGAGGAATCACAAGAATCACATCTACAAATTTACTGGCATTTCAAAGTCTTGACGAAATTAACAAATTTATTATGAAGGCTGTAGAGAGGGAGAAGTGTACCTTTGGTGTTGTAAGTGTCCCTTGTATTTTGGAGTTAGCAAAACATCCAAAGAAAGAACACAAATGGGCAGAGACACTTGTTACTGGCGGATTACCAATGCCTGCTTCCTGTGCAAACATACATAAAGTAATGTCCCAAAAATTTTATGTTTTTTTACGAAGCTACCGAAATTGGCCTAGCAACAGCGTTAAAAATACATAAAGATGAAGATCACGAGGATTACGATACAGGGTCCCCGCTACCCGGAATTGAAATTAAAATAAAAGACAACAATGGTAAAATTGTACCTCGAAATCAAACTGGAGAAGTCTATATAAGGCATTGTGGACAATATTTGTGTTATCATAACGACAAATTTCAAACTGAAAAAGTCTTTTTGCCATCGGCTGACGTCGGGTATATGAATGTTGAGGGGAACCTTATTGTAAATGGCAGAAAGTCTGACGTCATTATTGTTGGCGGCGGGCTGGTGTCGCCATCCTACCTTGAGAGCGTCATACAAAAACATCCGGGCGTACAGGAAGTTGTGGTTACAGCAATACCAGATGAAGCATTTTTTCAACAATTATGCGCGTGTATCATTTCCAGACCTGGTTGCATTCTTACAGAAGTTTCAATGGACAAATACTTCAGGAACGAGTTTACCGTTGTGCCAGCATGTAGGGGATTGTCGCACAAATATTATCTGTTTTTTTTATTCATTTCCGAAGACAGCTCTCGGAAAGTCCTCAAGACGACTTACACAAGAAATTGCATTACAAAGACTGCAAAGGAAAGATAATGTTTAAATGGAAAAAGTAGTAATTTTTAACTTGTATTTCAACAGTATTCTGTATAACTTATACGTAGCTTTTTTGTATCAGAAATGAATGCGTACCAAACAGAAAAAAATAACATAGGTGTATTTATATTTAAAGACCTTGTAAATTTTGATGTGCCATTTGTGCACATTTCAGAAATTCATTCCTCACCAGTAACACTAAAGGCCAAAACAGTTGATAGATAAAAAAGATAATTATCCAAACATTAGAAAATTATTGAATCCAAAGTTTTCAATTTATATGAATTAAATCCAGCAAAGGAATACTTGTCTTAATTTTAAAATTTATTCAAAACTAAGGTCTGTTTCCTCATGCAAAGCATTCCTTAGCTCGATTTGATTCATATATTTTTTGAATTTTGGATTCATAAATTTTCAACTATTTGGCTTGTGTTTTTGTCTGTCTGCCTTTTCGGTTCCTGGTGTCGCTGTTTGGGAAGTAGTTTTTCTGGGGTGTGCGCGTGTGGCACATTATATATTTGCATGAGTCAACAAACCTTAGTTCTAAATAAATTTCAAAAAATGATTCAGTCGACTTGAAATTTTGAAACAAGGTAAATTTTAAAGGCTTTATCCCCAAAAGGTGTTCCAATCAAATACACTTTTTTTATAACAGAACCTTTGTTTTGCACTATAATTTTATTGGTTACCTGTCATTATAAAATGATACTCAAACCTGTAGATTCTTTATAACCAGTGTTCAAAAAAATGTTGTTCTTGCTTGTGTTTTAATTTTTGATTATACTGACCATGTAGCGATATTTATACAGGAGAAAGGTCATGTAAAAAGTATCGTATTACATGTATATTGTTACAAAAAATATATGCATCTTATGATAATGGAAAATTCGATATTGTGGTGTCGCATTAAGAAACCATTTAAGTTGCTTCATTTCCTAATTATCTAAATGAGTTCGAGCTCAATCTTTTTCAATATAAGGAAACTATAAATCAGGTGAACAAAATGTACTCTTCTGTAACATCCGACATCTATAATCCACAATAAGGTTGTTGAGAAATCCCATGAAAACTACTGGCGCTAAAATCAATTAAGTCTAGCTTACGCACATTCGGATATCCGGTATTCTTTTAAATGCACGAAAACCAATACGAAAGAGAAACCGGCTGAGAATCCCTTTCTTATAGACGTAGAAAATTGTCAAAATTTAGAAACAACCCTTTGCCGAACAAACTTTTATTATAAACCATTATACCGAGTTCTCTTCGAGAATGGAATGAATTTTCTTAAGATATTAGGAATAATTTACCTCTTATAGTGAGTAAATACATTGTGACGTCCTGATTTATTATCTGGGGACATCACGAGGGAATTAGCTACAAATGGTAACTAAAACTTCTGCTTAAGTCCAGTTACATTTTTATTCGTTGTTGTATGATACATTAGATAAACAATCATTTTAACATGTTAACTCTTTGCTTCCAAATTACAAACTGAAAACTCTCATACATTATCCACACTCCTTACATCTCTCTTGCATTGACAATGACCACCTGTTAAAACATTAAGAACAGGAAATAGATTTTTGATCACAATGATATCCAACGCAACTACTTTAAATGTGACAGCTATAAATTCACACCCATCCTACACGGACATTGCTCTTTGGTGGTCTTAGTTATGTAAAAGTGTTTGATTTCTATAATTCATCTGATATAGCCTTCAAGCATTTAATCTTAATTCTTACTGTAACATCATTGATAAAAGTTTTAAAATAAAGAGTTATTTTACCCGGCAAAGTGTAAAATGTGGACTGGATTGGACTCTTGGATTGGATTGGACTCTTGGACTGGATTGGACTCTTGGACTGGACTCTTGGACTGGATGGACTTGACTGGACTCATGGATAGGACTCTTGAACTGGATTGGACTCTTGGATTGGACTCATGGATTGGACTCATGGACTAGACTTAAAAAATGGACTTATGAATGTTTTCATAATTTTGAAATGAAAACTTATAATATCAAACACTACAAATCTTTAACATATATCTGAACTGATATTCCCGTATAAAAACAGGAAAAAAATGTGCTATGGTAGTTCTTTATTGCTTGTTTTATCTGGAAAATATCACACGTCAAAGTTCGCATATTTTTCTCTTTAAAGCTGTAGTATTTGTTTTACAAGCTCTTAAATGCTTCAAATGAAACGATGACAGATTGTTGGTCTAATCTGCAGAAGCTTTAGACTTACAGTATCTGATACTAAGTAAGATAAAAGTACTATGTTGATTTAAGAATAACATTAACTAGGATATATATAATGATGCAGTAACAATTTAAAGTGTATTGTGACAAAATAAATATTACAATTATTTAGTTACTTTAAACACCATTAAAATAAATGAAACACACACACACACACACACACACAGACACACCATTTAAAATCAATTCAAATATATGATCGATGTACTATATAAAACAATACTTTTATAACTGTATAACAAATAGGTATTATAACATGAAATGAAGTAGTAATGATCATACATGCAAACAGTTATCATCATATTATCGTAATGGAGAGAAAAAGTGAAGAATTTAAACACAATTAATGACAGAAAAAACATATTATTTTGGTCCGGTATTTCTTTTATATTTGATTCTTATAACCTAGACTGTTACTTCATAAACTTAGAGATCCGCACAGAACTTAAAAAGATTTTTTTTAATAATAATTTTTTTTTCCTTAAGATGAAAATTGGCATAGTTCAATGATAAATGTATTTATGAGTTTAATCAGTAAATTTGTCCCGTTTAGGAAGTAAAGTGTCACCTATTTGATTCATTTGATTCTAACCCTTTTCAGAAATTAGGTAACAAATACGTTATAATATAGATAGAGTTAAAATTCTGCAGCAATATTATAAAAATTAATAACAAACCAATCACATCTGTATTTGTGATTAAACATATATATTGAACAAAATATACAAATTATTATTGAGTTTAAAACATTACTAAGATGTCAATTCAAGAGACCAGTCCATGAGTCAAAGGTCCAAAAAACCAAACCAAGAGACTAGTCCATGAGTCCAGTCCAAGAGTCCAATCCAATCCAAGAGTCCAGTCATATCCAAGAGTTCAATCCAATCCACATTTTACACCAAGAATTCAATCCAATCCAAGAGTCCAGTCCAATCCAAGAGTCTAATCCAGTCCACATTTTACACTATGTCATTTTACCCTGGATGCAGAATCGATCTATGATAGATTCAGACAAGAATGTTGTACATCAAACAAAAAAACACTTGCCTAAATACAATTCTGGTAAACAAAACAGTCATTTATTGTGCATTATATGCACAGAACTGAACACTAATCGATCTGTTAATTTTTATTACATGGATATATTCAGTATTCGGATCTGGAAAATATTAATGTTTTTATGCTGCTCAAAACATATTAAAGTGTCACACTGTTTTGATAGAAATAATGTGTTTATGTAAAAATAAACTGTTTCCATACCAGCCTAGATTGTTTTTATTTATATAGATAGCGGAGACGGTTAAATATAATCCTATAGCTGGTTTCCGAATCCAATGTACATATATAAGTATATGTTATGATGTTTCTATTCCTTAATTATAACAAATAAAAATGCAAATATTTATTTAAGTCTCGTCGTAAAAACACACAATATCAATCAAACATACAGGTCAAAAGCATTTAGGTCAATCTTTAAACAATTAAAATCAACTATAAAAAAGTGTAAAATTAATACATGTTTTATATACAAGAAAAATCTTTTTTTTTTTTTTTTTTTAATTAAAATTAAAGCGATGTCTTTTTAAAACATCACTCCAGAATTTGACAGATTTTTTTAACTAAAACCTGGTGTGATAAAATTACAGAATGCTTATCAGAATCAAACTCATCAATGTATTTTCTGCCAATTTCTGGTACCCTCAAACAAGTTACACCAGAGATCATTATATAGACTACAGTCTAAGAAAGCATGAGATTTTGACTCAGTAGTGTTAACACAATGGAAACACAAAAAAGTCCTTGATATCTGTCAATTTCCAACCTCATTGGAGCCACATCTATCATGATGGACATACAATTCGCTAAGAACGAAGGAAAACTATTTTTGCGTACTGTATAGTTTTAAACGCATTTGTAACAAGAGGCCCATGGGCCTTAACGCTCACCTGAAGATATGTCCAATATTGTTTACAAAGTGCAATAGACAATATATTAAGTACAGAAACTTTAAAAGATAATTAATAATTTAGTATTCCTATGTTGATATGGCCTTGACCTTTGAACATATAACCTTAAACCATATATCAAAATGATTGTCATGTTAATACCTACAATATTCTAATATGCATGCCTATACAAAAAGTTAATAGTTTCCAAGATAATTGGCAATATAAGTCTTCTTTTGCAGCTGTGACCTTGAACTTTCAACATATGACCTTGAACTATATATCAAAATGATCGTTGTCACAAAACCGTACAAGATTCTAATATACATGCCTATACAAAAAGTTAATAGTTTTTAGGATAATTAGCAATTGAAGTCTTTTTTTGCAGCTGTGACCTTGACCTTTCAACATATGACTATGAACCATATATCAAAATGATCGGTCTCGCAATACCAACAATATTCTAATAAACATGCCTATACAAAAAGTTTATAGTTTTCAAGATAATTAGCAATTTAAGTCTTTTTTTGCAGCTGTGACCTTGAAGTTTCAACATATGACCTTGAACCATATATCAAAATGATCTTTGTCGCAATACCTACAATATTCTAATATACATGCCTATACAAAAAGTTAATAGTTTTCAAGATAATTAGCAATTCAAGTCTTATTTTGTAGCTGTGACCTTGACCTTTCAACATATGACTATGAACCATATATCAAAATGATCGTCATGTCAATACCTACAATATTCTAAATTACATGCCTATACAAAAAGTTAATAGTTTTCAAGATAATTAGCAATTTAGGTCTTCTTTTGCAGCTGTGACCTTGACCTTTCAACATATGGCCTTGAACCATATATCAAAATGATCGTCATGTCAGTACCTACAATATTCTAAAATACATGCCTATACAAAAAGTTAACAGTTTTCAAGACAATTAGTAATTTAAGTCTTCTTTTACAGCTGTGACCTTGACCTTTCAACATATGACCTTGAACCACATACCAAAATGATCGTCATGTCAATAGCTACAATATTTAATATACATGCCAATACAAAAAGTTAATAGTTTTCACGATAAAGTGACAAATATATAATTTTCAGCAATTTCCCCACTCAGTGCCTTACAATTTCCCCATTTTGAGCCCCACGGCTACCATTTGTGCAAATCTGAAAATAGATGACCTAATGATGTTATAAATGAAATAACTAAGTTATATCTCTTGTAGATTCAGAGGAGAAGATTTTTAAAGTTTTTCACTATTTCCCCCCTTATGGGGCCCCAAGGGGGACATAACTCCTTTATTTGTGCAATCTGAAAGGGCTTCACCCAGGCATGATGGTTACCAAGTTTCATTAAATTTGGCCCAGTGGTTTTGGAGGAGAAGATTAAAATGTTAAAAGTTTACCCACGACGCACGACGCACGGTACGACGCACGACGGACGAAGATGGATAGCAATAGCTCATCTGAGCTTTCAGCTCAGGTGAGCTAAAAAGTCCGAAGTTTGCCCCCCCCCCCCCCCATACCATTTACAGCGGTATCTCCGTTTTAAAACATTATGAGATTATAGTAAAAAGGAACTCAGGTTTCTTGCTTTAACCATCACAAAAAGATCTCTCGCGGATATATATAACGGTTATTATCACAGTATTCCTCTAGTTTGATCTCCCTTTATCTAGTGTTTTACAATGTCCTCCATGTCAACAATCACTGCAGCTATGATTGCACAGTATTAGATTGTAAATATACAAGGTAACTAATGCCAAAATGCACAAAGTTTTATTTTTATAAATTAATGTTCATATTATTCTGTTCTGTCCATATATACAGAGAATCCAATAATTGTCCTTAGTAGATTCAGCCTTGAGTACTAGGTCATCTGCATATAACAAAATACCCATAGATTATGTATTAAGATGTGATATAAGATCATTAATGTACAAATTAAATAAAATCAAAATTGTGTTTTTGTAATATATTAAAACAAAAATATTAAAATACAAAGTATACAAACACACAACACTGGGTATTTTGTTAAATCGACACCAATTTCAATACACATTTCCCTTAATGCCAAGATAGCCAAGCATGCTAAATAATAAATTTCTATCTAAATTGTCATTTGCATTTTTAAAATTTTTTAAAAGCGATATAAGTAGATAGTTTGTGAAGTTTAAATAATAAATGTTTATGCCATAATATGATCTACAGTACTCCTACATTTTCGAAAGCCATTTTGATTATCGTGTAAAATATAATACCTACTTTCCCATGTATATTGCCATTTATTTAACATACTATACTAAATTATTCCAACTCTTTCAGACAAGATGTTGATTTGTTGACTGTAAATTTTAAAATTATTCCTGTCTGCTAAACTTATATGTGCGTTTTTGATCTCTGAACGTGCCTATCAATTTTTTTTTTGACATCAGACTCGGTACGTAGCTTTTGTTTCGTATCTGTACTTGACTTACTCCAAACCTTTTTTGTTTGACAAATATCAATCCACAGTTTTGTTAAATTTGCTTTCCATCATGGTTTCTTGATTCGACATTTTTTGTTGCGTGTACCGTTCTCTTACTCCACTTTTTTCTTGTTATGTGTATTATTATATATTTAATCATATCAAGAAAGCAGGAATAAATATCGTCGACTGCAAACTGTGTTGTATCCTGTGGCCGCACGTTATGCAACGATTCGCATATATTTAGAATTCCATCATTGTTGGGCAAAAACGTTTCTGTTTACATCTCGTAAATCATATTTTGTAGATATTGTATAAAAGTCTAAACTTTATTATTTTGAAATGTCTTTCACATTATATGACCATGGTATCAGTGAGTGGTCCAGTATCCCCGAATCCGTTCCGATGGGCGAAATATAATTTACAAGTTAAATCATTTCACTTTACCTTATCAAGTCGAATTCAGAATGGTTATTCGTGGTTTCATATGGCACAACACAATAGTCAACAACAAATAAATGCCATTTTCGGAAACGTACGTGAAGTCATATTTTACACACTTTAACCTGTTAAAGTTGACCGATGATAAAAATCGCCGTATTTAATTGGTGTAGAATCCATCACATATACAGTCTGGTAATACATCAACATCAGGAGTGTAACCAACAAAAGAAACCTTCCGCGCATTGAAAACACCTCATAAAACGAAATTTATTTTACTTTGAAAACAAAATATTTGACTCGATAAAGTGTCACAGCACTCATCAACGCCCATATTTCTCGTCTACATCCTCGATGTTAGGTAGCATTCACATAAGGACACCTTCAAGTGCTTATGTTGAATTCTACCCATTAGAATCCATCTTGAGTTTTTCCTACTGATGAAACATTGAAATAGACTAACAGCTTGGAACGCACCAACTCCACCTAATTCCGTTTTCGTTCGTTTATGTAATAAAATATTATTTAAACTAATGAACTTGAATGACTACTTTTACATAACAACATTGTTACTTCGGCTTTACAGTTTTAGATACATTAGTTAAATACGGATAACTGCGTATTGTAAGGTGTTAAAAAGTTTGTATTATTAGTACAGACTGGTCAAATTTTATTGTCGTATATATAAGGAAAACCTATTTATTCCTGATACGTTTTTGTCTGAAGTTTCAACACGGTTTCAATGACGCAGTTTTTCCAACAGATGTCAGCTTATTTATTACATTCTTCAAAATGCTAAATTAACCCTTAAACTGCCAAAATCGGCCCTGGGCCGATGGTGACAAACTTTCAGTGCCAAAATCGGCCCTAGGCCGATAGAGACAAACTTTCAGTGCCAAAATCGGCCCTGGACAGTTAAAAAACCTGTTCATTGCCAAAAGGTTTACCGAATCTATTCGTTACTTTCATCCGTTTTTATACCAATGCGTATTTATGTTAATTGCATAGAAAATTAAATTCGAGGGAAAATGAAAATGAAAACTCATGTAAAAGTGACGTCATTTGTGTTGTCTTTGACGTCATCGCGTAGAGGCGTCGAAGATGGTGGTTCTGTGGACAAGAGTTTATTCTGATGGCGACAGAAATGATAATGAAGCCTTACAGCACAACAAAAGACGTTAAACATGCCACCAAGAAATACCAAGCCAATCGATTATTTCAACTTGATATTTTCTCTTTTGTTGATTAGAGAAATTGTCAGACAGACTAACAGGTATGATGAATGAAATAAACGGTAGGGAAAATCCAGAGGTTGAATCGGGACCTTCAAATACCAGCATAACTAACTAGGCTTTCCCGTTACCTTACTCCCTAGTGTCGAAACCAGTCCGAAAAGTTATGCTTTAGAAATACTCTTACGTGCCATATTCTTATGATTTCGGGCTTACGCGTATGCTACTTCACAGATATCTTACTAAGTAATATAACACTGACATTATAAGAACACCTGACATCCAAATGACGAGAAAGCAATATTCGTATGATGGGATATAGCTTCTCAAACACACGATCCGACACTCATGGATAATGCCCTTCTAGATTGCGCCACAAAGGCACTTTCCAATAGGTATAAATTACACGTATGAAGAACATAACATTCATTTCAAGTTTCTTAAGTCAAGCAAAGAAACATATAGTAAAACTCTACTGTAAAACAAACTTTATACACGAATTTTATTGCATTGTAAAATATGCAAAGAACTTTGTTACCAACCACGGTAACAGAGTCCGAAATTTCTCAAGATTAAAGGCATGGAAACCCCTCACTATAGCAGAATTTAGAAAATTTTTAGCTGTTGTATTTAACATGGGTATTATTCATAAGCCCGCAATATCGGAATATTGGCATACAAAATACCCTAGCAAAATGACCAACTGGTTTAGAAGTGTCATGGCCAGAAACCGATTCCAGAATATCCTCAAGTTCTTACATGTAGCCAATTTCAGACAAGTAGCTGACAGAGAGGTAAAAACATACCCGCTTAATTCGCTAAACTTAATTCAGAAACTCAGTCAAGAGATTGTACAAATGAACGAATCAATAAATTACTATACACTGACTTGGAATAACATACAAATTGTTATATTTATGTTGTAGTTTAAATGTAAATTGCACGTACGATATTTTGAAAAAAAATAAATTATGATTATTAGTGGATATAAACAACAACCAGTCATTGTGCCAATTTTATAGATTTGTCACTTTGGAAATATGCATGTAGAATAAAATATGCTGCAATATTTAAAAAAAAAACTACTACTACTACTACTATACTACTACTACTACTACTGCTACTGCTACTACTACTAATAATAATACTAATAATACAAATTAATAAAATTATTAAATTGTACATGTATTATTATTATTAAAAATCATAAAATAAATTAAGTTTATCGATTATTTTCTTGTGATGAGTATGAAATCCTGTTCCTTGAAATTTACATAAAGCATTTCAACTTTTATTTAATTTAGCACCCATCATATAATCCTGCTTCGGTTTCAACCACTGCAAACCTATATGAATAGGAGATTCCCAAGATTTTGCACACCAAGGAAAGAACTTTGTATTGACGAAGCTCTTGTAGCCAGAAAAGGAAGAAATATAATTAAGCAGTACATACCCACAAAGGCGGCTAAATATGGTATAAAGATCTGGTTACTGGTAGAGGCCTGTTCTGGTTATATTCTGCAAATGAATGTTTACAGAGGGCAGATTTACGATCCTACACCGCGGGGCACACTTCAAGGAACATCTGTAGTGATGGATTTGTTGCAATCGTGTGACTTATTAAACAAAGGATACCATGTTTTTTGTGACAATTTCTTTTGCTCTTTGGATCTTGCAAGAAAGCTTATTCAAAAGAGAACTTTCATTACAGGTAAGGAAAATAAGTCCACTTTTCTCTGTATATGTGTAAATGTAATCTTTAACTAGCTCAGATCCCCACACAACATGCATTTCATGGATTCTCTATGACTTCATTTCGACACAATTATGTACTTAGTTTCACCATTCCGACTTGTACCTAATTACCTCCACCAAGGAGGTTATGTTTTTGCCGGCGTTTGTTTGTCTGTCTGTCTGTGTACAAGATAACTGAAAGACTTATGGACGGATTTCGATGAAACTTTCAGGATAGCTTGCGCATGATATAAGGAACAATCGATGAAGATCCGGAAGAGATTCCGGATTCTGGATCACTTTGAAATTTTCTTTAACATTGCTGTAAACAGCAATTGATTACTGACCACTGCTTATGGCGGAGATTTGCGCTCTCCGAGTGCTTTTCTAGTTCCTACATGTATACAATCTATTTGCCCAATTTGATCTGTACTCGATCTCTATCGGTACTACGCTCAATCATGGCCAACAAGCGGTCAATAATCAAAAACAAACATACTAATCCATGTCCAAAACACAATCCAAAAGCAAAGTAAAAACTTTGGAACTGACAAGTCAGGTTAGACACGTAAACTTCCACCAGGGAAGTGAGGCCGGGTGCTCCGGAAGGGTAAGCACCTCCTTTTTAGCTAGGTACACCCGTCACGTGTATAATCAAATAAGTTATTGGATGCAATGAAAATGTGATTGGGTGTTGTCGGTCAGCTGTCAGAAAGTTTTTGATTTTCACCTTTATTTACGATTTTAATATAGATATTTTTCGAATTATGTATAACATAGACTTACAAATGAAAGAAGCTGAGCCGAAAAGCCTGTCTTTACATTTACGTTTTACAGTATTTCATTGAATTGTTTTATTATGTTACATGCATATAATTTCAAGGAAACACTTTTTGTCTACTAAGTATTTGCTTGGCATTCTCTTTACAGGTACAATTCGGAAAAACCGCCAAATGCCAATGACGATAAAAAATGCCAACTTGGAAATGGGTTTTACAATTTACATGAGAGCTGGAAGGATTTTGTGTGTGGCTCACAGGGGCCAGACTGCCAAAAAACCAGTAAGACTTTTGAGTACCTTGCTTACCGCCGGTAACTTACAAAATGGTAAACCTAGAATTGTAACTGCCTACAACAGAACTATGGGAGCGGTCGATCTTGATGACGCCTGTCTGAGTGTTTATTATAGGGAGCGCAAAACCTATAAAGTTTGGAAGATGATGATTGTACATTTTTTTCAACGTATGCTTTTTAACTGCTTTGTACTTTATAGGAAAAATACATCCGACAGGCCAGTTAAATCGCGACTAGAATTCTACCAGTGTGTAATTGAATCACTTGCTATTGCAGAAAAAGATCCCGTGGTACCAGTGAGAAGACGAAAGTCTGTTGAAATTGCAGCAATTGCTGGTAAGAAAGAGAAGGACTGTTGTATTTGTTCGGATAGAAAGAACGGGAACAGGCAAGGAGTAGAACAATGTGTAGCATTTGTCTTAAAGGTCCTTCCCTGCATTGTGTAAATTTACACATTAGTAATGAACTATGATGAGTTCTTGTGAACGAGCAATTTATTGATGCCTAGACTTTCAGACATGCGATCTTCTAATTTATTGATATGACATAAATATTTATAGTTTCTACAATATGAGTAATAGTTTTAATCCGTTAATAAATTAGTTCTTCATGTGTAGTGTTAGTAATTTTAATTATAGTATTGTTTTGAGTTGCCACCTGTAAATATTTACATAATTGTCATAGAGTTATAATTATAAAATAATGCACCGAAAAGTACCACATGCCTAAATAAAATTATTTTACTACAATCCACATGTCTTATGATTTCCAGTTACATTACTGTAGTCAAAAATATCAAATTTATCCCCCATGTGAAAAATATGTAAAAATTAAAATCGGGAGAAAATTAACGGTAACCTAATCCTAGAACAATAACACTTTTTGTGTATTTGATTTGAATATTTCTTATTTAACCATTTCTGTGCCATAGGGTCGATCTGGGCCTATCACTGTTTTACGTTGTGTGCCAGAGGGCCGATTTGGGCCGATGTCACACCGCTGTAGAATCATTGGTGTATGAATAATGTTAAATTGATTAAATTAAGGGAATTTATGCAAATTTACAAATTCATGGGTTTTTTAAAATGACGTCAATGATTTTGGATCGCGTAATTTACGTCATCAGTGATTATATGACGTCATTTCCTAAATAACGCTATAAGAGTACTATCAGTATGGCCGGTGTGTGGTTTCGTGTTAATTTTCAAGAAGAAGAAAGAAATGATAATTTTTTTAAACATGCTGGAGTTCGGAATATGCCTGCTAGAACTGCACTGCCAATTTACTGTATCTAATATGTACAGCTAATTTATTAAGAGAAATTGTAAGACAGACAAATAGGCAAGTATCTACCGTGATAAAAAAATAACATAAATATTATAAAATATTAAAATAACATATACTGTAACAAATAGTTTTAATGTTTTAATAAGTATTACAATAAACAAATATATTCAAAACCCATGCTGTATATGTACACAATATTCATACTATATACAAATAAAAAACTATATAAAAGTATAACATTGTATCAGAAAGTAATGATCTACAAAGGTTGGGAATATGACTTATTGTATGCTATTTCTGACGTTTCCCTATACTTTCTTCTTTAAATCAAACTTATTTAAAATACATTATTCGAATTAATTTCAAGATCCATTTTAATTATTTTTTTTATTGATAGATGCAGAATTTGTTTTTAGTTTTTCGTAATTTTGCTTTTTTCTGTTAAATATAGTTTGAATAATTTACAGAAAAATTAACCAAAAATTTTGCCGGAAATTTGCCATTCAACCTAGAATTCAACCTAAGAAGTAAGCGTCACTTATCTGTGTTTGAATATTGATATCCGAAATTTTTATTTCATCCATTTTCTACTACTTAACCAAACTGAATGGTTGTCGAATTTACATTAAATTTACATGTAAAAACTACCATCTGATCAAACTATGAGTATCGGGTTCATGACTTATGTGCTATCATTGCCGAATTTTATACCCTCGCAACGAAGTAAGAAGGGTACACTGGATTCATCTTGCCTGACTGTCTGTCTGGCCATCCGTATACACAATTTGTCCGGAGTTTAATACAGTTACGTGTGATACAATTTTTTTTAAATTAGACACAGAACTGTTGTTGGACATCATCAAAACCTGTGCACCTACAATTATCAGTTTGATCAGATGAATTTTGTGGATTTATTGCTATTTCCAGACTTAGAATTTTCACACTTACAATTTGGACGTATAATAAAATTTGTCCAAAGGTTTATTAAATATGTATGATATAATTTTCCTTGAACTAACCACAGATATTAAGAATCTATGCATAGATGACAAGCATCTTAAGAACTCATCACCCACGATCAAAACTCCTTCAGAGACAGTTATACATATGATTTTTTTTTGGCCTTATTGTTATCTTGAGTGTATTCAAGTTCTCACATTAGTTGAAACCTCTCAATGAAATTACAGGTTTGCATCACGATGTCTGAAACAGATTGTATTGAGACTATCATCAAGGCTGCGAGTTTGGAAACCAATAACAATTACAGAATTTATGGCATTCTTAGCCATTAAATTAAAAAATATAATCATGAAATAACCAGCAATTGCCGAATACTGGAACAAAACCCAAAAAAGCCAGATTACCTCGTGGTTCCACAAAGTAATGCCAAGAAACAGATTCAAATTAATATTAAAGTTTTTACATCTAGTAGACAACAAAAAATTGCCTTCAAGAGAAAATCCCTTTATATAGGTAACAATGTTTTTCAGTACACTTAGATTATAATTGGTTTGAAAAGCTTATTTGCTTTGCGATAGGAATGTTCTATTTTGTCAATATTTGATTTAAAAGGTTTTTAATTAAACTTATTAGAACTAATTAAGCATCCGAAAAGCAGACATTCTAACCCCTTTAGACACCAGACTGACAATTTACAGGGCTCACAATTATGAATTTATAAGTGGGAAATGAAAATGACTACACAGGACACAGTGAAATATTTGAAAAATACGAAATATAATCGATAAAAGGAAATCCTTGATATATATGTCTAATCTAAATTACTTAATCGAAAAACGGTTAACAATATAGTCAAAGATGTAACATACATTCCTTTTAAATGAAAGAAACTACTGTACATGTAGAAAGATATTTAATTTAATGAATAATGAATTTAAAAAAATGTTTTAATTCCAATAATGCGACTGAAATTTGAACTTTTTTTAATTTTAGACCCGATGCAAAATTCAAACCATTGATTGATTTTGTAAGCAGAATGTTAAAAAAATTTTATGTACCGAAAAAGAAATTTGCATAGATGAAAGTTTAGTTGCAAGTCGAGGAAGAACGTCCATGCTTCAATATATACCAACAAAACATGCAAAATTTGGTATAAAGTTTTGGATTCTTGCCGAATGTACCACCGGCTACATTCTCCATTTAAGTTGTTGTCTTGGGAAGCAGTTCCAGCCTGTCGAACACGTCAGTCAGGGAGAAAAAGTCGTATTTTAACTGCTTAAAGAATGTGATTTACTAAATAAAGGGTATCATCTCGTTTGTGACAATTTTTCTGTCAAATCGCCCTTAAACTTTTACAGTAAATACATTTATAACAAATACATTAAGATCTAATAGAATGATGCTAAAATCTGTAAAGGAAGCCAAATTGAATCCTGGAGAAACCATATATTTGAGGACAAGGAAAAACACTCATACTTGCACACAAAAATCATCCAAATGGATAAACACCAGTAAGAATTCTATCACCTGGACTTGCTGCTAAAGATATCCAAGGCGTTCCAAATATTGTCAAGACCTATAACAAAAACATGGGAGGGGTGGATACTGCTGACATGCTTCTTAGTTATTACGGCCAATCTAGGGAAAACGATTAAAGTCTGGAAATAAATAGCAATACACATTTTCCATCGCATTATGTTAAATGCATATATAATTTATAGCCAAAATGTACATGTACCTTTGATGTCACGGCTGAGAATTTGTCAGATGATTATGGAGATTTTATCCAATTAATATTTTCAAAATAATGCCAACCGTAGGATCAACATGGCACGTAATAGAGTAAATATGAGAAATGTTGTTCTTAAGTGTCTTCCGGGTATGTACTCCAATGCAAATGAAACTATTCGTTTATTTTTTTAATGATATTATTCTTTGTTTTTTAACCACCAAAGCCCATAAGAAATATGCCTTTAAATTTACTTTCTAATTTAACTAACTGTAAAATCAAGACCAATCGTTGTGTTAAGTATGTACTAGTAAATGTTTATCTCTTGAACCTCTTTGGGTTGTAAGCGAGTGTTAAAATTAAAATTTAATGAATTGAAATTAAAATCGCACGCGCATGTGTGTTGGTGTTACAAAACATCCCGAACATGTTACGTTTGTAAAAGTCTGTTTATCAAAATGCTAAGTTGAAATATGCCAACACATAGAGCATGCTATGAGATGAAGTTTATGTGAAAACACATAAATTAAGAAAGTGTTACCAATTCAACATTTTTTCTAAACGTCTAATTCTTGATATTTTAAATATTTGTGTTAAGTATTAAATTCTCATAACCAGCGCGCATTATAGAACCATCTATGTATCTATGCTGAATACCAATTTCATCTACTGTAAATTTTATACTCCTACTTTTTCTGGGTATCTATTACATGTGTCAAATGTCCCCAGTGACAGGTTATCACTATGATCACTGAAAATACGTTTTACAGTTTGTTAAATGGAATAGTATGTTTGCTATTTGCCAATTAACATTTTTTTATTTGACTCATACGTTGTTAGTCAAAATCATCAAGTTTAATTTGAAATAGTATTGCCTTTATTTAATATTATATACCCGCATCTGATTTATAGCCAGAGTCTTTTTTTTTAATTTACATTAGCATACAGTGCATGCAATACAAACATTTTTATGCATATTCTCGACAATTATTCATTGAAATGGTGTCGTTGAGGTGCGGTTAATGTAAAACATTGAAATTATGGGCGGTCTCGTGTTATTATTCTTTATCTAAAATGTGGTAGCTTTTCCTAGAATCTGAATTGTTATATTAGTTTTCAAAATATTTATAATTTTTATATATCTGCTCTTACAGGTAGACAGGAAGAGTAACGCGCTGTCTGTTCGGATCGGAAAAACGGAAACCGGAGAAAAGCAAGAACACAATGTCGAACATGCAAAAAATGGTTGCATCTAGCATGTAGAAAACGTCATTATTGTGATGAAGAATAGCGCCTCCAAGATTAAAAATTGTTGCTAACGGTATTATTTATTGAAAATAATATTTGACAAATTGTTGAATGCAAACAATTGACTATTTGATCTTTCTTAACATTTTGATGCTTTTTTCACGGTACATTTTCTTTTAGTCTCAGAATAAAAAATACATTGGAATGAAAATAACCAATTTATCAATTTTGTGTACTATTGTTGCCAAATAGTAATAATTAATCAAACCTCTACATAGAGGTTATCTAAAGTCAAACACCCACCGACGTAATTGAATAAAACAAGTGCGAAAAAGGCCATAATAAATGTTCTCTGTATGTAAAAATCTGAACAATTTATAACTTGTGTATAAATTGTAGAAAACAAAATGAAATGTTTAGACAAAAAAAGCCAGTTTTGCTAGTATATCTAGCATTATTAAATAAATAAATAAATTTCATGTCTTTTTGGTCGGCTAACTGTGTGTACATGCGTTTCAAACACAAGGAAGTCAAGAGATTGTACAAATGAACTGTAGTCGTCGACGTCGGAAGATCATCACATTGGCATGACGTCATTTGAACAATAACAATACACGGCTATTACAAGGACTA
The DNA here is from genome assembly GCA_029721355.1 of Tegillarca granosa. Taxonomy (NCBI): domain Eukaryota; kingdom Metazoa; phylum Mollusca; class Bivalvia; order Arcoida; family Arcidae; genus Tegillarca; species Tegillarca granosa. The sequence continues at coordinate 33,369,925 of CM056606.1, read as the reverse complement.
GTTATTCTAAGCGCGTGCCGAGTCCCGAACTCATGCCGTTTACCAATCTGGCGCGCGCTCCTTCCCTTTTATTAGAGTTGTCCTTCTTGATTCAGGTCAAAGTCGGGTCAACAACATGTACAGCGTCAGCATGCTGTTTGGTCATCTAACAACTTTTGTGCCGAAAAATCATAAATTTAGTTAATTGTATTCGTTGATATTTAAATTTATGTGATTACTTTGTCTATGGATTAATTATACGATCAAACAAAGACGTATTTCTAACAAAAATGAAGAGTTTAACGCATATTCACATGCGGAGGGACGGTCTCATGACAATGAAATGATGTTGCCATCGGAATGACCGAGTGAATGAAAATCATTTGAAATTGTGTTTTCGTAGACGAACAAGTAAGTGTACTGTTTTAATATATGTGTAAGATGTCAATAATGACAAGATTCAGTATACATATGTCTGCATTGATTTGAAAATCTAGTCGCGAGAGAGAGAGAGAGAGAGAGAGAGAGAGAGAGAGAGAATGTGTTAACATCAAGTGCCTATCATGATAAACGGTTTGAAAAAAAGTCGAGAAAAAAATAAACTGTGGCTGAAAAAGAGATTAGCCGGTCTATTTTTATTTTACAAAAAAACAGAACACCCCTCACACAAACATACACACACACACGACAGAGAGAGAGAGGGGGGGGTGTGGGGATGATTCCTGTTGCACCTTCAAACATACATTAATTTTTTGACTGAAATTACAGTCCCTGTGACTTAGGAATTTTAATAATAATAATAATAATAATAATAATTATAATGATACAATAGAGAGAAGAGAGAGATTTAAAATGTTTTACATTGTTATAATATCTATAATTTTAGATTTACATATACTGGCTTTAATAGGCCTATTTTCATTTTAATGTTTGGTTCACTTTTATATAAATTTGTGAAATTTATTAGATTTATTTTATATCATTAAAACTTATTTCTTTTTTTATTTTTGCAGGTCTGATATCCAGGAATTTACCATTTGGAGATTTGGAGTGATTATCAGTATGACATAAATATCTACCATCAGTGTCTAGATATAATATATATCAAGAGTTAAAGGAGGATGTTTAATTCTATAAATCTTGTAAATTATTGAAAACTTCAACATAGTGATGTTATTGTTGTGAACCATTGACAAAGACTCTGAAGTTTAAAATTTGAAAAGTTCTTGAACATAGTCCTTCAAATTTAGAATATGAACTAATGCCTTATAACAAAGTTAAGGAGTAAAAACAAGATACATGTACAGCCTTTGGATAAAAATGAAAGGTTTTATTAAAATACACAATTTCTGAAATATTTAAATATATATGAAATTTTACAATTTTTTATAATTAAAATTCAACACATGGTTATATGTAATTTTTTCTTTTTATTCAGAAAGGAAAAGTCCCTCAATTTAGGCTTTATATACCTGTATGCATACAGGTGAATATAACACCCAAGTTGTTTGCTTTTTCATATGCTTAACATTAAAGTGCTCCTTTACATATTAACATGAATAAATCATTGGAAATGATTGCTGTCCAATTTGTATATAATTAATTTTTGTGGCCATCTTAGATGGAATTAAAAAAGATGTGACCTCTGGCTGTATAAATCTGTTTAATTATGGCCTTTCAGATGAGCCACCAGTAACCTTTACAGCTATATGTTAATTCTTCAAGAAATACACATGGAACTGTTTTTGTGTATGAAGTCATGTTCAGTATTCTGTTCAGAGTGACATGGATGAATATGTGACATGTCTGATCTGATGTACCAATGGAATTCTAATCTGTTTTAATTCTTAAATGTTAATTAGCCCCCCCCCCCCCCCTGGAACTAACTGTCTAGTGAAAGAATCTTGACTGGGTAATTACATTTTTTCTTCTCTGCTCTCATCTTAACCCTCTTCAATGCAGTGAATATATTATGTTTTAAAACAAATGTGATGTGCTCAAGTTAATTTATTATAAAATAAATTACATTAAAATTTTCTGTGTATGAATGAAAAACATCATAGAAAATAAGAAATTCAAAAATAGAACATAATATTAAAAGATATGACACATATATGTATATTTTGTTTAAAGTCTCCCCAATAAGGCTATTTTTTTAAATTCAGAAAATCTGTAAAATTTTTACATGTGTTGATGGTAGAAATTAGAATTGTTGAAATATCTGTAAAAAAAAATTAAATGAAGTTACTTTAAATCACCTTTCCAAATTTATATGAAAGATTCCATTTAACTATATTTCTTTTGGTGTCAAAATTTATTTACTTTATTTTACTTTTTATTTTATTTATGTTTTTATTCTATTTTATTTTTAAATTTTATTTATTTAATTGGGAGTTCAAATGCTTAATGAAAAAAATTGTTTCGAAACACTCAAATTTAATAATTTGTTGGTGCATCTTTCTTTTATTTATCACTTTTTCAGTATTTATCCAATTAATATTTAGTGGTTTTATTCAGACACTCGTGTTTCTTCAACCACCACATGATGACCCTCATTTGGCTTAGTAAAAGAATTCTTGTGAAATCTTTAATTTGTTAAAGATTGAAAACCTTTACTAAAAATTTAATAATAATAATAATAATAATAATAATAATATTTATTATTATTATTAACTGTTAGGCAAATCGCTTAATTGATTTTAGTGAAAAATAATTTGCATGATTTAATATTCCATAACTTTATAATAATAAGAAGAATTATTATTATTATTATACAAGTAGAGAGAGAACTGAATGGAAAATTATATAAAAATAGTCACATTTATAGCGATTTTAGTTGGTCAGAAATAGAATATTTAGAACATGTAAAAATGACGTAGTTTTAAAGTCGAAATTAAATTTTATCAATTTTTCCTACAAAAGTTATATTCATGTACATGTGATAAATCCATTTTTCGAAAGTCATCACGGCAGGTGAGGTACCTGCATTTGTATAGCAAATTATAGAATTCAAATGGAAAAGAGTAACCTTTTATTTTGATCACAGTTTTCGGATTTATGAGCTATTATGCTCTGTGATTTTCCTTCTTATCACGACCGATATACCGTTTATTTATTTATTATTTTTCATATAACTAAATATACTATCACAAAAAGTGAAGATTATCGCCAATTTTTGCAGAATGTCACGGTATGTGTCCCTCCTGAGTGTAAAAAAATTAGAAAATCTACGTTGTTTTCTTCCATGATCTCATGCAAAATATCGAGTTAAGATACTTCTCTAACTACCATCAGAATGCGTTTTTCAACTTTTTGCCTTGAAATAAAATTATTCGGCATTCTTTGATGTACACGAGCTTCCGACCATTCGGAAAATGGCACCGAGACAGTTTTTTCTAGAAAACCGCAACCTTGAACACGATTATTTTTGTTTACAGAGCGAAAATCAAAAATCGCATTCTGATGGTCGAGAGATAATCGATCAAAGATTTGAATTTTATTTAGAACGTCGAAATTGGTCTTGTGAGTTTTCTACACTACTGGGACCACCCCTCTCTGAAGCGTAAACAAATATGGCGGACATTGGTTGCCAGCGGTGTACATTTCGCAGCCCTACGCATGCTCACTAACGATAAACTTTTTTTAATAAGGTAAAGAAGGGTTCTAACAGCCGTGAATAGCGTTTCGTCAAACTTTGCAATTTCAAATCATTTGGCAGTGAAAGCGAGGCTTGCCGAGTTCTGGACCAGATTTATTAGAACGAGGGTTGAGATTTCCCTATCTGACACCATAAGTAGTGATTGATTCTATTTCTTGCACCACAAAATATACAAGTTCTATTAAAAATCAAAATTCAACATATGATGGAAGTGGCTTGTGAATCCAACAGACAGGAACAAGCGTGACGTCATAATTCATATAATCATTACGTCATATAAAAATTAATGTTATTATGAAATAAACTTGTTATTGATTTAGAAAAAAAAAAGTTTTTAAAATTACATTTTAAATGTAAACTGTAGAATTACCTGTTCTATTTATTTGTTTGTGCGAAGATATGCCAGATTCTTGGGTTAAAGCGGTTCTCAAAGTATCGATACACCTCTGATTTCATTAATAAATCTTAGCGGGAAAAAGAGCGTGTAAGCTATCTTGTACAGGGGGTGCAAGATTGAAATATCTTGCACCGCTCTTTATGTGGAAATTTCTATTTGGGGTGCAAGAAATATCGATTTATTATCGATTATTTTTGTTTAGTTTTATTTTCTCGAAAACCTTCTCAAAAAACTCAGAATTATAATTTCTAATTATAAATGTTCAGCTAATCAACTATTAATTGAGTTTGTAAAGGTAAGTTGGATTCTTTGAAAAATGCGCGTGTAATGAAGTGTAAGATGGATATGACTTCCTTTTTAAATGTCATCTTTATAAATGTGTATCAAGAGATATAATTGGAAAAGGCAATTCGTCTTCAAGCTCGGGGGGCCTTTTCATTGTTCAAAACTTGAAGAATTACGCGGCAACCTTTGACCCTTTCTACTTAATGCTACAACATAAATGTAAGACGCCAATTATAATATACAAATAGATTAAATTACCGTCTCTCCGCTTCCGTTACGCTTCATATTTTTTTTTACAGTTTATCTAATTTATTTTGTGTTCATTCATTCATTTTCTTTCTATATAATCATGACTTGCCGTCGTAGATTTAAATCTGTACTCGTTATTTATTTACCTGTAAGTGTATACTTCTGGTTATGATAATAAAAAAATAATACTAATATTCACTTTTATTTTAGAAAGATAGTTAAACGGTATTTTAATTCATTTCTTCGGACAAAAGGTTAAATTTGTTCTATTTGTGTATTTTGTAGTGTATGTTCATTGCTAGAAACAGAGACATTTTTGACAGGTTCTAAAGCGTCATCTTTTAAAGAACAAAGTCTCAGATAGAGTGTTTTGTAAGCAAAATGATCAAATATGATAAAAAAATATCACATTTGTCAAATTTAATTTATATAAAATGTTCCCTCTCATGAATAAACGAATGTAGAAAAGTTTGAATCACTTTCATATCTGTGTGTTATTTGTGCTTCACTGGCAAAATGTGTGATTCACGTGAAAAGTGATAAGATAATAATTATGATCGGATCATGAACACTAAATTTTTTTATTTGATCTTACTTAAAATCACAGATAAACAGGTAAAATAATGACGGGGCTTTTTTATTTCAAAAATTTTAAAAAAATAAATAAAATAAAATAAAAAATTAAGAAAAGTGCCGGCATAAGTGTGACCAGCAGCTAAACATTATCTGAATAATTTCGTTTTTTTAACAACATTCTTATTTATTTTTAAACCAATAATAATAATAATAATGTAAATAATAATAATAGTTCCTATTGTTATAAAAAAAAATGTTCCTTGTCCGTATGTTTTTTAGCTTTCTAGGACAAACAGGTTATTTATGCCTGACAGTGATTTTATTATTATTTTTTTTTTTTTTTTTTGGTCCTCCATGTTTAAATATGTGTGTGTGTGTGTGTGTGTGTGTGTGTGTGTGTGTGTGTTAGACATATTTTAAACCGGAGGACTGAATCATTAGCAAATTATTTTTGTTGTAAGAATAAACATTCATTTTTGTATCAAACCTCACGGTTCGGTTTTTTTCGGCCACACACCATATTACAATATATATTTCTCTCTATCTCTCTATCTCTCAGAGCAGTGTGTGTGTGTTTCTCAAGTATGATGTTGTTTTTCTGTGTGTGTGTGTGTGTGTGTGTGTGTGTGTGTGTGTGTGTGTTTCTCAAGTATGATGTTGTTTTTGGTACTCTGTATGTGCGTGTTTCTCAAGTATGATGTTTTTTTGTTATTGTGTGTGTGTTTGTTTGTGCGTTTCTCAAGTATGATGTTGTTTTTTGATATTTATATTTTACATTTCTGGATATAATGAATATTTTTTTATTGTAACAAAAATTATGGTAAGATAGAAACCATCATGTCTATATTACAAACAAATAGATAGCTTTGAGACGGTTTTCTCCATAAAATGACTCATTGTTCATTTATTCAAGTGAAAAGTGAAAAATTAAGCAAAGATTTTGAAAGAGTTTTAATGGGAAACCTGTTTTTTAAATGGAAACCCCTATTATTTGCTTTCACTTGTACCTGTCACTTGTAACACATATTTTTATGAAAATCATTTTCATACACTTGACTTGTACTTGCACACGAATTGTCTAGAAAATAAAAAACAAAATGTTAAAAGTTTACAATTTCAGTTGCTGATACTTAACTTGTAGATCCAACAATTATAAAACCTAATACGTAATATTCTGGTTTCTTGTTGCATGTTTTACATAGATTTACTGCCGTTGTCAGTTGTGTACCTTCCATCATTGTCTGGCGAACAACACTGTTAGGTAATTACAGTGCATATTACAACTCAGAACAGAGAAACAGAGTTCACATGCAAAAAACGTTTAAAATGGCAGAAAATTTTTAAAACTTCAGAACCAGAGCCTTCATTTCCTGTTAGAAAAAAGACCCGTAAATGAGCAAGTACATCAGTTATATATGACTTAGGAAAATTGACAAGTTATTTAAATTGTACTTATTCAAGCTTCCTCATTTGTGAAGGATTACTGCAGATGTCAGTATTTAAGCACTCAATGTTGGTATCCCTATTGATAATGAACGAGTAGCTATTCTATATGCTGACGAAATGGTATTATTAGCAGAAAGTGAACGTGATTTACAAATGTTGCTTAATGCATTGGTAAGTGGGTGTAAATCTAATTATATGAATGTCAATTTCAACAAATCTAAGATAATTGCTACGTGGTAAAGATGGTTTTCTAAAACGACTGCTAGTTTTGCGATAAATAACAATGGTCCTGAGATAATTATGTCGTACACATACTTAGGGTTACTCCTAACTGAACACCTCTGATTATTCTAAAATGGTTAAAGTTGTCGCCAAATCTGCTAGACGTGCTTTGGGTTACCTAATATCGAAGTGTAAAGGAAATGGTGGTTTCCAATTCTGTGTTTTCACAACATTCTATGATAACTTGTCTGACCTGTCATCAGATTACGGTTCCGCTATACTGGGGTACGCATGAATACTCGTGCATTAACGCCGTGCAAAACAGAGCAATACGTTTTTATATGGGAGTCGGTAAATATACCCCCAATTTAGAAATACAAAGTGATATGGGTTGGAGACCACCATCTATAAGACAATGGTCAAATGTTTTTAGACACTGGTCTAACAATGGTTAATGCTGGACTTAACAGTAAAGCTTTTTAAATGGTAAAATATGTATGGTCACAAGCGTATTAAAAACTGGTGTTATAGAATCTGTGATCATTTTCAAGTTACTGGTTTTATGAAGTTTTTTAAATATAAATATATTTCCTACTAAAATTACTATTAATATGATTGAAGATGTTTTGTAATTGTAAAAAGTGTTTTAAATTAGAAGATGAAAAACATGTTATTTGAGAGTGTCCTTTGTATGACATTTTTAGACTTACGTTATTTTTAAAATCAATATTATTATATATACATTTAATAAGTCGGACTGAGCAAGAGCAAATTAAATTTTTAATTACTAATGAGTCAATGTTTTATAATACTGCCAAAACCTGCTGATATACTATCGAAAAGAAAATGTGTTTATATACTGCTGTAAATTAAGTTGTGTGTGTGTGTGTGTGTGTGTGTGTGTGTGTGTGTGTGTGTGTGTTAAGTCTTGTTATTGTGACACAATATACACAACACTAAATGATTGACATCACAAAAAAGGTATCTACAGTCATCAAATATAAGTTCTGAATCATTCATTACATTTAAAAAGATACCTATCCTTTTTAAGACATCAAATATTGGCCACAAATAATAATTCTCATTAATTTTTAGGAGACATGGACGCCCTTCGATGGGTTGTGATATAGTTTTGTACTGAAAAGGATCTCTCACAGTCAGCTGTGTTTGTGGGACATGTTAGGTATTCTAACTCGTATGTTATTAAATGCAGTTTCTGTACTTTTTTGTAAACGTTTGTCAAGTATTAACGTCTGATGTTCATCAAGTTTAATATGTCTAGTTAAAGTGCTTGTTCTGAAATTGTCTGTCCCAGTACTCATTATATTTTCCATATTAGCAAATTTGCAAAGAACACAGTACATAGCATTTTTGTCTTTGTCATATCCTAACCAAGGATGCAATTTTAGTCAATTTTTTTGAAATTTTTTGCGATGCAACCCTGTTTTTTACTTTTTTGACACTGACACAGTACTGTTGTCAGACTTTCAACAAGATGCAGTGTTACTATCTTCACAACCCTTCTCTGTATTAACAGATAAACAGAGGGAAAATGACAAGGCTGTAGAAGAACTTGTCACAGAAAATAAAGACCCAACTAAGTTAAATGGAAATGTTCATCAGTCAACTTAGTTTAATTGGAGGTGTTCATCAAGTCAACTTAGTTTAATTGGAGGATGTTCATCAAGTCAACTTAGTTTAATTGGAGGTGTTCATCAAGTCAACTTAGTTTAATTGGAGGTGTTCATCAAGTCAACTTAGTTTAACTGGAGGTGTTCATCAAGTCAACTTAGTTAATTGGAGGTGTTCATCAAGTCAACTTAAGTTTAATTGGAGGATGTTCATCTAGTCAACTTAGTTTAACTGGAGGTGTTCATCTAGTCAACTTAGTTTAATTGGAGATGTTCATCAAGTCAACTTAGTTTAATTGGAGATGTTCATCTAGTCAACTTAGTTTAATTGGAGGTGTTCATCAAGTCAACTTAGTTTAATTGGAGGTGTTCATCAAGTCAACATAGTTTAATTGGAGATGTTCATCTAGTCAACTTAGTTTAATTGGAGGTGTTCATCAGTCAACTTAGTTTAATTGGAGGTGCTGATCAAGTCAACATAGTTTTAATTGGAGGTGTCATCAAGTCAACTTAGTTTAATTGGAGGTGTTCATCAAGTCAACATTAGTTTAATTGGAGGTGTTCATCAAGTCAACATTAAGTTTAATTGGAGATGTTCATCAAGTCAAATAGTTTAATTGGAGGTGTTCATCAAGTCAACTTAGTTTTAATTGGAGGTGTTCATCAAGTCAACTAGTTAATTGGAGATGTTCATCAAGTCAACTTAGTTTAATTGGAGGTGTTCATCAAGTCAACTTAGTTTAAGTGGAGGTGTTCATCAAGTCAACTTAGTTTAATTGGAGGTGCTCATCTAAGTCAACTTAGTTTAATTGGAGGTGTCATCAAGTCAACTAAGTTTAATTGGAGATGTTCATCAAGTCCAACTTAGTTTAATTGGAGGTGTTCATCAAGTCAACATAGTTTAATTGTAGGTGTTCATCAAGTCAACTTAGTTTAATTGGAGGTGTTCACTAAGTCAACATAGTTTAATTGGAGGTGTTCATCAAGTCAACTTAGTTAATTGGAGGTGTTCATCAAGATCAAGTCAACTTAGTTTAATTGGAGATGTTCATCAAGTCAACTTAGTTTAATTGGAGATGTTCATCAAGTCAACTTAGTTTAATTGGAGGTGTTCATCAAGTCAACTTATTTTAATTGAAGATGTTCATCAAGTCAACTTAGTTTAATTGGAGATGTTCATCTAGTCAACTTAGTTTAATTGGAGGTGTTCATCAAGTCAACTTAGTTTAATTGAAGATGTTCATCAAGTCAAAGAGACATAAACAAAACATAGAGAATTGAATTTTGATACCATATTAGATGTTTTTTTAATTGAAAATAGACTTGAAATTACAGCATCGCCATGCATGGGCAAATATCGCATTATTTTTGCCACAGTCTCAAATAATGCCTTTCAAGTTTCAGGCCCACATGTAGATTTTTTTATGATTAGACGAAGAATTGTAAACAGAAACTATTTTTCCGTTTATACAGAATTTTATTGGACTAATAATAACAAAGTTATCGCAAACATTGCATATAAGCAATGTAACATAACGTTACATTCCCTAGAAGATGACATAAATATGTCTGAAACTGAGCGACCATGTGACAGCTGTTTACGATAAATAACAGTGTCTAAGTGGTTGTATGAATTCTTTTTACTATGTCTTGAATTAAATGTTGTTTAAATTGTCAGGATTCGTATTTACCGCTATTTTTATCTTCTCGTGTCTTCTTAGGTAAAAACAAAAGGATGGTACATGTACTTTGTTTTCTTTTCGACATTTTTGTTTTCGCTTTATGACTACCGTAAAATCAGAGGTATTCCGAATTTTAATAATTTTTACAGACACTTCCTGTTTCCGCCGTCTAAGTACTTTTAGGATGATGGGAAGAACGTGCACTTTAGATCTAATATCGTTCATATTTTAATGCGCTTAAAGGTCGCACTGTGTACAATTTTCATGCGTCATTTTTTCAAAGTTATGCGGGATTAACGCGGGCTCACAGACAATCTGAAGCACTGCAAATAAGAACCGTCAAAGGAACCTATTACCAAAAAATAAAAAAAAATACAAATTAGTACAATAAAAAGTATGTATTATTTAACTTTACAGTCAATATTAATCATTGCCAACTCGGTTATCTCCACGGTATGTGGTATCGGGGATGTAAATATCAGTCTTAAAGTTAAACTGCTGTCTTAATAATCCGCTGCTTCATTGTTATGTTCGAAAATGCTGAATGGACATATATATTTTTTACTTTTCTCTTTAAAAAAGGTGTAATTCTGTAAAAATTAAATGATGTATCAAATTGCAGGAGAATGCAACATTTTACAAAATTATTTATAATTTTAAACCCACCCCTACTTACCCGAGTTGGGTTCGTGTCTTTTTTTTAATGTCACACGCCTAGCTTTGAAAACTTGATAGCTATGTTTGTCTGCAACAAAAAACTTCAATTGACAAAAATATGAGGACATTAAGGGTTAACAGTTTGTTTAAATGTATTCGATAGTCGTACCTGTAGACTAATCGCAAATAGAGCAGAAAAAAAAATTAAAGAAAAAGAAAATTTAAAAGCTTCCGGCTTTCAAGATAATTCTCCGCCAGTTTATAAATATATTGATAATAAAATCAAGGATTGAAATTAAAAATACAGAGCAACTTCTTTTGTAGACGCTAAAATATATTATCTCTTACGTAAAATAAATTATAGACCAAAACCCTACAGTACTTGTTATAAAATAAATTTCTAATGCATGTAAGGGGTCTCGGTAATCGTAAGGTATCGTAATTGTGGGTTGTAAAACACCATTACTCAACTTTAATCTTTGATTCAAAGTAACTAGTAAGATATATGTAAAACCTACAAAATGTGTAATTTACTAAACAATGTGATTAACAATATTGCTTTGAAATATATATAGAAATACATTTTGTAAGTAGATGTAGCCTTGTGAAAACATTAAAATATTGAAATTAAAATTCACAAATACACGACCTTTTGGGTAGATGTTAAAAAGAGTGACAACCGAACGATAACTGAAAATTTTATTTTGAATGGAAATGACAAAAAAATTACTGTACAATGATCTTAATTTCAAAAATGTGAATCAGGTAAACAGACTTATTGTCTATCGTTTTTAAATGGAAATTTTAAACAAGATAAAGAAATTGAGAATTTTGTTCCGTAAAAGAGTGTTTTGAGTCGTGTTGCTGGTAAAATTGGTTTCTTTGGGGGGGGGGGGGGGTTATGTAGAAAACTACAACTATATTAGCATTTTTGTCTTGGTAAAGGTGAATTTTTACTGACATTTTTAATTTTTTTTTTTAAATGTGAATAAAATAAACAAAATGTGAAAAAATATGATATACATTTCACACAATTTCGAACTTATTTCAGAATAAAACAATGTAAGATTAAGGTCTTCTACTACGTAATTTTCATTTAAAAATTTATAAAACGATTTTATGCATGTCTGCCTGTCAATGCCTACACGAAGATATAAAACCTAAAAAATAAGAGAAGTGACAAAGCCAGTGTACATAGCTACAACAATTCACTTGGTACAACATGTTTTTTTACATTTATACATAATAATATTTATATTGATAATCACGACCATGACTATGCCTCCATTACCGCGTTCATACAACCAGTGTGAATTATTTATCACTTTTAGTTCTATTTTTTATGATTTTATAAAAAGGGTAAAGGCAATATATAATAACAAAACTAGTACGGTAACTCGGTCACTTAATAGAGATGTTGTCGTTAAGCTACGAACGAAAAGAAGTGTAGGAAAACGAACAAAAGTGTACGTATGGTGTATGGGGAGACTTTATTATCAGCCATCAATCTACTGAACCTAGAAATTTATAAATAAATAAAAATAAATAAGTAAATAAATAAATCACATTCTGCAATGGAAAGAATACTTATTCAGATTCTGAGTGCTATAAGGGATTTTCAAAAACTCGCAATTTTTTACTACTTGTACTTTAAGGAAGAAAACGCTAAAAAGAATAAAACTAAGGCTAAGTTTAATATCTTTTTTTATTCGAGCAATAAACAAATTATACATTTAATTATCAGTTACTTAAATATTTGTCCATGCACCTTTCCATTTTATCCATAACCTTTGGTAGTTTGTTTTTAGCAAAATCAATATACAATTCGCTTGCTTCACGATTTACTTGCGCCGCAGATTTTTTCTGTTGCTTTTTCGGCGATTCGGTCCCTTGACAACCGTCTTCAGTGGTTACATCTTCTATGGGCGTGTCATCACTGTCACTTGCTGGAATAACAGCCTGTCTGTTTGTTGGTGAATGAGATAAACAGTCAGACTTTCTGCGCTTTGTATAGGAAGGGCTACCAGTGTCATTTCTGCTATCAATGTCTGGTAAATTCTGAAATTATATGAAATAACTGATATGGTTTAGATGTACCAGAGTAACATGCTATCTAACCCAGCTCATTATACTGACAGTTAGTTTCCATCCCCTTAATGCCAAGCGCCGGTCGAGGAAGCAGAAGCTACGTATTTGATGCTGTCGGGGATCGAATCCGTAAATGTGTAAAATGTGTTATTATTATTATTATTATTATTATTATTATTATTATTATTATTATTATTATTGACTGACCTTTCTTTTATCTTTAACTTTTTTTTCTGGGTTCATTTTTCGACTGTATTTGTTGACTGTTTTGTCTTTGATATTTTTAACTAAATCTTTTATCTCTGGGATGAGATCCTCTGACATAGTCAGATATTTTGTGACCTGATCTGACATCCTTCTTTTCAATTTTTTTTCATCACACTTCAGATACAGTTGCTGCACTACATCAGAGAAACAGTGAAAATTAGCTTTCATTTCTTCTGTTATAAGAGGCCAGTTTGCTGGATGTTCACTGTAGCTTCTTAATATATATCACTTCATCATTGGTCACGCTGACGTGTCCTCTTTTGCCTGCCATCTTTCAATTTGTAAGTTTTCGTAGTGGAGTGACAATTTTTTTTATTATTATTATTTTAAGTTTTGCTCTTCAATTACACTCAAAATTAACACTTTTTTAGACATACAATTTTTAATTTGGATTTTAATTTGGCTGACCTGCAAACATTTTATTATAAATGAATACAAATTAAGACCATAAAATTAAAATGAAATGATTTCTCCTTGTGAAAACTAGAGTACAAAATATCCACGTGCGAAAGTCGTTCAGTTGTAAATGTCTACACTCAGGCGTGATTGTTTACCTACACTCGGGGCGTGATTGTTTACATCGAATTTTATAGGGGTAAAATATATAAAATAAGCCTGTACATTTTAAAGTAATGATGAAATTAGTTTCTTATATTTTAATAATAAGTTTCAAAAGAAATTATTAACAAAAAGTATAAAAATTCGCGCGTTTGATGATGTAAGGCCAAGCAAATTTTATATAGACTTTAATGATTATCTGTGTTATCACCAGTTCTTTACGCTAACATGTTTTTTGACTCAACACAAATAAATAAATGAATAAAAATTTAAAATAATAATAATAATTTTTATTGTTGCGAAATAGGCTGTATCTGGCACGTAAGTATAATATTAATTCATTTAGTTTAAAGAACTTATTTTAATCAAAGGTGTGGGTACATGATAAATACAGTACAGGCCTGTCGAAAGTTTAACACTGAACTGACGAAAAGGAGCCGAGACTCGGCTGCCGAGGGGCCGAGCTGTGGACAGCTAGTGGCCGAAAAGTTGTCAACTCTCGGCCCCTTGGCAACTGGAACTGTCCACAGCTCGGCCACTCGGTAGCCGAGTCTCGGCAACTCATTCGGCTCCTCGGCACTTTGAACTGTCCACGACTCGGCAGTTTATTAGGCCTCTCAGTAGCCTAGTCTCGGCCACTAGCTAACGAGTGTTCTAACAATTAACATCTGAGAGATTAATGTTTAACTGTATACATGTATTTAAAAGAATAAAATATATCAATCGGTAATGATAAAGACTTTAGAAAATAACAATAATAAATTTTAAAAAAATAATGATTTTAAAACAAATTAAATAAGATAAATAAAATAAAATAAAATAAAATAAAATAAAATAAATAAAATAAAATAAAATAAAATAAAATAAAATAAAATAAATAAAATAAATAAATAAAACCATTAAATAAACGGATGGTGGAAAAGATACATATGTTTTTTTTTAGCAATTTACATCTGAGAGAGATTAATTGTATATAATAATAATAATAATAATAATATATCATTCGTTAATGATAAGGAATATAAGTGCAAATTAAATAAATTAAATAATAATAATAATAAATTTAAAAATAATAATAAAAGAAATAATAAAAAATAAATAAAAAATAAATAAATAAATAAATACCATTAAATATATAGACGACGGAAAAATAGATATGTGATTTTTTTTCCCAGAATTGCATAAATATATTATATTCCATTATGGAGCGGGATTTTAAAACAAAAAACTGGACTTCTGCCATCGCAGTTTTAATTTAGTCATTAAATGTACCTATGCAGGTAAACATCAGGTGTCATAATCCTAATCTGTTAATCCGGCCCCTGTCATCATCAAATGCCTGGCTTCAATACACGAAGTTCAAAACCTTCTCAGTACCATGACAAAAGAATGTCGAACAAACGGAGTTTTATTTAGACACATTGTCTCCGAGATCGGCCAGACTCCAACACCTGTCATCAAACTTTTGATTTAGAAAAAAGTCGCCTAAAACGCTGCAGAAACTTGTTCACTGATGTTAATATATAAATATTATCTTCTCTACCAATTTTCCTACTGGTCTCTCTTTGACTTATTCCAGAGTTAGATAATCTCACAATTTTCTCTCTAAAATATTGCGATATACGCGTAACTGAAGGCATGTTAAATGAACTGATGTTTTCTAGATAACGATCAAGGGGTCGAGTGGCCGAAAAAGTGCCGAGGAGCTGAGCGGCCGAAAAGGTGCCGAGCAGTCAAAAAGTGGCCGAAAAACAGCCGAGCGATGGACAGTAGCTGCCGAAAAGGTGCCGAGGTGTTGATTACTATTGGCCGAGACATAACTGCCGAGGGGCCGAGACGCACTAAAGTGTTTAACTTTCGACAGGCCTGTACTGTAATGCCACCGTCGGACGAGGACGTATTTTCCATGATGCAATTATTTTCAAACTTAATTACCATGTTGAGCATAGTGGTTCCAATCCAGTCGAACAAAGGAAGAAGATGACACTTTCAATATTTTGTTGCTCTTACATATGTTCACAGCTTCAGTGACACAGTGCCACCCACCAACCACATCATTATCTTTGCAGGATCGAATATTTCCCGATGTTTATGGCATTTATGAAGTATGGGCGAGAAGGGATGTATTTTTTATGTTTGCTCAGCACAGATACGAGTTTTGGTTGGCTACAGGAGAAACACCAGAAACGCTAAATACTTTATTACTTAGCATTTTACCAGAAATGCATTCACGACACAGACGTCGCGTAGGGAGCCTGTCGCCGAGAAATAGATTACTTCTTACTCTTTTATGGTTAAGGCAGTATCCCACATAATCTTCAATGTGTCTGTAAAATTTATCTCTAAAATCATTGAAAGGACTTAGGATATTGCTATGGCGACATTTAGTGCCGACTATAGTTTGGCATAGCCAGCGTGATTGGGTTCGACTTCGAGGTAATTGGTCAGAAATGGAAGCCGTCGTTGGAGCTATCGATGGTACATCACATGAAATTTTAATACCCACACAAGAACAAGAACTATACTATTCTGGCCATCGGAAGAATCACTGTCTGCACACGCAGGTATATTCCATTTAAGTTGATTAAAAATAAAATAAAATAAATAAACCGCGAAATCATAATTCAATTCAAATTTTTCATTTATATCTGGAACATTTTTATTTTAAAGAGAAATCATGTTTTATCTGATACAGGGCATAATGTAAATAAAAGCAAACATCTGGGGGAAAATCAAGTTTATATATACAGTAGATGCAATGGTTGAAAAAAGGTCTGCCATGTATTCCATATTAAAGCTTGTGATCGATGCCCACAAAAATTATACGCTTATATGGTCTCGCTATTTATCTTGTATATAAAGTGTTTTTGATGGGGGTGATTTTCATTTACCTTGAAATTAAACAGTCGTAAATGAATGTGGTTCTCTGTTGTGTCAGATAATTTATATGAGACACTTCGCTGTTTTTAAACGATTAAAGTAAGGTGCTTAAACTATTTTGCAAATTAAAACATGACAGATAAAAAAGTACTTTTGTTTCAGGTAATTATTGACAACCAGAAGAATTTAGTTTACGTTCACTCTGGATTTTTAGGACACGAGAATGATACAAAAACTTTTCCGTCCACAAATTGGACCTGGATCAGAGTTAGACTTTCCACCTGATGTTTGGCTTCTTGGGGACAGTATATACCCTTGTAGATACCCTGTGATTACTCCCTATAAGTCATCCACCATATCTACAAAAACTCGAAATGAACAAAAACGTATAAGAAATTCAATCGGAAACTTCGACGTAGGAGAATTTACGTTGAACATGTTATTGAGGAAATTAAGGTCTTTTGGGTAATTTCAAACATCTATAGACACCAGAGGTGTTACCTGGCATCCATCACAGAGCTTTGCGCTGGACTTGCAAAGCGACGCATAGATTTGTTTAATAATCATTGATGGTTTTTTTTTCCAAAAATGTATTGTATCCACCTTTTGATTATTATTATTATCATTTATGTTAGCGTATGTAGTCCTTATTAAAATATTACTAAAGCAGATTTAGCCAATGTTTTTTTGGAAAATAGAATCGTCTAAGCTATCATGTGACAGAGAAGTCAATGTAAACATACATATAACTTTGCGTTGCCTTCGATACCGTACCTATTTCGTTACCCTAAGTTTTACTTGTCTAAATTGTTTAAAATTATGTACATTCTCATTGCAATTCATTACTAAATAGTGTCTAATATGGCCTAAAAAATAACTTACTACTACTTTACAGTGAAATATTTTGGGAAATGTAAATTTCAATCAATTTTACTTATTCTTCTTGTGTTAAGATCATATAGTATACGATCCGGTCTCTTTCGTTTCACGAAAGCAAATATCATGAAAACCAAGATTATTACGATAAAAATTCTGGCAGATTTTATCATGTTTTATTTGTAATTGAGAAATATAAGCATATTAATTGTAATATCTGATTTCTATCAAAATAGATATAAAAAACTGCTCCCTGTAAGTCTTTCGTGTGCTTACGTTCGTTTTCGTACACTTCTTTTCGTTCGTAGCTTAACGGCAACATCTCTATTATAACGAGTATAGTAATTGGCATATTACATTGCAGAAATGTGAGAATAAAACACTACATACATCTAAACCTGAACTCGCAACTATCAGATAGTGACCTTGATTTAAAAGAAACATCTGTAGTGTGTGACCCAGTTTGAATGTATATAACATGATGAAAGTCTAGAAATAGGGGATTTTTTAATCTGAAAAAAATACACATGTATTAACCTACAAACAAATATATGCCGTTAATCTCCATTTGTATTTCTAAAATGTTAGTTTATCAAACTGTCCTATATCGTCCAAAAGAATCAACGTAAACATCATAAAAATCTAAATTGACTTCTCCACTCCCCTTGTGAACCTGACCTTTCTACTGACGCATATAAAACACTATATACATGAAACTTATTCAGACGTGCAGTGTAATAGTCATAGAGAGTTGAATTTAATCATGAGTTTGAGTAAGACAATAAGCTACCGGCATACGCCAAGAAAAACAGAATATACATTTTGTACTGTGAAGGAAAAACTCTTGTATCATGCTGAAAATACACCAAACAAGGATGCATGTGTAGTTTATGACACAAATAACCTGGATTCAAGATCCTCCATAACTTGTTTAGAGCTGTATAAACAGGCTTGTAGTTTTGCTAGAGGTTTACGGAAATTAGGGTTACAACAAGGAGATATTGTTAGTCTGGCAATTCCTAATGGACCCACAGCAATGGTATGTATTTTCGGAACTCAATTAGCAGGTTGTATCCCATTAGTATTTCTCTTTCATCGGCAATGTGGAAGTGATATCATCGAGGCATTGAAGAAGCGTGAAAAGTGCACCGCAATTATAATTGATCCTGGACAAGATGATGGAAATTGGAAGATTTGCAGTAGTTTTTTCCAGGACATTTCGTCAGGGGGAAATGTTAAAAGTCAACAAGTTCCGTCATTACGGTATTGTATTACTACTAGATCGATTAAAGGTCAAGAAAACGTATTACTTACGCAGGACATTTTAAAAATTGGTGACGAAAATAGAGAAATTGATCTTCCTGATTTGGACCCAGACGACGTTGCTGTCATTGTGCTTACTTCTGGTAGTACAGGGACACCTAAACCAGTTCAGTATACGTATTTAAATTTATTTGATTTTGCAAGTCATATTTTTGATAAATGTGGACTTAAAGAGGACGACATCTATTTAAATGCTAATCTGTTTAATTGGATTGCAGGTTTTCCTCTCATTTACTTGTATAAAGGAATCACAAGGGTCACGTCTACAAATTTACTGGCATTTAAAAGCCTCGACGCTATAAATGAATTTATCAAGAAGGCAGTAGAGAGGGAGCAGTGTACATTTAGTCTTTTAAATGTCCCTTGTATTCTGGAGTTATCAAAACAGCCAAAGGAAGAACAAAAATGGGCAGCGACACTTAAAAGTATTATTACTGGCGGATTACCAATACCTGCTTCCTGTGCAAACATACTTAAAGTAATGTCAGAAAAACTCTATGTATTTTACGGAGCTACCGAAATCGGCTTAATAACAGCGTTAGAAATACATAAAGATGAAGATTACGAGGAATTACAATGCTGGATCCCCTCTACCCGGAATTGAAATTAAAATAGTAGACAACAATGGTAAAATTGTACCTCGAAATCAAACTGGAGAAGTCTATATAAGGCATTGTGGACAACATTTATGTTACCATAACGACAAGGTTCAAACTGAAAAAGTCCTTTTGCCATCAAGATGGTATAAAACGGATGACACTGGGTATATGAATGATGAGGGAAACCTTATTGTAAACGGCAGAAAGTCTGACGTCATTATTGTTGGCGGCGAGCTGGTGTCGCCATCCTACCTTGAGAGCGTCATACAAAAACATCCGGATGTACAGGAGGTTGTGGTAACAGCAGTACCAGATGAAAGATTTTTTCAGCAAGCATGCGCATGCATCATTCCAAGACCTGGTCACACTCTTACCGAAGTGGCAATGGACGAATACTTCAGGAAGGAGTTTACCGTTGTGCCAGCATGTAGGGGATTGTCACCGAAATATTATTTGTTTTTTGATTCATTTCCGAAAACAGATCTTGGAAAGACCTCAAGACGACTTACACAAGAAATTGCTTTACAAAGACTACAAAGAAAACAGTAATATCTAAAATTGTAATTTAACTGTATTCTGTATGAAATGTATATGCTCATTTGTTATATCGGAATTCAAATCGTACCAAACAACAATAAATGTATGTATATATGTATATATTCAAACTCAAAGGATTTATTAAACAATTATGATATCAATGACATTTTATCAGAGGATTATGCGTGTCACTTTAATATTTTAGCTAAAGTATCAATGTTATGAAATTGTATCTAAAAAGTTTCATTTAATCAGTACTAAAACACATGTTATCGTCTTGTTTTGTATTAATTGTTTTGTTTCTAGTTTTTGGTTATACTGACTTGATGATTCGATCATTGTCGATGCAATACAATGTAGCTAATAAAAAATTTTTAAACGATTTAAATTTTCAGTATGATGGTTGTTATTTTTAATTAGGAAATTTTAAACGATATTTTTAGAATATCATCAACGCAAATTGACATGTGCAATTATAACGATAAAGCTGCTCTTGAAAAAATTAAGGTACCTTTTTAAAAATTCAGTTGATTTAAGCAATGGTGTTTTATGCCCCAATCAAAAATATTTCACAAATATTGAGCCGGCCATTTATGTGATATGTGATGGATAGTGAAGAAAACCATCGACCTTCGGCAAAAGCTGACAAACTTTCTAACACTCGGATCTGCCCGATTTCAATAAGAACGTTAACCTAGGCGGTGACAGGCGCGCTGATCATTAAACGTGCGCTAAAGTAATTCGGCTACGGAGGCCCCCACATTCAAAAGAGGTTTATTTAATTTATTAATAAAATAGGGTTTGACGTCCCAGTTATAAAATTTACTTATATCGAGACGTCACCAGCTGTAGGTGAAGTGGCAGGAAGGGTTCTTAAGCGTGCCATGCTTCTCTTGACACGGGGCATCGGGTTTTAAGATCTCCTCCGAAGAATCTCGTGGCTTTTATGTTTAAATTCCGAGTGCACGGTTAAAGAACAATCACTTCCAATTTCTAATTCTTGGCTAGACCGCGTCGAAGTTCGAACTCCGACCTTCCACATACGAAGCTCTCACTCTACCAACTAAGGCTTCATCAAGATATTATTTTTTAAAAAGTGTCGTATGGTTTTAAGAAAATGTATAACATCGTATTATAAAGATTTCTTTGTATCACGGCGAGTAATTTGTTTTAATATTTCAATAGCGTATCATCTAAGTTCGAGCAAAATCGTTTTCAGTATAACATAACTGTTAATCAGGTTAAAGCTTTGTTCCACAATTAATTTGTCAAGAATGTCTGTAACAACTACTGTTCTTTCAAATCAACTACGTGTAAGTTTAGGTTCATTCGGATATGCGATGTTCTTTTGAATGCACGAAGAACTAATCCGGGAGAAAAAAAAACCCACACACACACACACACACACACACACACACACACACACACACACAAAGAAAATGATATTGACGGGTAATTGGGAAATATCCTGTTTTAGATGCAATTTATTTCCCTATTATCAATTTTCTGTATATTTTTATGCTTTTGTTTTTAACTAACCTTGATAAAGGTTTGTGATTGAAAATGCCCTTCCTATTTCAATTTCAACAGTTATCATAACCACCCAAGGAAACAGTTTCTACATAATATAACACTTTATAAGCATTAATTACAAGAATAAGCAATGGCAATATATATATATTAAATACTGCACCATTTTAATAATACGCGTCTTAGAGTGGCCTGTTATACATGGTTGAGAATATCACTGAGCCAGTTAAAAGCCTTGATATTAATGTTTCTTTGATTTCTCACCGAAAAATAAACACATGTTCGTGATAATTTTAAATAAGATTTAAATCTTGACAGAGTTAACAATCTAGGACCAGATTTATTTATGTGACTCCACGAATTTCAGTGAGTGAGGTCAATAGTCACGAAGTGAATTTGACCTCGTCGTTTTAATCCTTAAAATTCTGAATGGTAACGATTTATTTGAATGATCTTCTTTAGCGTAAGGTTACCGATGTATTTGGGCTAGATTCTTTACCGATGTATTGGCGCTAGTTTTTTTTAGCGTAAGGTTATCGATGTATTGGGGCTAGATTCTTTAGCATAAGGTTACCGATGTATTGGGGCTAGATTCTTAAGCGTTAGGTTACCGATGTATTTGTGGCTAGATTCTTTAGCGTAAGGTTACCGATGTATTGGGGCTAGATTCTATAGCGTAAGGTTACCGATGTATTGAGGGTTAGATTCTTTTATGTAAGGTTACCGATGTATTGGGACTAGATTCTTTAGCGTAAAGTTACCGATGTATTGGAGCTAGATTCTTTCATGAAAATAAAAATTTCAGTATGTAATGTTTGCATGGAATTCTAGCTTTGTTTTTCTAAAAACTAAATAAAGGACATATACTACGGCATATGAATTTGTAAGCGTTACGTTGCCCCGGTCCCGGCTAACGATAGAAAAAGGTCAACTATAAAACAAATAGACAAGCAAATTGATTCATATAGAATAACACACTTTCTTTCATCATGAATAGCTGTTTTATTTCCTATGTAACGTTAAACATCATTCAACCATTTAATCAACTATAATTAGTTTTCATGTTTTATTTGACATTTAACTTTTGTTATTACACACATGTATATTTTCCAATTTTTAGTTAAAAACCCACCACCGTAAAGATAATAATTTTTTCAAATTTTACTAATATATTTTTTCAGCTTTGCCATGATATTCATTCTGCTGGCTTTGACCTAGTCAAAGAACAACAACCAGTGATTTTCTAGCAAAGTGTTTTAAGAGATATAATCTATCCGAAAAATGTGTACATTTGTATATTCACAAAAGTCTATCTTAAGATGTCATATAATAAATCATATTTTGACAACATCTTTTTATCTGCCATATGTTCTTTTAATGTTAATGCTCCTTTGACTGGAAAACTCATTCAGATAAACAAACACATGCAAATCTAAAATTAAAATCAAAATATACCATGTTGTTATCAGTATGCTATTGAAAATGGATAAAACATGACACATATTTAACATACAGGTATTAATTTACACAAGGCACATTACCAAGTAGATTAATTGCAAGACATCATTCTTGAATACTCTTAAATAGTCAAAATGTAATTTTAAAATACAAAAATCATAGAAAGTTACACCTTTCTAGTGCTAAACTACAACTAAAGTGTTGCTGAGTACACAAACAATCTGTGGCAGGAAAGGAAAAAAAGATACAGCGTCCAAACCGGGACTCGAACCCGGGTCCTTCCCAATACCAGCGGGACGCTCTAAAGGCCACCTATTAAGCCCGGTGCGCTACAAATCTGATTGAATGACAGAGTGCCAAGCAGTCTGATTTTATCTGATCTCTGACATACCAATCTGTTTAAATCCATACATTCTTAACACAAACTGGTTCCAAAGGGGGTTCCAATTAAACAGATGACATTGATCTCTGACAAACCAATCTGTTTAAACCCCTACATTCTTAACGCAAACTGGTTCCAAAGGGGGTTCCAATTAAACAGATGACATTGTAAATTACAAAACCTCTGTAGTGACATTGCCCTTACTAAAAGATCAAAAACCGACTGACTATCAGGCACATTTTACAATGGCTGTATCATTAATGTAAAAGACTCCAGAGCCTAGACTATTATTTTATCAAATTGGTACTGATCTAAGTTTTTGTGATATGAAGTGACTAATACCAGAAGTACAAGACTTCCCTTCAAAACGGGATACCAATGATGAGCCCTATCGCACAGTTTCTGGTAATCCATCAGGATCTGACATTAATTTTGCAGCTGGGTGCAATTAAGCAATGTAAAATTAAATATCTTTATCAAAAACCTATTACGACAAAAAGCATGACTGGATTCTGAACCCACAACCCCAGCTGTATTTCCAGAAATCTGATAAAACCAAGAGAATAAAGTTCTGTCACATAGAAATCTTCCCTAAATAAATTTCCAATTTACTTAAGATAATATTAATTTATACTTAAATTAATATTAATTTATACTTAAATTAAAGTCTGTCTATTATTTCTTTTTTACTGTAGATATTCTACTGCTCTATTTTTATGAGCTGGAAATATGCAAAATAAAATGCAAGCTGGTCAAATGTCACTATGGCTCGTCGGATTCACAACAGTCTTATTTTACAAACAGTTGAAGTACACATTCTATAAGAAAAACAAAAGCACAATCAACATGTATATGTAAATCACTAGTACACATTTTATGTTCGAGTAGTTTATACGACTTTACAAATTTTAGAAATCATTTCACATATGTTAAGAAACTACTGATTAAATATCAAGCAAATATATTCATGTATTGATCCCCCTTAAAGAATTTTCAAATGTCAATGAACAAATTGTCCTTATCTTCTTGAACAATATAAAGACATCGGATAAATAAATACATACAACAAAATCGGTTTGCAAGCAGTATAGTAGGTCAATTTATATACAGTTACATTGTAACTTTAAATTTTGGTAAGACCAAATTCCAATTTGGCAACAGTTTTCGAGCAAATAAATATTTAGGTTAATTGACATACCAAGCAAGTCTGTGACTGTGGTTAAACTATTTTAAGTCAAGAAATTATTAAGGAAAGTTTTTGGTGCCCAGTTCACCTGAAATGATACCCTACGTATACCCGTCACGTATTCAACTTGAATATCTTAAGCAACCGGATGACCGATATCAAGTGTCTATTGTGTAGCTGAACACAGACTACAATTACAGATTTTCTGTTTTTATAATGTTTTGAGAATTAAATAAACTTATAAAGCTAGATTCATTTCATTTTCCCGTAATTATTACTTACCGAGCTATTTTTTCTCGTTTTAATGATCAGCTGATGTGTATTGCATCCAAACCGGAAACATGATTTTTGGTATATATAGTATCCGGAACTGGCCCGGAAAACGGTTATCCGAAACATCCGTATTTAGTCATTCTGTAGTTTGTAGTGTATGTCCATTGCTAGAAACAGATACATTAACATGTTTCTGCTAGAAATATCACATTTTGGACAGAAAATAAAACGTCATCTTTTTCGGAACAAAGTTTCAGTTTTTTGTACAGCAAAATAATCAAACACAGGTACAGATAAAAAAACATCCATCAAAGTTGTCAAACTTTTTTATATCAAATGTTTCTTCTCATGAATAAACGAATATGGGAAAAATTTTAAAAACACTTTCTTATCAGTATGTTTATTGTGCGTTACTGGCAAAACGGGTAATTTACGTCTGACAGTTATCATGATTATGATCGGATAATGAACACTCACATTTTGGATTTGATCTCACTTTAATCCGCTGGTAAACATATAAAATAATAATTGGACTTATTTTGGGGAAAAAATCAGAAAAATACCAGCATCAGTTTGACCAGACTGAACACTGCACATTATCTAAAAAAACATAACCACAATCTTTTTGAAACCTATAATAATAAAATAGGTAAAAAATTGATAAACAAAATTAAAATCACTGAGCAGCTCGATAAATTCTTATATTCCCTAAGCAGTTACAACTTACGTTAAGTATAGTTTTTTGCGTTTCGTAGTATAGCAAAAAACTGATGTCTAATTGTAACAAATGAATAATTATTAATAGGCGTGGTCATGTATAGTGACATGTTACACGAAAATTACGGGTAGGGTGTGAAAAGTATTAAGTTTAGATATAATTCTAGCCCGTACCGCTCAGGTTTCCAGGAATATCTGGTGTTTATGTGTTTGAGCAATCATGGAAGAAGGAAAATAACTGGCTGGTTCCTCCACCAAGATTAATGGTTACAACTTCAGATAAAATCATATTAGAAAAGGCAGAAGGTACACTCATTGTTCCATTATGGAAATCAGCTCCCGTTTGGCCAAAATTGCAAAGATCTGGCAAGTTTGTCAGTTTTATTTCAGACAGCAGAATTTTGGATATCATTTTATCTGAAAGGGAAGGGGAAAAACGGTATATTTGGGGATAGGTATAGTAATTTCAACATGATAGCAACGTTGAAAAAAACGTTGATTTTGTTTTTGTTTATTTTAGGCAGCAATTTAAAACAATATCTTAGTGAAGACCTATATTCAGCAAAGTGATATTAATGGAGTACCACCATCATCTGTGCTTAATGTTTTAGCACATAGTATGTCCAAGCATATTATTCAGTCTTAAAGTGAAGGTACTGTGAAAAAAAATATTTTAATCGCTTTAAGAAATGGAATGAATTCGCTATGTTGGAAAATATGTGTAGTTTACCAGCTCAACCTTTACACATTGCCTTATTTTTAACTTATTTAAAAGACAAAAACATTTCTTACAGTATTATTGAGTCTATAGTTTATGCTATTAAATCCGATCATAAACTGAAAGGTATAAGTGATCCTACTCAAAATCATTATATGTATAACTAGTTTATTGGAATCTGCTGAAAGACAGAACAGTAAAACCAGGACTAAGAAGGACATCATTTCTACAAAACAAATGATAAATATAAATACACTATGTGATATTTAAGTGATTAGGGATTAAGCTCATCATTGAACTTTGTGATAAATATAAATACACTATGTGATATTTATGTGATAAGGGATTAAGCTCATCATTGAACTTTGTGATAAATATAAATACACTATGTGATATTTATGTGATAAGGGATTAAGCTCATCATTGAACTTTGTGATAAATATAAATACACTATGTGATATTTAAGTGATTAGGGATTAAGCTCATCATTGAACTTTGTGATAAATATAAATACACTATGTGATATTTATGTGATTAGGGATTAAGCTATTATAGATTTGTGCTTTACAGGTTTTCTTAGATATGACGAAGTAAGTCCTCTTACTTGTAAGGATTTGGTTTTTCATGTTGATTATTTATTTTTATTTATTTCTAAAAGTAAAGTAGATCAGTACAGACAAGGGGAACAACTCGTTATAAGCAAATGTCAAATAGCAGCATGCCCCATTAAAATTATTAAACGTTAAATTGAATAACTAACATTTAAATACAATCTGATCATTTTTATTTAAACCTTGTTACACTTCAAAGTAGGTAAGAGCTCTCAGTCATAAAACCAAGCATTTTAGTTACACTAGAACAAGAGAGACTGTTATTGCCAGGTTGATAGAGGTATGTGGAGATATTAATATTGGTTTGCATTCTATGCGTTCTAGTGGTGCTTCTGTAGTAGCTCGCTCTGCAGTTAGTGAGAGATGTTGGAAAAGGCATGGAAGATGAAGAAGTGATATGTCTTTAGATGGTTATGTTGTAGATACTTTGCAGAAAAGGATAGAGGTCATTAAGAATTCGTTTTTGTAAGCATAGTTACGTTTTATTTAATTTCTAATATACGTTCCTTCTAAAGCGCATACCAGGATACATGGAATATATGTCTTTTGTTTTTATGTGTTATAATAGTATAAAGTAGACGTATAGTTTTTTGCGTTTCGTAGTACAAAAAAAACGAAGTCTATTTGTTACGAATGAATGAATATCAATAGGCGTGGTCATGTATAGGGACATGTTGCACGGGTATAACGTGTAAGGTGTAAATAGTATTAAGCTTAGACATGATTCTGTCATTCTAGCCTGTACCGCTCAGGTGTCCAGTTCAGTTTTTTCTAAAATTTATTATTGAATAATGGGTTTTGTGCAATACAATTCCTTTCTTGTCAGTTTTCTATGGTTTATTATTGGGATTATGTACGTAATAAAAGTGTATGAATTTATTATTATTATTATTATTATTATTATTATTATTATTATTATAACCGGGAAATTGTTTCAAGGTTTCCAGAATATTTTTCAGCTGAACTGTTTCTTTTCAGTTTTTATGTCTAGTTTTTAGCCCAGACAAATTTTCGGTTTATTTTGGTTTAATATATTGGGGATTGTTGAATTATGTGGTAATAGTATGTAATATGTATAATATAAATGCTAGTACATATTTATCAACATTGTAAGATTTGTATATTTATTGTGTATTTGTATATTTATAATAAAGCCGCCTAAACATTATAGCGCATACCAGGCTACATGTAGAGCGCATAACAGGCTACATGTATAGGGCATACCAGGCTACATGTAGAGCGCATACCAGGCTACATGTATACCGCATACCAGGCTACATGTATAGGGCATACCAGGCTACATGTAGAGCGCATACCAGGCTACATGTATAGGGCATACCAGGCTACATGTATAGGGCATACCAGGCTACATGTAGAGCGCATACCAGGCTACATGTAAAGCGCATACCAGGCTACATGTATAGGGTATACCAGGCTACATGTATAGGGCATACCAAGCTACATGTATAGGGCATACCAGGCTACATGTAGAGCGCATACCAGGCTACATGTATAGGGCATACCAGGCTACATGTATAGCGCATACCAGGCTACATGTATAGGGTATACCAGGCTACATGTAAATTCTGATTCATTGATTAGATGTTGCAATGATCCCTTGGTGATTTTTCTTATATGAATCTTTTATTTATTTATTTATTATTATTATTATTATTATTATTGGACGGAAAAAGCACAATCAGGGACATGTAAAAACAGAAATTCTATGATTAAAGTATTTAATTCTAAACTGAATTCCAATATCGTGTCCTTTAGACCACACGGTCATTTAGGCACTTTGTTCAAAGCTTAGGTGATCAAGTGAAAAAGGGAGATCAATTTATACATCAGCTATATAAGGTTTGAGTAAAGTTGAGTAATGGTGTTTAACGTCCCAGTCAAGAATATTTCACTTATATCGAGACGTCGCCAGCTATAGGCGAAAGTGCAGAAATTTTGCCTGTGCGTTGCGCTGATGGCATTATACAACAGGGTTCTTTATCGTGCCACGCCGTGACACGGGACCTCGTTATTTAAAGATCCCATCCGAAAGAACCGTGACTTTCATTTCGTAATGCAGAGTGCTTGGCAAAAGAACAGTCACTACCCACTTTCAAGTCTTGGGTCAGACCCGGCTGGGGTTCGAACCCACAACCTCCCACTTACGGAGCGAGCACTACCAACTGAACAACGCAGTGGTACTTTTTAAAGTTTGATTTCGATTAAATATAATACAAATACAACAAATCATCCAAAATCGAAAGATTATACATGTATAAGACATTGATTTGATAACCAGTACTCAGTGTACTGTAAAAAGCAATTATAAAAACAAAACTAGTACGGTAACTCGGTCAGTTATTATAACGAGTACTAGTAATAGACATGTACATCTCAGACAGGTTAGTGACCTCGAGTTAAAAGAAATATCTGTAGTGTTTGACCCAGAATGAAAGTCTAGAAATGGGGGATTGTTTTTAATTTTTAAAATTTTTAACTTACATACATATATGCAATTAATCTCAATTTATATTTTTAAAATGTTTACTTATCAAGGGGTCGTATATCATCAAAAATATAAAAATAAACGTAAACAACATAAGAAACATAAACTGACTTCTACATTCCCCTTTTGAACCTGATCTTTGTCAAACTATTTGACTACTGCTGCATATAGAACACTATATACATGACACTTATTCAGACGTGCAGTGTAATAGTCTATGACAGTTGAATTTAATCATGAGTTTGAGTAAGACAATAAGCTACCGACATACGCCAAGAAACACATAATATACATTTTGTACTGTGAAAGAAAAACTATTGTATCATGCTGAAAATACACCAAACAAGGAATGCATGTGTAGTTTATGACACAAATAACCTGGAATTTAAGATCCTCCATAACTTGTTTAGAGCTGTATAAGCAGGCTTGTAGTTTTGCTAAAGGTTTACGGAAATTAGGGTTACAACAAGGAGATATTGTTAGTCTGGCAATTCCGAATGGACCCATTGTAATGGTATGTATTTTCGGAACTCCATTAGCAGGTTGTATCCATTAGTATTTCTCTTTCATCGGCAATGTGGAAGTGATGTCATCGAGGCATTGAAGAAGCGTGAAAAGTGCACCGCAATTATAATTGATCCTGGTCAAGATGACGAAAATTGGAAGATTTGCAGTAGTCTTTTCCAGGAAGTTTCGTCAGGGGGAAATGTTAAAAGTCAACAAGTTCCGTCATTACAGTATTGTATTACTACTGGACCAATTAAAGGTCAAGAAACGTATTACTTACGCAGGACATTTTAAACATTGGGGACGAAAATAAAGAAATTGATCTTCCTGATTTGGACCCAGATGACGTTGCTGTCATACTGCTTACCTCTGGTAGTACATGGAAATCCTAAACCAGTTCAGTATACAGTATTTAAATTTATTTGACTTTGCAAGTCATGTTGTGGATAAATGTGGACTGACAGAGGAAGACATCTTATTTAAATGCCAATCTCTTCCATTGGATTGGTGGTTTTCCTCATATATAGTTGTACAGAGGAATCACAAGGGTCACGTCTTACAAATTTACTTGCATCTAAAAGCCTCGACGCTATTAATGAATTTATCAAGAAGGCGGTAGACAGGGAGCAGTGTACATTTGGCCTTTCAAGTGTCCCTTGTATGCTGGAGTTATCAAAACAGCCAAAGGAAGAACAAAAATGGACAGCGACACTTAAAATTATTATTACTGGCGGATTACCAATACCTGCTTCCTGTGCAAACATACTTAAAGTAATGTCAGAAAAACTCTATGTATTTTACGGAGCTACCGAAATCGGCTTAGCAACAGCGTTAGAAATACACAAAGATGAAGATTCACGAGGATTACAATGCTGGATCCCCTCTACCCGGAATTGAAATAAAAATAGTAGACAACAATGGTAAAATTGTACCTCGAAATCAAACTGGAAAAGTCTATATAAGGCATTGTGGACACATTTATGTTACCATAACGACAAGGTTCAAATGGAAAAAGTCCTTTTGCCATCAAGATGGTATAAAACGGATGACACTGGGTATATGAATGATGAGGGGAACCTTATTGTAAACGGCAGAAAGTCTGACGTCATTATTGATGGCGGCGAGCTGGTTTCGCCATAATACCTTGAGAGCGTCATACAAAAACATCCGGATGTACAGGAGGTTGTGGTAACAGCAGTACCAGATGAAAGATTTTTTCAGCAAGCATGCGCATGCATCATTCCAAGACCTGGTCAAACTCTTACCGAAGTGACAATGGACGAATACTTCAGGAAGGAGTTTACCGTTGTGCCAGCATGTAGGGGATTGTCACCGAAATATTATTTGTTTTTTTATTCATTTCCGAAAACAGATCTTGGAAAGACCTCAAGACGACTTACACAAGAAATTGCTTTACAAAGATTGCAAAGAAAACAGTGATGTCTAAACTTGTAATTTTAACTGTATTCTGTATGAAATATATGTGTTCATTTTGTTATATCAGAATTCAAATCCTACCAAACAACAATAAATGTATGTATATATTAAAGCTCAAAGGATTTATTAAAAATTATGTAATCAATGACATTTTATCAAAGGATTATGCGTTTCACTTTAATATTATTATAGCTAACGTATCATTATTGTATCCAAACAGTTTTATATAATTATAGGTTTTTATAATCAAAACTCCAAATACATGTTATCGTCTTGTGTTGTTTTAATTGTTTTGTTTCGTGTTTTTAGTTATACTGACTGTATAGCCAAATAGCTGCCTCATGACATGATAAATATCATGATTTATATGTAGCGGATCGATGATTTTCGATGCAATACAATGTAGCTCACCAAAAAATTTTAACGATTGAAATTTACAGCATGGTGGTTTGCTATTTTTGATTAAGAAATGTTTAACAATATTTTTAGAATATCATGAACGTAAATTGACATGTGCAATTATAGCGATAAAGCTGTTCTTAAAAAATCTAGGTACTCTTTTTCAATCAGTTTATTTAGGCAATGGTGTTTTACGCCCCAGACAAACATCTTTTACAAATATTGAGGCGGCCAGTTATGGGATATGTGATAGATAGTGAAGAAAACCATCGACCTTCGGCAAGAGCTGACAAACTTTCTCACACTCGAATCTGCCCGATTGGAATTAGAACCTAGGCGGTGACACGCGCGCTGATCGAATTAAACGCGCGCTAATGTAATTCGGCCACTGAGGCCCCAACATTCAAAAGAGATTTGTTTTAATTGATTAATTAAATTGGGTTTGACGTCCCAGTGATGAAAATTTTACCTATATCAATAAGTCAGCAGCTGTAGTTAAAGTGACAGAAATTTAAGTCTTTAATGCAATGCGCTCTGGGCTATCAACAGGAAGGGTTCTTAAGCGTACCACGCCTTCTACTGACACGGGACATCGGTGTTTAAGGTCTCTTACGAATAACCCCATGACTTTCATGTTGAACTCCGAGTGCGCTGCTAAAGCACAATCACTTCCAATTTTCAAGTCTTGGCCAGACCGGGTCGAGGTTCGAACCCCGACCTTCCACATACGAAGCTCTCACTCTACCAACTGAGCCATCATAAAGATATTAATTTTTAAAAAGTGTCGTATGGTTTTAAGAAAATGTATAGCATCGCATACATTAAGATTTCTTTGTATCGCGGCGAGTAATTATTATTGTAATATTTCAATAGCTTATCATCTAAGTTCGAGGGCAATCGTTTTCAGTATAATGTCTCTGTAAACCAGGTAGAGAAGTTTACTCTTGTAACAACAACAGCTTCTTTGATCCACAACTAATTTTTCAGGAATGTCTGTAAGAACTACTTGCTTCACAAATTAACTAAATTTTGGTTCATTCGGATATGCGATATTCATTTTGAAAAATTAATCTGGCAGAAAACAGAGAGAGAGAGAGAGAGAGAGAGAGAGAGAGAGAGAGAGAGAGAGAACGCCATTGCTATTGACGGGTAATAAGGAAAAAACCATGCAATTTATTTCCCTATTACCAAATGTTTGTATATTCTTATGCTTTTGTTTTTAACCAACATCGTTAAAAGTTTGATAATTGGAATGTCTTTCCTATTTCTATTTTAACAGTTATCATAACCACCCGAGGAAACAGTTTCTACATAATATAACATTTTATAAGCACTTTATAAGCATTAATTACATGTACAAGAATAAGCAATGGAAATATATATGTGTGTGTGTGTGTGTGTGTGTGTGTGTGTGTGTGTGTGTAAATTTTTATATACTGCACCATTTTCATATTACACGTCTTAGTCTCTTTATCACGTTTGATTTTAGAAAAGTTTCACTGTCTTTGATTTTTACAGTAATCGATTTATCGCCATTTACTTTAAAGAATATTAAAATTAATTACCACTTTTGCAAGTAACTAGGAATTTGAATGGTTAAACGCGAAAGCATATCATCCCGTATTTTTTTAAATAATCCCAGGTAATACACTCATCTGAACGGGTAATACAGATACCACGTGAACGGGAAGTACAGAGGGTATAACCTGTCGAGTAATGACCGACTCCTTGTCTGCTTTAGGCATTGCAGTATAATTTTAACCTACTGGTCTTCGATATCGATAAAAGTTATAAACAATTTTTACTTTCATTAATCACGGGATATTTAAAATTCAAATGTCTGTTGTTTAGAAAATAAATACGAAATTCCGAGAGCGATAACTTCGTATCTACGACTAAAGGGGAACAACTTTCATAGAAACGTCGTAATTGACCTTCATATCCTAGGATTTCAAATGTTGATTTAATCAGACCAAAGTGGTAATAAATTCGTTATTCGGGATTTTTCCGTGGTATACGGAAGTGAATGTCCGTCCCGTATACGCTGGAAAAATCCCGAATAGCTTATATACATAATTTTTTCTAAGACTAATACACAAATTACATTAAAGTGTGCATGGGTGAAAAAGCAAATTAACGCTTTCAGTTCAATATCAATGTTGATTAGTCAAAAGAATAATTTTCATATCTTTTTAAAAAAAAATACGTACATGTGCATATATATTACAACTGATTGCTTTATCCACCGATAAAAAAAACTTTAAACATATAAGTGAACCGATGATTGCTTAATCATTTTTCTGACAAAACTATTAGCGGTTTTTTAATTCGGGTAGATTGTTTAAATGATAAATGCGTTTTGTCTTGTATGTAGCTTACATTAACGGTATATTGTCATTGTATTGTGCCACTTATCTGTACATTGTCACTGTCTGGTGTGTCATTCAACAGTATATTATCGCTGTCTGGTGTGGCATTAAAAGGTATATTGTCACTGTCGTGTCATTCAACGGTATATTGTCGCTGTCTGGTGTGTCCTTCAAAAGTTTTTTGTCACTGCCTGGTGTGCCATTCAAAGGTATATTGTCACTATTGTGTCATTCAACCGTATATTGTCACTGTCTGGTGTGTCATTCAACGGTATATTGTCGCTGTCTGGTGTGTCATTTAACGATATATTGTCACTGGTTTGCCGTTCAACTGTATATATATTGTCACTGTCTGGTGTATCATTCATCGGTATATTAGTCACTACTGTGCAATAAATCTATATTGTCATTGTCTGGTTTGTCATTCAACGGTATATAGTCACTGTCTGGTGTCATTTAACGGTATATTATCATTGGTGTGGCATTCAGAGGTATAGTCTCACAGTAGGATGCTATTTAGTGCTATATTGTCACTGTCTGGTTTGTTATTCAACGTATAGTCACGTCTGTTGTGTCATTCAACAGTATAATGTCGCTGTCTGGTGTCATTCAGTGGTATATTCTCAATGCAGGGTGCTATTTATTGGTATATTGTCACTCTCTTGTGTGTCATCTAACGGTATATTGTCGTTGTCTGGTGTGGCATTAAAAGGTATATTGTCACTGTCGGTGTGTCATTTAACGGTATATTGTCGCTGTCTGGTGTGGCATTAAAAGGTATATTGTCACTGTCGGTGTGTCATTTAACGGTATATTGTCGCTGTCTGGTGTGGCATTAAAAGGTATATTGTCACTGTCGGTGTGTCATTTGTAATGTATATCATATATATCATATTAATTTAACTAGTTTACAAATCTTGAAACGGATTTGTTGTTATATCGTTTTCGTTTTTGTATTATATAAGGAGAAGACAACTTCCGGAAATAAAAAAATAAGCAGAAGTTAAAAGTTTCTTAAAAGTTTGTTTTTATTATCAATTCCCCAAAATAATGTAACAACTCGAATGCAAGTCCGTAATATGGTGGAGAATCTAAAAAAAAAAAATCGATCATGAAATGGTTTGTGACATTGATTTTGCCAATTATTTTGAATTTTTATATATTTTGATGAGTGCGCCCAGGGAAGCACATGGTTTTTACCCGCCAAATCGGAAATGTCTAAGGATGACACTTACATATACGTGGGTGATAGTTCAAGTGATGAAGAAACCCATCATAATTTTTTTTATACTCTCCCTACAATTAACAGATACTTTTCTTGAACGTAATCGTTTATGTAAACCCAGTTTAAATTTAACAAGCCAACATCGATCTACTCATCCGAAATTCACGATGGACCTGGGGAAATTATTCAATTATTGTGGGGGGACTTTCTTCTGAGAATGCACAGAAGTTTTTGCATAATTTTGATGCTTGTGTACAATTATATAGTTTGGATGATCCTATTTGTGATCGACGCATCCCTGCATTTTATTTGATGTTACATGGACCTGCCAGAATCTGGTATGATTCACATCGAGAGGAAGACAAGAACTCATGGGACTCTGTCCATCATTTATTCAAAATGAAGTATGTACATTTAGATGTTACTAGCCCCAAGTTGATACTTGAAAGTAACAGTTTCCAGCAAATGCAGTTGTCTCAAGGAGAACCTCTGGAGGATTTTTATGCAAGATTGTTAGAAAAGGGGAGGCTGCTTAAGAAAAGTGATGCAGACATTCTCAATAAATTTATTACATCATTGCCACAACAATTGGCATTTTTTGTTAGAGCTGGTAATCCCCATTCAGGTTCGGCCAGCATTGGATTCTGCAAAGATGGGTGAAGCTTATGGATACAGGTTAAATGAAAGCCCTTCCATTTCAACATTATATCCAACTAATGAATCAACCATGTCCACATCAACTGTATCATGTGTTCCTACTGAGATATGCCAGTTAAAAAAGAAGTGTTTGATATATCCGAACTGTTAACTAAAGTTTTTCAAACTACAAATTCTTTAAATGGGACTGCAACAACCAGGAATTTATGCTTTCAATGCAATGCGTCTGGATATAATAAGAAAAACTGTCATTGGAATGGTCAAGGAGTTCAAACACCAGAGGTCAAATGTCAGTTATGCTCTCAGTTTGGCCATACAGCACTTTTTTGTACAACTTTATCGTCAAACTTCAGGGCCCCGGGGAACACAAGGCACGCCTTCTCGGGTCGCAGAGACAATTAAGTGCCAGACACAGGAGTAAATCACTAACTAGATGCAGCACCGATAGATGTGTTTCAACCAGTAACACGGACACTGTTAATGATACTGGTGAAACTAGTGTTACAGATTTTAATAGTTTTGATAGTTTTATTGAGAATACTTGTGTTGAACAGAAACGTTTGACTTTTATGTATATTCCTGTTTTGCTGGGTACAGTTGAGATAGCAGCACTTGTTGATACTGGCAGTACCATTAATGTCATGTCAAACTTTCTTTTTGAATCACTTCCATTGTGTATAGATCTGTTTTACAAACTTCAGATAGTAGCCATATTAGGCTATCTAATAATCAGTCGGTAAAAATCTTAGGTAGGGCCAGTGTAACAGTGCAGATATCTCAGGATATCCAGAAAATTGACGTATATGTTATTTCAGAGGTCTCACATCCTTAATTTTAGGTGTCAGTTTCTTGTTGACAACAAGATGATATTAGATTTTTCCAATTTTTCATATACAGCACAACGTTAAAATTAAATGTAACAAGAGATATGTAATTGCTCCCAATAGTGAATGTACAATTTGGCTTAAAGTGCTCAGAAACATTTTTGGCAGTCAAGGAGTTTTCACATGCAATAGCAATATGAATAAAAGGGGTCTATTGTTTGCTAGATAAGTTGCAACTGTAGCTAGTAATGGAAAAATACCACTCAAAGTATTAAATGTTACAAATAACTCAGTTGTTTTACCAAAGAATAAAATATTAGGAGAGTTCTCTCCCCTTTACCATGATATGTGTATACTTCCAAGTGAAAAACTTCAAAGCTTACCTCAGATATATCATATGTCAGCAATTCAAACTAATAATCAATCAGGTTAGAATAGTAATGGAAATAGTCATAGTTTGAAGTCACATGAATTTTTATTACATAAAAAAATGTTCTATAAATAATGCTAGTGAATCAAATTGTTACAATTCACAAAATTTTTTATCTACCAATAGTGTTGGTGAATCTCATTGTCATGGTTCACAAAATTTATATACTAATGAAAGTGTATTAAGTGATAATGTTATTTCTGAGGAGTTTAGTTCCATGTTTGATATATCAGAACATTTGTCAAAACATGAGAGGTCAGAGTTAATACAATGTTTGTATCAATATAAGGATATTTTTGTCACACCAGAGAATCCTGCTCTTGGGTATACAGAGTTAGTTCATCATACTATCACATTGAAACCTGATGCCAAATCAAAACATCAGAAGCCCTATCGTCTCCCACCGGATATGAGAGAAGCACTTAGACATCAGTTAGACGAGCTGTTGGCTCAAGGTATTATTGCACCAGTTAATGAGAGTCAAGATTTGTTTATCACAAGTCCAGTAGTGTTAGTGTCAAAAACATCTAGAAGTTCCAGTAAATCTGGTGTAGATCATCTGACAGAAATAGTAGTTTGAATAAGTACCGTTTTTGTTGTGATTTTCGTTATTTGAATTCTCAGACCCAGGAGTTTAGATACACTATTACCCAGCTTAGATGAATTAATAGAGTCATTTACTGATACTGTTCTTAATTATATTACTTCTATTGATCTGACCTCAGGCTTTTTCCAAGTAAGTTTACATCCCTCGTCGTCTAAGTATACAGCATTTAATACTTGTTTTGGTACTTACCGTTTTTTGCGCATGCCCCAGGGTTTATCTTCATCTCCAAATACCTTTCAGTAATTAATGGACAAAGTGTTGCATGGATTGAAATTTAGTCTTGTTTGTGTTATATGGATGATATTTTGATTGCCTCTTCAAAATTCAAGGAACATTTCCATGATTTAAAAGAAATTTTTCGAAGACTGCGGTCTTCGGGACTAAAGCTTGGAACCAAAAAGTGTTTATTTGCAAAACAGTCGTGTAAATTTTTAGGACATGTGATATCTAGTGAGGGTATTCAACCACCATCAGATCGTGTTAAAATAATACAAGATTTTCCATCTCCTAAAATGTTAAAGAATTACGTAGAGTATTCGGAATGTTTAATTGGTTCAGGAAATATATTTGTTATTTTAGTGCCATTGCTGCACCTTTAACCAGACTTTTAAAGAAAGGCTGTAAGTTCATTTGGTCATCTGAACAGGAATTTGCATTTTAGACATTGAAAACATCACTTTTAAATTCACCAATTTTATCATTCCCTCGGTATGACATTCCATTTTATGTATCAGTAGACACTTCTTCTAAAGGTATTAGGTTATATGCTTTACCAAAAGCATCCAGTTACAAATAGTTCTAATACAAAGTCAGAGGAATCTTACAATATTCGAGTTATACGATTTGGTTCAAAATCGCTCAATAAGTGGCAGCAATCATATGGTCCCACAAAGTTAGAACTTTTAGGTATGGTAACAAGTATTTTAGATTGTGCTGACTATTTAAGAGGAAGGAAATTTGTAGTGGAATGTGATCACCAGGCTTTAAAACCCATATTTCAAAAGAAATTAAGGGGAGCCATATACGAGCGTTGGATAACAATATTGCAACAGTTTAGTTTTGACATTGTTTATAAGCCTGTCGCTGATATGGTAGTAGCAGATGCATTGAGTAGGTGCAAAATTGGTTCAAAAGATGATTTCAGCCCAGTGGAAGAGGATCCATTTTTTCCATATGTTACTGATAATGAAACGGAGATAAAATTACCATCTGGAATAAATATCAGAGACTTGTTACATGCATCAGATAGCAGTGACACCGATATTAACTGTGACAAGTTTTGTCAAAATGTTCAGTTGTTACATAAAAAGCATCATCTTTTAGAGGATCAAGATGGCTATGATGGTGACACAGACGATATTTTTGAAAATCAAAGCCATAAATTACAAAGTAACCAAAAGAAAAGATATCGCAGTAGAAACACTGGAAACAAGAATAATCACTCTGTAAAGTCAGATGTAAATACTTGTATCTTGCATGCAGATACCAATAATAGTGACTCCTCTACTCAAAGTGACACTCCGGTTATAAGTGCAGAGTTACCTAGTCAAAGTGAAAATGTTCAAAGTGACACTCCGGTTAAAAGTGCAGAGTTACCTAGTCAAAGTGAAAATGTTCAAAGTGGCACTCAGGTTATAACTGCAGAGTTACCTAGTCAAAGTGAAAATGTTCAAAGTGACACACCGGTTATAAGTGCCAAGATAGCTGCTCAAAGTGATCATGTTAATAGTGACAATACAGGTGTATTTTCAGACAATACAGGTGAAACTGATAATGTTGATCAACAATTTAACACCATGGTAAATCAGTTACAACAGTTAAATTTTTTAAAGGAGACTACTTTCATAAAAGACACTCTCCGTGAATTACAAGAAGCAGATGAACCGTTTTCTTTACTTTACAGATATCTCCAGACAGGGCATTTACCAGAATCTCAAAAATCTGCAAGAAAATTGTTGCTAGAATCGTCAGACTACATCATAGTTGATGGCATTTTATTTCATTCCAGAATTGCCAAAAGTAAAAGAACAAAGACTTTAGATCAGTATTAGTTAGTTTTACCAGAGATAATGATTAGGACAGTTTTGGAAATGTATCATGATTCGCCATTAGGTGGACATGGTGGTGTTAGACAGACATTAGATCTTATAAGATGTAGCTTTTACTTCCTATATATGGCTGATATTGTAGCAAAATATGTAAATGCATGTCATTATTGTCAAGTAAGGAAGATAACTCAGGTTCCCACCAAGAGTGGTATTACATCATTACCTACCCCTTGTGAACCATTTCAGGTATGGCAAATGGATTTATATGGACCAGTTCCCATATCTTCAAAGGGAAATACTTATTTATTTACTGCATTGGATTTATTTTCTAAGTATTTATTTGTGTTACCTGTACCAAATCGTGATGTCATTACTATTTCACAATGTCTTTATCAGTTATTTACTCAGTTCGGAGTATGTGATACTTTAGTGAGTGATCAAGGATCTGAATTTATTGGAAAATGTACTAAGGAGATCTGTCGGTTATTTGACATTCCACAACAGTTTACTCCGTCATTTTCCCATCATTGTTTAGGTGCGTGTGAACGTCTTCATAGAACACTTGCAGAACGTTTAACTCCATTTTTAATACAGGGATATAAGTGGGAAATATATTACCAGATGTTGTATTTGCTATTTACAATTCTGTTCATTCTGCTCTTCATTACGCACCATTTGAAATAGTGTTTGGTCAGAGACCGAAGTTTCCTCTGTCTCGACATATTGCAGAAACTGATTATGACAGCTTACCAGTGGATTATCACTCGTACGTATAACAACACAGTAAACGTTTAACTGTTTTAAGGGCAGAAATAATGGAACATGTTGAGAAGGCAAAGTCAAACATGATCAGCCGTGTTAATAAACATGTAAATCCATTACATGTTGTTGTTGGTGATTATGTTTATTTACAATGTGATCCAACTTGGAAAAGGTCAAAAGTTTAAACCAAAATATACAGGACCTCATGTAGTTCATAACATTTCAAGTCCACATATGGTGTCTATAACAGATCCTGTCAAGAAAACACAACAACTTGTTCACATAGATCGTTTGAAAATGGCATATGTGCGTCGACCAAATCCACAGAATTATTTTCAGATTAGTGTAGTTACAAATGACATAATTTCAGATGTTCCACATTCCAATGTAAATGATGTGTGAACAGAGGTCTACACAACTGATAATACTGATAAATTTCATTTGTCAACTGAAGAGGACTTATCGGAACATGATGGTGTATTCAGTGCAACTACTGAAGTTGATAGCATTGAGAATGAGAGTACCAGTTCATCTTAGTGTACCAGAAGTCAGAAAGGTTCAACAAGACTTGAAAAGAGTTCAACCTCGTCGACAATGTAGAATGCCTTCAAGATTTTCAGAGTTTATAAATCCAGACTTTATTTCAGAAATAGGTTCATCTTCAGCAGCTGATGGTAATTTCAAAATTAAGCGTATTTTAGCTCAAAGAAATATTGATGGCGAGATTCAGTATTTAGTACATATAGTTGGGGAACCAGCACAGAATGCTGTGTGGGTTAAACCAGGACAGTTAAATCAAAAGGCTAAAATCGCAGTGAAGATAAACCCTCCCCCTATTGTATCTTAAAATAAATCCTTTCTTTATTGTACTTAAATATTTTTTTTTAATTCTTTGTTCTGTCATTTTTCTCTCTTTCATTCTTGTGAATATAATTTTTTTTATTTAAGAAGTTGTCAAGACACTGAAATTTGTTTTATATTTTTCTTTGATGATATTATAATTCAATTATCATTTTTATTATTATTACTATTTTCATTATTATTATTACATGTGTATTATTATTATTATTATTACATAACAAATGTTACAAATCCTTATTTTTACATCTTAATATCTTTAAATTTAATTTTTTTTAATTATAATTCATGCATCAATATATGCTATTTAATGGGGTTTTTTTTTAATTACATGTGTATTCAATTATATCATATTTTTTGTCGATTGTTTGATGGTTTAGTGAAGGTTTCACTGTTTACATGTTATAAAATTTCATTTGTTGTTTGTTGATACACAATTTCTTTAATCAATATGTGATAGGTGGTAATGTTAATACAAATGTATTTTCTTAAAATTGTCAGATGTTGTTTGGTGTTTAACTAGTACAGTCACATTAAATGCAATAATGATATTAAAGATCCTTAGTATAACGGCATCTATAAAGTACACTGTACACACATATCATTTTGTTTAGATGTTGCAGAGTTTGGATACTAGTTTTGATACTTGTAATGAACATCTTGAGTCATTGTTGCCACCACATAAATACATGTTTCCATTACATCTTACAGATGTAAAAGTTGACATAAATTACATTGTATTTTGTATTATATTTAATGTTTGTATTTCAAGATTTTTCAACTAGTATAGACATTTTTTTATTATTTCTAATAATTGGGTGGGATGTTATGTATATCATATATATCATATTAATTTAACTAGTTTACAAATCTTGAAACGGATTTGTTGTTATATCGTTTTCGTTTTTGTATTATATAAGGAGAAGACAACTAACGGAAATAAAAAAATAAGCAGAAGTTAAAAGTTTCTTAAAAGTTTGTTTTGATTATCCATTCCCCAAAATAATGTTAACAACTCGAATGCAAGTCCGTAATACATTTAACGGTATATTGTGGCATTAAAAGGTATATTGTCACTGTCGGTGTGTCATTTAACGGTATATTGTCGATGTCTGGTGTGGCATTAAAAGGTATATTGTCACTGTCGGTGTGTCCATCAACGGTATATTGTGGCATTAAAGGTATATTGTCACTATCGGTGTGTCATTTAACGGTATATTGTCGTTGTCTGGTGTGGCATTAAAAGGTATATTGTCACTATCGGTGTGTCATTAAACGGTATATTGTCGTTGTCTGGTGTGGCATTAAAAGGTATATTGTCACTGTCGGTGTGTCATTTAACGGTATATTGTCGTTGTCTGGTGTGGCATTAAAAAGTATATTGTCACTGTCGGTGTGTCATTTAACGGTATATTGTCGTTGTCTGGTGTGGCATTAAAAGGAATATTGTCACTGTCGGTGTGTCCATCAACGGTATGTTGTCGCTGTCTGGTGTGGCATTAAAAGGTATATTGTCACTGCTGGTGTGTCATTCAACGGTATTTTGTGGCATTAAAAGGTATATTGTCACTGTCGGTGTGACATTTAACGGTATATTGTCGTTGTCTGGTGTGGCATTAAAAGATATATTGTCACTGTCGGTGTGTCCATCAACAGTACATTCTCGCTGTCTGGTGTGGCATTAAAAGATATATTGTCACTGTCGGTGTGTCCATCAACAGTACATTCTCGCTGTCTGGTGTGGCATTAAAAGGTATATTGTCGCTGCTGGCGTGTCATTCAACGGTATATTGTGGCATTAAAAGGTATATTGTCACTGTCGGTGTGTCATTTAACGGTATATTGTGGCATTAAAAGGTATATTGTCACTGTCGGTGTGTCATTTAACGGTATATTGTCGTTGTCTGGTATGGCATGAAAAGGTATATTGTCACTGTCGGTGTGTCCATCAACGGTATATTGTCGCTGTCTGGTGTGGCATTAAAAGGTATATTGTCACTGTCGGTGTGTCATTTAACGGTATATTGTGGCATTAAAAAGTATATTGTCACTGTCGGTGTGTCATTTAACGATATATTGTCGCTGTCTGGTGTGGCATTCAAAGGTATATTGTCACTGTCGGTGTATCAATCAACGGTATATTGTGGCATTAAAGGTATATTGTCACTGTCGGTGTGTCATTTAACGGTATAATGTGGCATTCAAAGGTATATTGTCACTGTCGGTGTGTCATTTAACGGTATATTGTCGGTGTCTGGTGTGGCATTAAAAGGTATATTGTCACTGTCGGCGTGTCATTTAACGGTATAGTGTGGCATTAAAAGGTATATTGTCACTGCTGGTGTGTCATTAAACGGTATATTGTCTCTGTCTGGTGTGGCATTCAAAGGTATATTGTCTCTGTCGGTGTGTCCATCAACGGTATATTGTCGCTGTCTGGTGTGGCATTAAAAGGTATATTGTTACTGCTGGTGTGTCATTCAACGGTATATTGTCACTGCTGGTGTGTCATTCAACGGTATATTGTCACTGTATGGTGTAACATACAACGGTATTTTGTCACTGTCTGGTGTGCCATTTAACGGTTTTTTTGTCTGTTATGTGTCATCAACAATATCTTGTCACTGCCTGGTGTGTGATTTAATGGTTTATTGTTACTGTCTGGTGCGTCATTAAACAGTATTTTGTCAATGTCTTATTTGTCGTTTTTACGGAATATTGTCACTGTCTGGTGTGTCATTACACAGTTTCTTTTACTGTTTAGAAAGCAATATAAAGGTATAGCCACTCGTTCTTTTTTTACGGTATATTGTCCATGATGTGTAATTTAACGGTTTTTGTCAGTGTATTAGCAGTTAATGGTTTATTGTCAATGATGTTTCATTTAGCTTTTTAGCTCACCTGACCGAAATGTCATGTGAGCTTATGGCATGGCGCGGCGTGTGTATGTGCGTGCGT
This sequence comes from Tegillarca granosa, assembly GCA_029721355.1. Lineage (NCBI taxonomy): Eukaryota > Metazoa > Mollusca > Bivalvia > Arcoida > Arcidae > Tegillarca > Tegillarca granosa. Next base: position 33,325,553 of record CM056606.1, on the reverse strand, counting down.
AGGTGTGTGCGTGCGTGTGTGGTGCGTGCGTCGTTAACACCTATTTTTGACTTCTCCTCCAAAACTGCTGGACAGATTTTAATGATACTTGGTCAGAAGCATGTATGGGCTGGTGCAATTCAGATTTGTTCATGGCGTTGCCATGGCTACCAAAACTAGGTCAAGGTGACCTAGTGGTCCAAAAATCTTAAAAAATCTTCTTCTCCGAAACCAATGACGGGAGAAAATTTGATGTAATATTTGGCTTCTCTAGGGTCTTAAGCCTATAGTTTGTTCATTTCGTGAAATTTGGTCGAAAAATGGGTTACGCGTTTTTGCGTTTAATTTTAAAAATTTTGTAAAATGGCTTCAAATTGTTATAACTTGACAATTTGAACAGATAATGACATGGGGTTTTCACTTTTGACTTTTTCTTGAAATGACCTTGAAAAAAGGGTCAATGTCACAAATCAAGGTCATGACCTAATTTGTAATTTATGCAGTTTTAAGCAATTTTTTACATATATTAAGAGATATATGCATTCAAAACATTGTTAAAATGTTCCCCATGACAAAATTTAAAAAGATACCAAGTTTCGTAACTATATGATAATCCATGTAGGAGTTGTTGCCCCTGAAATGTTATTTTTGGCTTATAAATACTAAAATTTGTGCTTTAGCTTGAAAACTATAAGCTTTTTGTATAGGCATGTATATTAGAATATTGTAGGTATTGATATGATAATCATTTTGATATATGGATCAAGGTCATATGTTGGAAGGTGAAGGTCATAGCTGCATACATGTACTAAAATTGTTAATTTTCTTGAAAACTGTTAACTTTTTGTATAGACATGTATATTAGAATTTTGTAAGTATTGATATGATGATCATTTTGATATATTGGTCAAGGTAATATGTTCAAAGGTCAAGGTCATAGCTGCATAAGTGTTTTGAAATTGTTAATTATCTTGAAAACTATTATCTTTTTGTATAGGCATGTATATTAGAATTTTGTAGGTATTGATATGACAATCATTTTGTTACATATTGGTCAAGGTAATATTTTCAAAGTTTAGGGTCATATCTGTAGAAGAAAACTGAAATTGTAAATTATCTTGAAAACCATTAATGTTTTGTACTAGCATGTATATTATAATACTGTAGGTATTGGTATTAAGACCATTTTGATATAAGTTTCAAGTTCATATGTTCAAAGATCAAAATGATTATTTGGAAATTATTCATTGTACTATTTAAATCATGCATATAAGCTATTTATAAGTGAAATGTTACTAGATATTTCTGAATAAATATTGCCGGATTTCCAAACTCGAGGAATTTTGTAAAGTTTTTGTAATTAGGTTTTTTGCAAGTTCTTGGACATTTCCTCAGGTGAGCGTTAAGGCCCATGGGCCTCTTGTTTACACACATAAATATTTAAGAACAATAAAACACACAAACACACACACACACACAGTGTTCTGTTATGTTTAACAATCTTATATTAAACCATTTAAATAAAACAATATATATATATATATATATATATATATATATATATATATATATATATATATATATATATATATATATATATAGATATTCAATTTTTCTGTGTAACGTTTAAAGTCTGACATTGAAATATTCCCTAATTTAAGTTAAGTGTACACTTAACTGAGTCAACTAGGGCCCGGTTTTCCGCGAATCGGCTATTTCTTTAACTTATCAACATTTGTTTTTGGAATATTGTAAATTCGCATTCATATATTTTCAATTGTCAGAACAGTTTCTCCTGAAACAAAAAAAATATTCTGACTGTGTAAAATTATTTTGCAGATTTATAAAGAATCTGTATTGTTAAAAACATAACGCAAGTAGTCTTCCTAGTGTTTTTGAAAAATACCCTTTTTATTCAAAAATAAGCAAATCTAAACGAAATTAAAAGCAATGAAGCAAGAAAGTATTGCATGCTGTTTTTAAAATCCCTTGGCAATTAAATGTATCTAGATATAAAATATTCCTTTTTCTACACCACATTTATTTGTTTCATTTCTTACAGAAAACGTTTTTTTAAATATCCCTCGGCAATTAAGTGCACTAAGCAAAAGTTTGCAAAACTCTTTCAAATATCTCTCTCTACACCATTTGTATTTGTTTAATTTCTAGAAATAAAGCTTCTTTAATTGTTAATTTAATTGAATTACGGATTTAATTGGAAACATTTTGTCAAATAAATCAAATACACCGAAAAATGAATTTTATTACAGTCAAACATCAATTATATGGAAATACAACAGTTGACAAACCTTATGGGCACATTCATATAGCATACCAATAAATACAAAAACTGCGTATAGGGGGAAAGAAAGTAATTGTTTCAATTGTAAAAAACAATAACGAATTGTTCTTGATTTTGAAATGTTTTTAAATTTTGGCCATTTCATTACAGTTATAGAAAGTTTTAAAGTGACAAAGAATCATGTTTTAGACAATCAAATCTCTTATAGTATAACAAGAAACGATAACACTAAATGTTTTGTATCATCACATTAATGGGAAAATAATATTCAAATCCAATATGAAATACCACTGCACGTAAGAGCATAGTTTCTTTTCAAATTTTGATTAGTTTAATTAATTAATGACACAAAAACATATAAAGATTCTACACATATCTTATAAAGAATTAAAAAATGTTAAGTAAATAGCTAACTTTTGATTTTCAACATTGATTTCAAAACATATCTAGTCTAGTTTTTAAAATATGAAAATTATTGTTTTGATTAATCAGTATTGATATTAAATCCAAAGCAGAAAAATTGTCAGGATAAAATCAAAACATACTAAGATAAGAAATCAGGAATTCTCACTCATACACCCATTATCTGTATTAATCTTAGATACATTTTGATATTCTTCAAAGCAAATGGCGATATAAATGAATATTATGAAAATCAAGGATAGCAAAACTTTACTAAAACAGAACGTGTTGTAAATATAATTATATCAAATTTTAGTATATATACTTAAGATCTGTTACATGCCAAACTCTGAGTTCACGTAAATGAAGTCTAAACTCGGCTGCCGAGAACTGTAATATTGAAAGGTAGACGCCACAAAAATTTTTCTGCTCCCTTGACAGCTTCATTTAGGCTGTTAGCAACTCTGTAGCTCTGCTCTCTCTCTCTCTCTGCAAGTATAAATAAAACACAAACATACTAATATCTAACACGAAATCAAAAAATGTTTGAGCAGTTGCTCCTTTTTAGCTAGTTCACAGGTGGATATACTGTACTAGAATAAAAATTTAAAAAATTGGTGTAAACAATGATTAATGTATTAAATAATAAATAATGTCCTCGTTTGCTGAGTGGTTTCAGTCCCGCCCTTACGGAATCACACTACCTCATACCGCCTAGGTTCGGTAACAAAAATCTTGACTGGAGCGGTGTGAATCACCATAACGGCATTTTACTTCATAAATTTGCAAACAATTTTTTATGTAAGTTCTGTTTGTAAAATCTTTAGCTCACCTGAGCTCAAAGTGGTGCTCAGTTAAGCTATGGTGATTGGTCTGTTTCCGTCGTGTTTTTGTTTCTTTTTATATTGTTAACACTTTTGAGGCTATCCCTTTTACCCGATAATGAAACTTGCCGAAGGATATCAACTTGTTAAAAGCTAACTCATGACCATTATTGATTCAATTTAAAGGTCAAAAGGTAAATAATAGAAAATCTTTGTAGACGCTATTAGGGTCATAATTTAAGTCTAATCTTCAACGATCCTTTTCAAAACTATCAGCTTGAAAAAAGCTAGAATAAGTCTGAATATCAGTTATGGTTGTTCAAAAAGTAGGCCACTAGGACAAATTATAGAACAATATGGAATCAATCTTGAGGTCACAATTTTAGTCCAATCTTTATAAACTTTTTGACAATGATCCTAGGACTAATTTTTATATGGACCATGTTGTGCCAATAAGTAGGTCACCCAGTCAAATGATAAAAAACCCTTGTCAAATAGTCAAATTATAGAAACAAATTCTTGACAATACTTGAGCTCGAGGGCACAATTGTAGTCCAATCTTACCCAAACTTGCTGATAGTGATCCTCTTGACAAAAGGTAGGTCAAGTTTCTATATGGACGATTAAGTGAATAAGTAGGTCACTAGTTCAAATTATAGAAAAACAAAACCTTGTACTATTCAAATTTAAACGTTTAGACGGGCCTCTTCACAGTTAATTTGCTTGATGAGTACAAAACATTACTTGATCCTTTAATTTAAATTATTAAAGTGTATGACAAGAATACAGATTTTTTCTGTTTCCCTTACTAGCTGGGGACTCGATAACTGGCATTTGAAGAAGGTATCTCAGTTTCCCTAATTATTAGATAATGGCTTCTTAACTTGGTCAAGTGCAATCTGCACTGGTTGTTGTACCTTCTGTGTTTTAAGTTACACATCTTCTAAGGTATCTTAAAACGTCTGGTACTGTAATCATATTGGATGTGTGGGATTCATGATTTTTCCTGTAACTGGACATCAATTACCAATCATCTGGATCGTTGATACACACCTTTGGTTTGGTTTCTCAGCAATCTGTAATTTGGGTTCGAGTTAAGCATCATGATAAGGTGTAGCGACAGCTACATCATTATCTAGTTGTTTGACAAACAATATCTGTTGTTAAGGTTTTTTTAATTTATATTTGTTTAGTTTAAAATTCTTGAGGAATTAATTACCTGACATTTTCAATCTGTTGATCTTCATTTCTAAGGTATATACTACTGATGCAGCAAATGCAGCTTTTCTGTTCAAATGCAAATCAACCCTGCTTAAAAGGTCCTGTAAAATTCCATTAATGACAAAATAATAATGCCTAACATATAGGAGTTTATATTGTGAGGCTGCAATAGATTAAAGACTATGGTTTACATGTGACGCCTTTTTATTTACCATTTTCAGCAACTTGTTTTGACTTCATCTGTGATGGATAAAATCTGGCCACGTGGCAGCAAGCCTGAAATGACAACCCTACAAGATGGATTTCAAAGCCAAATCTGTTCAACCAGATTCTGATAATGATCCAAAACCTGGTCAACAGAATCATTCCATAAATTAGTCCTACCAATATGTAAAATAATTATAGTGTACCGATTTACAACTCCCCCATTCTCCTTCCACATCTGTTCAACTCTAAATCCAGATAATTATGAAACATCAACAAATGTTCTCTTTAACTTACTATCAAAATGATACTTAGCCTGATAATGACCAGCAATAAGTACCCTGGAAGTCATGATTATTTGTGATTATTAAAACAAGAAAATCCAAACAAATTTACACAAAAACCTTCTGATAATCATACCTGATTAGTTCCTACAACTTAGAAATTCTATTTGGAAACTGGAAAACACTTTAGATAAATAAATAAATAAATGTAATGTAGAGTTTTAAAATAAAAAGCGATTACTGTAAGGGTTCACTTAAATTTCAACAGGTTTGTACAACAAATAAATTTGTTGTCTTTTGTCCAGGTATGCTAAGACCATGACAAAAATATGTATGTTTACCAGTCATGAAGATATGCCAAGTTTCTCCATTTTTCAATCCCCGTGGAGAACCCGGGTTAGAATAGGTCCCCAGCACCTCATGCTTGTCGTAAAAGTCGACTAAAACGGGGCATTCCGTTTGCCGTGGAATGCGATCCTTAATTATGGAGGACGGAATTCTGGTGATTGAAGACCATGTGGGTTGCGGCTTACTTTGGACCAATACATCACTTTGACCCTTACTTCACCTAGAAGGACGGTTGGCACCGGCCCGTGTCATATAAATCGGCTTGTCACGCCAAGCCCTGCAGGCAAGATATGGTTTCTCGTTTAGCTCTACTCACGTTTTAACATCCGTAGTGCTTAACCCTAGTGCTTAACCCTGGTCTCGTTTCTTTTGCCAGTAGAAGGCAGGTGGCTTATGGGTCAAATTCCTGTTGTATTGTGATGATCTTAATCTCAGCACTACGATTTTATTGGGATGTATGTCTTCCTTGTAGTCCTTGGTGCTGTTTCGAGAGGAAATCCCCGGAACTAAGGCATCGCCCTCGTTGGCACTCCAGATTGGCGGGTGGGGAGCAAGGAAGATGAACCACCTTGGAAAATTAAAATAAAATTCAAAATAGTTCAAAAAAGATTAAGACAGGATAGGGATGATGAAATAAATGACATCAATATATCATGGGCAAAGTTATGTAGTTGTTGATTCAGCCACATACGAAACATTGCAAATAAATCCTTTTGTGGTACAGAAGTGTGTCAGTGGTATTGCCGGTTCATTAGAAAGCATTTAAAAATTACGTTTAGGGTCGCTACTGATCCAATGCTAGAACAGGCAACAGTCATTGAATTTATCAGCAGCAACTTTTTTTGCGGATGTTGAGGTTAAAGTTAACTTAGCACAAAACTCTTTACAGTAGCAAAGGCATTGTAAGAGACCTTGAAAGAGTTATGTTTGACATGTCAGAAAATGAAATTGCTGACGAGTTAAAAGAACAAGGTGTTACCGTTCGGCGTTTTATGGTAAAATGGGAGGATAAACTTATTAAAACAAATACTTACCTCCTGACTTTTAATTTGTCCTCACCACCAAAGGAAATCAAAGCTAGGTATTATAACATTGCAGTGGCTAAGTATATTAAAAATCCATTGCGATGTTATAAATGCCAAAAATATGGACATGGTTCTCGTGCATGTAAAAATACAGTAACCTGTTGTCGCTGTGGTTTAAAAGACCACGCTGCTAATGACTGTTCCCTCACTCCAAAATGTGCAAATTGTGGGGAAAATCATACGGCTTCCTCAAGGGACTGTCCATTGTGAAAGAAAGAACATGAATTTTTTTAACTTTAGATATCTTTAGATATATCTTATGGTGAAGCTTAAAACCTTATAGATGAAGGTGCGAAAAGGACCAAGCACAACCTATGCTGCAATAGCACCAGGTTCTCCTTCTAAAACATGTAAAAGGGTAGCCTGTCAAACAGATTTCAGTACATTGAATACAACAAGAATCCATAACTCTAACTAAAAAGAAAATTATCACTTTTACTGCAACAACTCAAACAGAGAAAAATGTTGATAATAATAATAAAATAACTAATAATGGAAAACTTAAAACACAGGAACCGAATAATTCTGCTGCAGATGAAACTAAAATAACACCTGATCAGGACAAACTTGCATCAGAAAAAAATAATAAAAAGAAAACTTTAAAGCATGAGTTTCCCGATAAAGATGGTTTTACGACCGTGAAGACGAAATATTTTGTTCATCGACTTCGTGTTCTTGCAAGGAATTTATCATCAGATGAAGAAATGGAATGCGCTTCATCTTCGCAGCCAATGTCCCCACTAAGAACTCCAAATAAAAATGAATAATACAAATATAATTCAGTGAAATTGCAGAGGTTTTAGAAATAATTTAGATAAAGTAGCACTATTAGCTAAATATTTTAACCCTGTAGCATTTTGTCTTCAAGTAACATATGTTAAAGAATCGGATACCGAGTTAAAATTCAGATATTATACACAGCATCATTCTTTTTCAACAAATACCGAAAGAGCTTCCGGAGGTGCAGCAATTTTAGTACGTAATGGAACTATCCATAGTCCCATTACTTTGACAACAAATCTCCAAGCAGTAGCAGTTCGCCTTACGCTTTAAATTACCATAACCTTATGCTCAATTTATATTTTTCAGTCTTCTTCGTTACAGCTTGCTGATATGCAAAAACCTGAACCCTTTCTTTATGTTGGTGATTTTAATGGTCATAATCCTCTTTGGGGAAGTCCTCGACTTGATAATAAAGGAAAAATAATTGAAATATTGCTTTCAAATAATGATCTTTGTATATTAAATGATGGAACAAAAACATTTTTATCTGATGCGACAGGTACTTACTCATCAATAGATCTCTCAATTCTAGATCCAGATATTTTAACTGATTTCTTTTGGAAAGTTCATGATGATCGTTGTGGAAGCGACCATTTTTCAATTATATCAGAATATTCATTTGGGGCAAATGATACTACAATCCCTAGATAGAATTTACCAAAAGTGGGCTGGAACCAGTTTCGCAATCTCTGTTCAGATAAGATTTTTGTCGAGAGATTTGAAAATGAAATTGATAAAATTCAGAGTTTTACTGACATCCTTATAGACACTGCTAATACGTGCATTCCTAAAACCTCTGCAAATCCTTGAATCCATAAACCATGGTATAATGAGAAATACAAACAAGCTAGGAAAAATTGGAAACAAGCTGAGGGACAATTTAATAAGTCTTCAACACAAAATAATACAGTTACTCCCTATATTTCGTGCAAAAGCTCGAAAAACTGCTAAAAAGTGCAGAAGAGATTCTTGAAGAAAATATGTCTCCAATATCTATTCTCGCACTCCATTAAATAAAGTTTTGAATACGGTGCGTAAAATCAAAGGTAAAGGTTCTTTCGATAATGTTAAACACCTAAAAATAAATGATACAATTTTAACATCTGAAAAAGACATTTCTAACAAAATTGCTGGGACGATATCAAAAAATTAGTCTTCAGCTAATCACACTTCAGAATATCAAAAAATCCAAGAACAAAATAAATTGTCCTTTAGATCGGATAATTCTGAGGAATATAATGATATATTTTATATGAAGAACTTCAAAATGCACTTTCCAAAGCACATGATATGGCTGTTGGTCCAGACGATGTGCATTATCAACTTCTTAAAAATTTGCCTCCTCAATATCTTTTCACTCTGTTAGATATCTTTAATGATATTTGGCAGAGTGATTCTTTCCCATCATCTTGGCACGAAGCAATTGTTATTCCTATTCCTTAGTCTGGCAAAGATCACTCCGATTCATCCAACTATAGACCTATTGCCTTAACTAGCTGTATTTGTAAAACCATGGAGAGGATGATTAGTAATAGACTCGGTTATTATCTTGAGTCTAACAACCTTCTTACTCGTATTCAGTGTGGTTTCAGGCGCAACAAGAGTACCCTAGAAAACTTAGTTCGCCTGGAGTCATTCATTAGAAATGCCTTTATTAATAAACAGCATGCGGTCTTAATCTTCTTTGACCTAGAAAAGGCATATGATACGACTTGGAAATATGGCATTCTTAAAGATCTGCATGATATGGTTCTGAGAGGCCATACTCCTACTTTTATTAAAAACTAATGCTAAAGGCTAAAGCAATATTACTTGCTTTACAATATATTTCAAAATCGCCTCATAACAATTTTTTAATTTGTTCCGACTCTTTGTCAGTTCTTCGAACAATAAAGAGTAGAAACATAGAACAACCACCAATTCGTGATATTCTGAAACTGCATACATCTTTTTCATATGCTGTTTCAGATTTTAATAAAATTATTAATTATTGTTGGTTGCCTAGCCATGTTGGTATAAAAGGCAACAGTAATGCCGATTTCGCTGCTAAAGCAGCATTATTCAAGCCAATGACTAATTGTGTAATTCCTCATACTGATATAAAGCCATTGATTTACAATCATATCAATAATCAATGGTCAAGTCATTGGAATAGCTAAGAACACAATAAGCTTCAATCAGTTCAACCCTGTCTGGGATTTATACCTTTATCCCAGTACAGTAGGCTCGAAAGTATTGTTCTTAGGCACTGTAGAATCGGCAATAGTCATTTTACACACTCTTTTATTTTAAAGGGTGAACAACCTCCACAATGTGTCCCTTGTCAAGGTCAACAATCTGTTTATCACATTTTGCTGAATTGTGTTGACTTTGCAAATATAATGGATACTTTTTAGTCAGCATCTTCGATGCACGATCTTTTTACTAATGTCCATGAACATAAAATTTTAAACTTCCTTCGGGAAATTAACTTATTTGATAAAATTTAATTGTTTTACTTTTTATTTTCCAGTGTTTTATATATAATTTGTCTGTGATATTACTGGTTTTTATTAGTTTACTTTTTGGTAATTATTTTATTATACAAATAGATTTTCATTTATTTAGATTTTTTTTTTATACTTTTGTATCTTTTACATTTTTCTAGCCGCGAATAGCTGCAAAACTGTTGATGCGGCTCAAACCAATAATTCACTCACTCACTCACTACATTTTTCAAAATGTTAAATCTACATGCAAAGGTTATTTAAAAAAATGATAATGTAAAATTATATTGCCTTGTGTATTGCAATATGATCAAAAATATTTTTATGATAAGCCACACTTTATTAACAATTTTTGTAAACATGTGCATAAGAATTATCAAATGCTTTTAGTTATTTGTTACAGCCAACAACAACACAGGATGTCATAGAAAAAAATTAATGTATTTCAGTTCCTTTCTTTAAAAAACATTGGATACTTGTATTTAGATAGAAGCATTTTATGTACATTAGCTGTATATATACAGCAGAATAGCTTCAAGTATGTTAAGCAGTAAATGATTTTTAAGTAAGCAAAATAAAGGTTGATGAGTTTAAAGTGTGAGTGGGAATTATGATCTAAAGAATCAAAAACATATATACATCAATTCAAGGTGATAATGCGCAGGACCTAACTTGACCTTTGCCGGTTAGAATGCAAAATAAATCATTTTAGAGGGGATGCAACAGTAGTGAAGAAATATAGGTAAAAAACTCAAAATCAATAAAACTTACTGTTTCTTTTATATTTCATGGTACAAAAACGTACAAGTTTTAAAAATCCTGGAAGTGATTTCGACAAATTTTATGTAGAAAAGTATATCAGCGTGAATATAAAATAATTTTCCAGATTCGTGACTTTAAGTTGTCATTTCATACGGTTTGAATGACATTAAAGTATATATATATATTTAATTTATTGCAGCAATGTTTCTTTTATATTCAAACTTGCAGCTAAGACGACATTAAAAACGAGTGCGTTCGTTGTTACAAAAAGCAACCCGTTTTTTAGTCCGCGAAAGGTTTCAAAATTATAACCGAAAGACGATTTTGCCTTGGCGTTTTCACTGTACGGTAAGTCAGCAAGTTTTTATAACGAGTATAACTATAGACTTGTTCAATCGCAGACCGGTGAGACAAAAAGCCTGTATACATCTAAGTTGAACCCGGAACCATTACATAGTGACCGTGATTTAAAAGTAACATTTGTAGTGTCCATCTCCGTTGGAATATATATATATATATATATATATATATATATATATATATATATATATATATATATATATATATATATAACAAATATTTGTTAAAATTTGACATGACATATGTGCACATTTCGGAAAATCATTCCTCATCAGTGACACTAGGGGCCTAAAAGATTTATGGACAAATAAAAAAAGCCAAACAGTTGAAAATTAGTGAATATAAAAGTTCCAAATGTATTTGATCCAAATCCAGCTAAAGAATGCTTTGCATAAGGGAACAAACCTTAGTTTTAAAAAATTTCAAAAATTCAGACGGTCAAAAATTTTGCTAAATGGTATACTTTCTGATAGCACGAAGAACCACCTATTAAGTTATTTATACCCTCGAGGAAGGGTAAACAAAACATGATAAAAGTAAAAAAAATAAGGGATTTTTTAAACTGTTTAAAAAAATTAACCTACATACGTATATTTAATTTATCTTTCTAAAATGTTAATTTTTCAGTGTCGTATATCATCAAAATAAATAAATAATTGTAAACAACATAAGAAATTCAAATTCACGTCTCGATTCTCATTATGAACCTGACCTTTGTGAAACTAGTTTACTACTGCCGCATATAGAACGTAACGCACATTAAACTTAACCAAAAGTGTGTGTAATAGTAACAATAATTTAACACATTAACTTTAATCATGAGTATGAGTAAGGCAATAAGCTACCGGCATACGCCAAGAAACACAGAAAATACATTTTGCACTGTGAAAGAAAAATTGTTGTATCATGCTGAAAATACACCAACCAAGGAAGCATGTGTAGTTTATGACACAAATAACCTGGATTTAAGATCCTCCATAACTTGTTTAGAACTGTATAAACAGGCTTGTAGTTTTGCTAGAGGTTTACGGAAATTCGGTTTACGACAAGGAGATATTGTTAGTCTGGCAATTCCGAATGGACCCACTGCAATGGTATGTATTTTCGGAACTCAATTAGCAGGTTGTATCCCCTTAGTATTTCTCTTTCATCGGCAAAGTGGAAGTGATGTCATCGAGGCATTGAAGAAGCGTGAAAAGTGCACCGCAATTATAATTGATCCTGGTCAAGATGATGGAAACTGGAAGATTTGCAGTAGTTTTATCCACGACATTTCGTAAGGGGGAAATGTTAAAAGTCAACAAGTTCCGTCATTACGGTATTGTATTACTACTAGATCGATTAAATGCCAAGAAAACGTGTTACTTACGAAGGACATTTTAAATATTGGCGACAAAAATAGTGAGGTTAAACTTCCTGATTTAGACCCAGACGACGTTGCTGTCATATTACTTACTTCTGGTAGTACAGGAAAACCTAAACCAGTTCAGTATACGTATTTGAATTTATTTGATTTTGCAAGTCATGTTGTGGATAAATGTGGAATAAATGAGAACGACATTTATATAAATGCCAATCTTTTTAATTGGGTTGGTGGTTTTCCTCATATTTACATGTACAGAGGAATCACAACGGTCACGTCTACAAATTTACTGGCATTTAAAAGCCTAGACGCTATTAAAGAATTTATCAAGAAGGCAGTAGACAGGGAGCAGTGTACATTTGGCCTTTTAAGTGTCCCTTGTATTTTGGAGTTAGCAAAACATCCTAAGGAAAAACAAAAATGGGCAGCGACACTTAAAACAATTCTTACTGGCGGATTACCAACACCTGCTTCCTGTGCAAACATACTTAAAGTAATGTCCGAAAAAATCTACGTCCTTTACGGAGCATCTGAAATTGGCTTAGCATCAGCGTTTGAAATACACAAAGATGAAGATCATGAGGATTACAATACTGGATCCCCGCTATCCGGAATTGAAATTAAAATAGTAGACAGCAATGGTAAAATTGTACCTCGATATCAAACTGGAGAAGTCTATATAAGGCATTGTGGACAACATTTATGTTACCATAATGACAGGATTCAAACGGAAAAAGTCTTTCTGCCATCAAGATGGTATAAAACGGATGACGTTGGGTTTATGAATGATGAGGGAAACCTTATTGTAAGTGGCAGAAAGTCTGACGTCATTATTGTTGGCGGCGAGCTGGTGTCACCATCCTACCTTGAGAGCGTCATACAAAAACATCCGGGTGTACAGGAAGTTGTGGTTACAGCAATACCAGATGAAACTTTTTTTCAGCAAACATGCGCATGCATCATTTCAAGACCTGGTTACACTCTTACCGAAGTGGCAATGGAGGAATACTTCAGGAAGGAGTTCACCATTGTGCCGGCATGTAGGGGATTGTTACCGAAATATTATTTGTTTTTTGATTCATTTCCAAAAACAGTTCTTGGAAAGACCTCAAGACGACTTACACAAGAAATGGCTTTACAAAGACTGCAAGGAAAAAAGTGATGTCTAAAGTTGTAATTTAACTATATTCTGTATAAAATATTTATGCCCATTTTGTTATATCAGAATTCAAATCGTACCAAACAAGAAAAATGTTTCTATATATTTATGCTAAATTGGATTATTTAAAAAATTATGAAATCAATAACAGTTTATAAAGAATTATTTTTTGCACCTAAATATCATCGGTAATATATCTTTTTGAAATGATATCCAAACACTTTTATATAATTAATCAGTACTTAAAATACATCTTATCTTCTTCTGTTTGTCTTGTTTTGTTTTATTTTACTTTATTATTATTTTTTCGTTTTGTTTGTGATGAAAAAGCTGTTCTTTAAAAGTTGAAGAAATTTTTTATAAAATAACTGAATAATTGAATTATAGTGTATTACGCCTGAGTCAAGAATCTGTTACGGGATAGTAATAGATAGTGAAGAAAACCACCGACTTTCGGCAAGACCTGACAACTGTCTAGCACTTGGATCTGCCCGAGTGGGATTTGAACCTAGAATGTGACAGGCACGGTAATCGATAAACGCTTGCTAAGTAACCCGACCACGGAGGCCCAATCTTTCAAAAATATTTATTTTAATTGATATATTTCATGGAGTTTTACGTTCCAGTCACGAATATTTCCCTTATATCGAATTGTCACAAGCAATAGGGAAGTGGCAGAAATTTTTACCTTTGCAATTCGCTCAGGGCAATGTACAGGGAGGGTTCTTTAGTGTGACGCAGGGCGTCGGTTTTAAGGTCTCTTCTGAAGGACCCCTCGACTTTCATTTAATACCGAGCTACCAATTTTTAAGACTTGGTTGACCCGGTCGGGGTTCGAACCGCAACCTCCAACAAACGAAGCGATCACTTTACTAACTGAGCCACTGTAAAGAAGTTAATTATAAACAAGTATCATATTGTGATGTTTTAAGAAAATGTATAGCACCGTATCATAGTTACAATTTAAAACAGGAAGAACTTGACCTGCCTTACTTGTATTGGATTCCAAAACTTCACAAAAATCCATACAATGAAAGATATATAGCAGGTTCCTCTAAATGTACTACTAAATCATTATCAGTAATTCTAACACAAATTTTGACAGTCGTCAAAGATGGCCTTCAGACTTATTCAGATCAACCAAATGTGGATTCTCAAAAATTCTAAAGAACTACTTGACCATTTTGTTTCTAATACTCTATCTTCGGTAAAAAGTATAAAAACTTTAGATTTTTCTACCTTTTACACCACTCTCCCTCATGCTTAATTGAAAGAACGTCTGAAACAAATCATTCACTTTTCATTCTTTTACAAAAACGGTAAACCAAGATATAAATATCTAGTGCTCAACAGGGATTCTGGTTATTTTATAAAACACCATACAGACTGCAAACAAAGATATACTGAAGATACCATCAACAAAATGTTAGAGTTTTTGATAGACAACATATTTGTTGTGTTTGGCAATATTATCTTTCAACAAACAATCGGTATACCAATGGGCACAAACTGTGCACCTTTGCTTGCTGATTTGTTTCTTTATTCATATGAATCAGAATTTTTACAGAACCTTGTCAAATCTGGAGAAAAGGCTGTCGCTAAATCATTCAACTACACATACAGATATATAGATGACGTTCTTTCTCTAAATAATCACAAATTTGGAGAATATTTGAATGTCATCTATTTAAGTGAGCTTGAAATAAACGACACGACAGATTCTCCATGTTCTGCTTCATATTTCGATTTCATATACCTCAATTATGACACCCATGAAAGGTTACATCTGAAGCTGTACGACAAACGTGATGACTTCATTTTTTCTATTGTCAACTTTCCGTTTCTTTGCAGTAATGTCCCCTTCTCCTGCGTATGGTGTGTATGTTTCACAGTTAATACGATACGGTAGAGCTTGTTCCCACTATGGGGACTTTCTGCAACGAAGCAAATTACTTACAATTAAATTGTTGACACAAGGATATTGCTAACCTAGGCTAATCAGGGCCTTAAAAAGTTCATGGCCGTCATCACAATATTGTTGATAAGTATGTAGTCACTGTATCCCAACTTATACTGGATATATTTGACTTACCATAGTTCTTTGTTCCTTTCATTCTCAAAATTGACTTGCACGTGACGGGTGTAGCTAGCTAGACAGGAGGAGCTTACCCTTCCGCAGCACCCGGCCTCACTTCCTTGATTAAAGTTCACGTGTATAACATATTTTGCCAGTTTGCAAAGTTTTTACATTGTTTTTGGCATTGTGATGTGGACACGGACTGGTATGTTTGTTTTATTATTACACCTTTGTATCACAGCGAATCGTCTTTTTTTAAATATTTTAATAGCTAATCGTCTTAGTTCGAGCTTAATCGTTTTCAGTATAAAGGCATTATAAATCAGGTGAATTTTTTTTTGTAACATCGACACATTCTTTGATAGGCAAGTAATTTGTCGAGAAATCAAATTAACTAAGTTTGCGTTCATTTTGGATATGCGATGTTCTTTTGAAAGCACGAAAAACTAATACGGAATAAAACACACACTCACACAAGACAACGACTTTTCTATTGACAGGTTATAAGGGAATAAGAAGTTTGAGAAATAAATTATTTACCTTCTATCAGATTGTGCATATTTTGATGCTTTCGTTTTTATCTAACATCGTTAAAAGTTGAATAATTGGAAAAGTCCTTTATATTTTTATTACAGGAACACTTACAAACATAAATAACAAGGATAAGCAATGTCAAAGGTGTGTGTGTGTGTGTGTGTGTGTGTGTGTGTGTGTGTGTGTGTGTGTGTTAAAATACATGTGTATTACACCATTTTATTAATACACGTCTAATAGTCGATTCTTATATATGGTTCACTGAGCTGGTTAAAAGTATTAAAATGGATGCTTCTTTGATTTCTTACCGATAAAAAAAAAACATGGTAGTGATAATTTTAAAATTAAAAATTGACAGGGTTCACAATCTAGGGCCAGATTCATTAATGTGACTTCACGAATTTCAATGAGCGACGTCGTTTTTACCCTTTAGTTTCTGAAAGGTAACGATATATGTCAATGATATTCTTTAGCGTAAGGGTGTATTGGGACTAGATTCATTTATGGAAAAAAAAATAGTACGGAAGACGTCGACATTAACTGAAATATCTCCCTTCTCAGAAATGTCCGGAAAGAGAGGTGTCGGATATAAACATAAACAAACGTAAAAGATAGCATTTAGAATATCAATGGGAAAGACGGTAGTCTGTTGTCCTATGTAAGATTATGCCTTTCTGACAGAAATAGACCGGAACTAGAATTTGATAAACCTAGTCAAACCATTGCATTAGAGGTAATTATCAACAATAGGACATTGGCTGTAGTTAAAATTAACAGACGACCCTCAGTAGCTACGGGCACTTCAAGTGATATTATTATCAAAGGATTGGACAAAATAAAAAGCAGATATGAAAATGTACTTGTAATTAGTGATTTAAAATTTGATTATTAAGATACTACTAAGTGTCGAACATTAGTTGACATGCGTGACATTTTTGATTTTTCAAATTAAATTAAGTCAGTAACTTGCTTTGTCAAAGACAAACAACCATCACTAGTGATTGTGATTTTAACAAATAAACCACTTTACTGTTTGAATGTTTTAACTTTTAAGCGTGGTGTAAGTGACTGAGGCAATTGTTTTTCAGTCCTTATATCAAAGGAGAAAAAAATAGTGTCTACAAAAAGAAAATAAAAAAACAGAAGTTTTAAAAATTTTAGTTTAACGATGATGTAAGTCATATACGTTCCGACTCAATGTATGTTTTTGATAATATAGATGATATTTATGGGGCCATGAGATCGTATTAAGTGATTAAAATGACCATGCCCCGATTAAAGAGCGCAAGTCAAAGCTTAGCAAAACACCAAACATAAATGGCAACTTAAAGCGTGAAATTGACAAAAAGCGTATGTTTTTAACAAATATAATAAATGTAGAAACTAAGCAAACTTTTAAAATTACAGAAAACACAGACATTATGTGAATAAGTTTTTATAAAACACTCTATGCAAATGCATTTTGACGCTGTATTGGAGGCCCTCAATGAAGTGATCTCTGGCCCACTGTTAAACCTTTCTTTCCAAAAAGGGGTTTATAATGACGCAACAATAATCTTCTTTGAAGATGATAAATTTGTGTCGGATCAACATCGAATGTGTAATAAATTTAATAATTATTCTGTAAATGTTGTTAAATATATAGGTACTGATGTTCAACTTTTAGATCTCTCTACTAACCCCCCCCCCCCCCAAGTGTTGCATCAATTATTGAAAATCATCAGAGTAGAGATATAAATCCTTTAAGTTTACTGAATTAAATGTTAGTAGTGAATATTTTTTAATCATCGTCTCATCTCAAAATAAAAAAGACTACAGGTATATATAGCATTTCTGCCATGATTTTTTTTAAATTTTGTACTAAAGGTTGACAGGTTTGACGCCTTATTCACATTTTAATTCTACAAATTATATAAATTTGTTCCGTTTCGTTTTGTTTCAAATTCTGAAAAATCATTAGGAAAAGTGCATTGCGTGCATCAAACATGGTATACTCCCTCTGGATGGCTGTTCTTACTGTGTCGTATGTTTGACCATTTTTATTTGATTTCGTACCCGATGGTATTAAATTCTAATTTTTTTGAAATAAAATTAATATGTCTGAATTAATATGTCTGTTTTATCGAATTAATCATTATTGTAGTTTTATTCATTATAAACTGACATTGATAAAGCACTTCCAATGTGCAATATGATACTGTTGAGTCTTCATATAACGTGTGGTTTAATATAATAGAAATACCAGTTAAATTTTGATGTGCCAGATGTGCACATTTCGGAAATTCATTCCTCATCAGTGATATAAGTTTGCAGTTATTAATTCAATAAAGATTAGATGTAATCAAAACAAATTTTATTGTAAGTTTTATTTAATATATTAATGGAAGACGTGTAATAAAGTGATATACAAAACATTTTGATAATAAAAACGTAAGTTGTTATAACTGTGTGCAACAAGTGTCTTCATTTTCGTTGACAGTTTACCACAAAATTCAAAATTTCATAAAATCTGTGAAATACATTTCTTTCAAAAACATCATAAACAAAGCTTGTTGCATATTCTACAAAATGAAATTTAAAAAACATATGCTTGGGTTCTTGTTTTCGAGATATGGGAAGAATTATTTCCCCTACCCTTTATTTTTTAAAAAGATATTAAAATTCAAACAAAACTACATGTTTAAAGAATT
Organism: Tegillarca granosa; assembly: GCA_029721355.1. Lineage (NCBI taxonomy): Eukaryota > Metazoa > Mollusca > Bivalvia > Arcoida > Arcidae > Tegillarca > Tegillarca granosa. The sequence goes on along the minus strand of CM056606.1, from coordinate 33,306,690 downwards.
ATTTGAGAAATAAAGTTTAGAAAAACTTTAACAAGGACTTATTTATTATATTCTAAAATCCAAATTTTTATTATAATGTCTGATAAATAACTTTTTATTGTATTTTACTCCTTATGTTTGAATTGCAAACATAAATTTGTGGTAAACTTGCAATTCAAACATAACAAAAAATATTTCTTTTTCAGCTTTTTAATTCCCCTTAAGATTTTTTTATAATTTTAATTAGTAATAGTTATTTGTAATAGTGACGAATAAATATCAGATAAATATGTAGACTGACAGATTTTGGTTATCTGTTAATTGTCTTTAACTGCAATAGCAGTGGAGTGGAGTAATGGAACTTTCTGCCACAGTCAAAATTCTTTCACTTATATCAAGGCACTCGGCGGTCAAAGAATGGTAGATAAAACTTGAGTGCCCAGAAAAAAAAACAGAACTTCGGCAAGCGAACTGCTAAAATTAGTCACACCAGAATTGCCCAAGTGGAATTTCAATCTAGGCAGAAAGAGACCCTTGCGACAATAAGATCTAAAGCGTTTATACAGCTAAATACTTAAATTATGGTTTTTTTTAAACAACAACTTGAAATTTTAGTCCTTATGACAACCAAAGTGGTTCACGACCATTGAATATTTCTTTATAAGCATTATCAATATAGTATATAATGCCTCAATTACGCTTGTTTATGGCTCATGTTCAGTCAATCATACCCCAAAATTGAGCTACATGCCAGGTATTGTCAGATGAGTACCAGGGCCTTTTAGGCCCTCTTGAAAGGCATGAAGAAAAAAAGAAATCCGAAAACTTGTTTGAAACTAAATTTTTTGGTACAGGTCTGGAATACATAAAAAATTCTAAAAACCCACTATGAAAAATCAATGAATGGTTATTCTTAGCATTTCAATTAAGGTTTATAATTACTAGATAAACATTATAATGTGTGTGTGTGTGTGTGTGTGTGTGTGTGTGTGTGTGTTGTGATTTTTCAATTTATCATGAATTTAAATAATTTGCTTTATCATCTGAGGCGATAATTTATTTTTTAACCTATTAAAAATAATTATACCTAAGATTCTGTTACTTGTGCGCTTTGTTGCGAAAAAGCGTTTGGGTATCCTTTCTGTAATGCTGATGCCAATCAAAGCATTTGATTTATAAATAAAGAAAACCACGTACTTGTAGTAAAACCAAACAACATTGACTCACATGCTAAAGGTTTGAAGGTAACAAATAATTAAATCGGTCATTGTTACCCAAATCAATACCGACAATACTCTTATATACACGCCCATTCAAAAAGTTTAAATGAAATTGAAAATAAACATACAAAACTACATATTGCTTTTGCGAATAATACTGCAATAAGAAAATGTTTCCCCTTGCGAATCTTAACATCTGAACTAGTATGATTTAGTTATTGGTTTTGCAAAATTATCGTTCAAAAAGTCGAATCAAGTATTTCAAAAACAGTAAAAGCTGCTGTTCCTCCTTTGAACATATTTTAAGTTGAAATTATATAGCTCAATTACCTGTTCCATTTGGATGTGCCATATGTACACAGTTCGGAAAATCATTCCTCATCAGTGACACTTTGGGCCAAAAAGTTTAATAGAAAATAACGTAAGCCAAAGAGTGTATATAACACAAATACCTGTTAAATTTTGATGTGCCAGAAGTGCAAATTTCGGAAAAAATATATATTAATTATATGAATCCAAATTCAGCTAAAGAATGCTTTGCTCCAGGGCAAAAACTCTAAAGTTTTTAATAAATTTCGAAAAATTAAGACGGCTGAAAAGTTTGCTAATTTTTTTTTCTGGTAAATATTGAATTATAATGAAAGACGATTGATTTTGAGTAACATCATCCTGACGATTTTTGGTTCTAATAACCTGCCAATCAACAACATTTAGCAAAAATGTTTGTTTGAAGTTATAACGATGTAACTCTATAAACGATGATTTACACACGGTCAATTTAAGTTATGGTAATGACGAGATACAAAGTGAGCGAGTGAGTGAATGAATGTTTTTTGCCGCGTCAGCAATTTTGCAGTTATTCGCAGCTAGATAAATGTAAAAGATAACAATAGTATTAATAAAAATCTAAATAAACATAAAATCAATTAGTATAATATAATAGTTACAAATAATTTAACAAAAACAACAACAACAACAACCAGTAAAATAACAGACAACCTATATTATACAACACTGGAAAATTAAACTAAGTAAGTTTTATCCAGAAGGAAGCTTAAAATTTATGTTCACTTTGTAAAAAGATCTTGTATCGATGATGCTGAATAAAAAACACAGAGCGAGTAAAATGAAAGCTATATTTTTTTTGAATGAACTAAATTACACTGATTATATTTATAAACAAATAAATGATCTTAATAGCCCGACTATGGAATATGTTTATGTTTAATTAATCGATTGCCTAACTTGAAACGTTCATTGCTAATGACGTCACAAAAAGTAAAATATGGCGAAAGTATATATGTTTTTTACAAAATCAATTCAAATAGGACATATTTCACCTTAAACCGTTTCGAGTTGCCTTAAAATATGATGAAGACTGAGATGCAATAAGAAAATTCGATATAAATTAGATGTTTTGCCTGCCTACAAAAAAATTTAAAAATAAAAAAAACTTTCCTTAAACAACATCAGACTTCTTCTGAATGATGTAAATGATGATTGTCATTAGTTGATACCTTTTAGATTAAAATTACATATGGTATTTCGTTTTAACTAGAGAACAGTATCTATATCGGCAATGTTTACACAATACGATGAAACGACACTGCTTCTTCGTCCATTTGTTTGTCTTTTAAACAAGCTTTATCTTTGACTCAAATGAAGACGTTCTAGTGCAAACTCTTTTGTTTTGGGTCTTGATGTTTTTCCTAGAACTGTTTTTGGCAAGCAGTCGAAAAAGAGGTAATATTTGGGAGCTGTACCGCGATATACAGTGGAAAGTACAAGTTCTTTTTGGAATAACTCATCAATAGCCTCCTCAGACAAATTATGACCAGGTCTTGGAACAATGCACGCGCATAACTGTTGAAACAACAAGTCATCCGGAATTACTGTGACAACAACTTCTTGTACATCCGGGTGTTTCTGTATGATGCTTTCTGGGTAGGATAGCAACATAAAATCTTCACCGATTTTTATAATTTCAGATTTCCTTCCATGAATAATAAATTCGCCATTTCCGTTCATGTACCCCATGTCATTTGTTCTGTACCATCTAGAAGGTAGATATACAGTATCACTTTTTTCTCTATCATTTAAGTAAAGCAGGTGCGTGCTACAATGTCGGACATAGACCTCCCCTGTTTGGTTAACCGGTAAAATGGCCCCAGAATCATCGACTATTTTTCTTTCAAAACCAGGAAGAGGGGTTCCTGCGGAATAATTTTCATGCATTTGACCCTTTTCTTTTATCAATCGAGTTACTATTCCGATTTCTGTCATTCCATAAAAAATAACTAGTTTCTCGCCTATAATATGAAGTATGTTGGCACAAGACGACGGTACTGGAATTGCACCTGTCAGTAAAATTTTCAGTGATTTTGCCCAAATGCTTTCTTCTTTTGATCTTTTTGATAATTCGAGTATGCTTGGAACACTTATAAAAGCAGCTGTACACTTTTCAGATTGCACTGCTTTCATGATACATTTGTTCATATCAGAGCGGCTTGTAAAACCCAGAATATTTGTACAAGTGACTCTGGTGATACCTTTGTACAAATAAATATGTGGAAATCCGCCTATCCAATTAAAACTATTACCGTTAAAAAATATGTCATTTTCATTCATTTCACCTGACTCAACTGCATTGCTAGCGAAATCAAATAAATTGATGTAAGTGAGCTGAACTAGCTTTGGTGTTCCAGTGCTACCGGAAGTCATTATAATTGTGGCGATATTGTCTGGGTCTAAGTCTGGAAGTACAACTTCATCTTCATTTTGCCCCATCTTTAAAATTGTTTGAATTGTACAAACACCCTCCTTGTCTCCCGGTACTCGCGTTGATACAAAATAACGAAGAGTTTGTATTTGTTTGCTTTTTGCTGAACCATCGGGTAAAATTTCCTCTATAATATTACGAGATATCATCCAGTTAATTTAGTCTCGTCCAGGATCGCATATGATGGCTGTGCATGTTTCGCACTTTCTAAACACATCCATGATATCACCTCCATCTTTACGATTAAACATGAGTAACAAAGGTATGCAGCCCGCTAACTGAGTTCCATAAATACATATCATAGCAGTCGGTCCGTTCGGCAGTGATACTCCCACAATATCTCCATGACGTAAGCCTAGTTTCCGTAAACCACTAGCAAAACAACAAGCTTGCATATAAAGTTCCGAACATGTTATTGAAGATCTTTTTTCCAGGTTATAGGTGTCATATACAATACAAGCGACCTTTGATGGAGTGTTTTCCGCATGATATCTTAGTTTCTCCTTTACTGTGTAATAAAACACTTCTGATGTTTTTGGTCTATTACTGTAACTAACACCTTTACTTAAACTCATCTTGTTCTTTGAAGCCTTAGTATTTGCTTATTTGACAAAGTTACAGAGGCAATGGACGACTTGCAATTTATATCAAACCAGTGTTCATTACAAACACTCCATCCAATAGTTGTACTATATGAAGAATGGATTGAAATACATTACATGATGTAATCGAAGAAAATTGTTTCTATTAATAACATCCGATTTAATAACTAACCAAATATCGATCAATATTTTATTACCTTACATAACGTAATAATAATCATTTTTAATACATTAATGTGCATATTTATAACATTACTAACAGCTTGTTAGTTCATAAATGTTTTAGGTATTGATTTTAAAATGCACTTGACAACCAAAGATGTTTTACCATTGAACAAGACAAAAAAGCATATAATATTATACAAACTGATATCCTATTTTAACATATACCCAAAAGTTTTAACCACACTAATTACAATGCAGAGCAAAATGTTTACCTTAGTGTTTTAATTGCCAATGTTCTTTTGAATCCCAAGCCATAACCTTTTGGACACTACATTAATCAACTATACTCCCTTTAAAATTTTAATCAAGAAACTCGTTGTAAATGTCCAAAATCAGTGTGTGTGTGTGTGTGTGAGAGAGAGAGAGAGAGAGAGAGAGAGAGAGAGAGAGTTGATGTTTGAAGTTTATAAGCAATTTTGCAGCTATCCTCGCCTAGAAAAGTAATATATATATACATATATATATATATATATGAGTCAAACCTGTCTATAGTGGTCAGCTGCCGGACCAAGCCAAAGTGACCACTATTGACAGGTGTCCACTATGGAATGGTTTTCAACATTTGTCAAATTACCTCCGCTTGCAGAGAAAAACTGGCATGTTAAGGGAAGGGTGCACTATCTTATGCGGCATAATGCCAGTGAGATATAATCAGCATATGGACTCAATATTTAAATAAAATTTCTATATGTTCCTTTAATATAAGTGAAATATTCTCAAGATTGTTTACAAGTGTATTTTGCCTATTCTCCACTGCGGAGTGGGCATTTTGAACAAGTGAAATATTCTCAACTGGAGATTTAATATAAGAAAAATATTCTCAACTGAAGATTTTACACAAGTGAACACTTTCAACTGGAAATTTCAATACATACATGTAGATTAATAAGAAAAGAATGCATAAAATGCACTGAATGTATTCAGTTTTATGTACAACTCATGTATCATGCTTGCAAGCATTACGTTTCACTAGCACATATATACATGTAAAAATTATCAAAGATACAAAAAAACAACATTAATAACATAAATTAAGTTGTAAAGAATGCAACGATTTGAAATGTCTATGGTATCCAGAAATATATCATGTATTCCAGGTCAAGTTTAATGAATTTCATAAAGCACTAATTAAAATATTTTGAGAAAAAATGATGAAAAATTAAATGTCTAGTACTACTATCTAAAGGTTTCAATAGATCCACGCATGAGAAGCAATAAGGGTTGAATACATTAACAAACACGTTTGTTGAAAAAGTCATTGATAGAAGTCTGTTTCACCTTTAAACTCATGGAAATGTCTGTTAACGATTTTTCAGGTCCATACTATGTTTCAACATAATTGAATGTCCATTTAACATAGCAAAGTCTTTCAACTTTAAGGTACATGTGCTTCCCTAAGAGAAGGTACCGTTGTGGTTTCCTCGTTGTCACTATCACTGTCTGAATAATCATTTGCATTGTTCTCAGCAATATGATAAGAAATAAGTTCTGTAGCTCTAGCATCCCAGTAACGGGCAATATCTGTGGTTTGTAAGTCTTTTTCCATCACGACCAGTTAACTAAATTCGAAACAAACAGTTCGCGTGACATCCTTAGCACTGCAAGTGGTGCATCATTGTTATCATCATTCACATTATCACCGATTTCAGCCTGTTAGTCAATTTGAGTAAACAAATATTGTAACTGGTTTTTTTTTTGTACTTAAGTTTCACATTTTGAAAAATGCCCTGGTTCATTGGCTGCAGAACTGAGGTTGTATTCGCCGGAAAAAATTGTAACTTCACATTTGTCAGAGTGATCTTAGGGTGAGCTGGGGTATTATCCAAAAACAAAATTACTTTACGGTTTTGTCTTTTCATTTTTTTATCGAATGTTCTTAGCTACTCTTCAAACAAGTAGGATGTCATCCATGCTTTATTGTTACCCCTGTAGGTCACTGGCAACTTGCACTTTTTAATGTTTTTCATACATCGCGGACTGTTTGCTTTTCTAACAAACAAAATTTGTTCCGTCTCTCCAAGCATATTAGCACACAAAGATATTGTTACTCGATCCTTAGCACTTTTGCCACCACTACAATCCTGTCTTTCAATTTGGTAAGATTTGCCATACGAGTCCTTAAAACAGTTCGGATTCGTCCATATTGTAAATATCACGAGGTGAATAACCATCACATAATGTGCTTAACTTTCCTTACCAGTCATCTACAATAGAATTATCTACATCACCTTTTTCCCCATTTATTTTACTGAAGATAATGTTATTTCTTTTAAGAAATAATTGTAGACACCCATTTGAAGCCTTGAAGTCATGTACATTTAGATCATTAGCAAACTTTAGTGCTTTTTCTTGTATCATTTGTCCAGTGATGCTGATATGTCTGGTTGAATTGTCCTTGAACTATTCCCACACTAAGTTATTAATTTGTTCATTTCCTGTTTTTTTTTTTTTTTGTAATTTTCGTTTTCTGTCTAAAGGAACATGTTCCTCATAATCATTTAAAGCTGCATTAAGTTTTTCAATTTTCTGAATTTAATTTGATTTTCTAAAAATATATTTTTTTTAAAATAGATATCTTCTAACCACGATCCGTGGCATTCATTTTCTTAAATTTCATTTCTTTTAGCTGTAAAAAACGGAATTCTCTGACCGGTTGGTCAGTGTTTTACGATGGTAATTATGAGCTTGGAGCATGCGCACGGATGTACGGAAAAAAACCTAGAATCAAAGGTGAAACATGCTAGATTGCATTAATATGTCCTTCATTTATATCCAGATGTATTTGAAATGGTGTTATGTATCCCTTACTAAGTCACAAATGACAAATGCAACGAATTTCTGTGTTTAATTTATCGTATTTCACTGTTTTGAAAGTTGTGTTTAAACAAACCGGGTTTTGATGATATATCCCAAATGCTTAATCTCGCTGGGTAAATACTGTAATTTCTGTATTTATTCGAGCTTTTATCGTTGAACCAAATGTAACATTGTTCATTAGGAACATCATTAATTAGATTAGCACCGTTTTTATTTTTCTTTGGAAAACTTAATGCAGCTTTAACACATGAGCTTTTCTTTTTAATACAGTTTGAAATTGTGTCCTTCCGACGCCAAATTTTTCTCTAAATAATCGTGACTTTAAGCCACTTTCTACAAGCCTGTAAATACACAAGAAATATTACTCCAAGGTGTCAGCGATAAGTATGGATAATTAACTAGCGGTAGTTAATTTGTTTTTGTCAACATCAGACATTTTTTCTGTCGGTCCGATGACGCGTTACTCCTTTGTTTTGATTACATAAACATGTCAATGTTAATTGTCGGCATGAAACCATACCATGTGACTTGGATATGTCACAGGATACTTTCTTAACACAAACAGTAACCAGGAAGTTAAAAAGTCTTAATCAGTTACACGTTTGAAGGGAGAAAACTCTACTTCTACATCACTGACAGTTATACAGACAGTGATGACCGTTATAGACAGGATTTCAGTGCAAAGGGGCTAAAACTGGTGACCGTTAACCACATTAGACAGGTGACCGCTATGGAGAGGTGTTTTATATAATAAATTGTAACGGGACGGATAAAACTGACCGTTATACGGAGGGAACCGTTATGGACAGGTGACCGTTAACACAGCTTATATATATATACAGTAGGCAGTACCTTGTGCTGTCAGAAAATGCACAATTTATTAAAATTTTCAGTCGTCTAAAATTTGAAATTTATTTAAAACTAAGGTTTGTTTCCTCATGCAAAGCATTCCTTAGCTGGATTTGGATTTATATAATTTTGAAACTTTAGATTCATTATTTTCAACTGTTTGGCTTATATTTTTATGTATCAAACTTTTCGGTCTTAGTGTCACTGATGAGGAATGAATTTCCGAAATGTGCACATCTGGCACATCAAAATTTAACTGGTATTTGTATTATATATATATATATATATATATATATATATATATATATATATATATATATATATATATATATATATATATATATACAAGAACTGGCATGTTTGTTTTATTTTTAATTATATATATATATGAATGATGAAATTGTAAGACAAAAATGGATAAAATAAATTACAACTCCTCATATTACCTACAAGTTATTTTCAACTTATAACATAAAATAAAGCCCTATTTTAAAAAGAAAATACAATTATTTTAGATTTTATTTAAGCAAGTTAAAAATTAGATTTCAACTGACTTTGTTGAAAAAATCTTGCATTGAAGACGTTAAATTATCCCTAAAGTCAACCTAATCTCGCTGAAAAGCTTGTTGAGTTTCATATGTGACACAATGAGGGGTTGTCCTCCCTTCAATATAAGAGTAAATAAAACGACTGAGGTCGATTTTACACCACATTGTCGACCCTTCTTACTGTAACAAAGGTATTTATCCAAAACAGAGCTAAACTGAATATAGCTTATTGTGTTCTTTGTTATTCCAATGATTTAACCAATGATATAATTTTGTATTCATTTTTGTATACTAATTTGTTTGAGGACTTAACAATAAGCAATTGGTATTGATAAATGTTTCGCAACTAAATCGGCTTTTGTATTTAGGAAATTTAGGGTGATCATATTTCCAAATTGTCTGTAGGACAGATAAAGAGACAAAACAAACTAACATTTGTTTCGTTTCCAGAAATAGCTGCTGAAGCTATCCGGCAATCATCTTTTGATCCATCAGTAGTGTCATAATAATGACTAATGATAAAGTATTAATAATAAAAACGAATAATAATATTTAGTGCTTCTGTCGGATTTCCCTTCTTTCATTGTTTTCGTCATCTATCTTGGTTTCTTGTTACTGTGTGATGTCCTCTGCATGTGTACCTGCCATGGTAAGTTAACGCGTCTGTGGCTCTATGTATATCTGCTACGCGCGCGTGTGTTAGCTGTTGTAAGGCCTGTGACCACTTTATAAGCTTTAATGAATTGGGACTTCACAATTTTTGAACAGATCTGGAGATCATTAAGCGTAAGTGCATAATACACATAGTTAATGCCCAGACTAATTATTTAAGGTAAATACATCATGAAATCGTCATAGGTTATATCACCGGTAAGAGGGTCGGTTTTTTACTGACTAGTGGCCTGTTCTAAACATTGACCTGATGAATAAACATTAGGTTTAAAAATGGCCGAAAGTGAAAGTTTAAATACAATAAACCTTTTTTTTCTATAGAATTTTTGATATTATCACATAAGATTGGAAGATTGAAATTTCAATTCTGCATTTTAGAAAATACCTAACGATGCATTAGCATCAACGTTTTAATGATATTGGTAAAGAGGATAAAAGCATAACCAATGCCGGATTTGCAAATATTTTTGTAGCATATTGCGGAACGAATTGTTTCAAGTATTGGCTTTTGATTCAAAGCTCGTCTCGCCGCCCATATACCAATTGGTTTGGGCTGATTCTTGTGACAGTCTTTGAACTCCAGGGGCCAGTATCTCGAAGTTCTCTAAGACTTACGACTTATGTGTACTTACAATGATCTTAAAAATTTCATCGGTATCTCGAAGCATTCGTAAGTAGGACCGTAACCAAAACGTTCTCTTAAACTTTAAGAGAGGAATGGACCTCCCTTATCACTAACTTACGATCCGTATCCAGGTGGTAGAAAAAAAGATAAAATTGTCTATAATAATTAAAATTTGCGCCAAATATTGAATTAAACGGTAAAACTGTACAGTAATAATTTTCACACACAAATACATACACACATACACACAAAATACCATTTATTGTATTACAAAAAATTTACATTACATTTTTTTTCAGACAAGTTTATTGCGTCTACATCCATAGGGTAGCTTAGTTAGTTGGTTGCTTATTCCTCATTCCGTTTGTAGAATGTTGTTCCCCTCCACCAGTTTTCTTTTTATTGTTATAAATAGTGTCAGATTTAGTTTATTGGTATAGTACGCGGATGTTACAGGAAATACCAGTTAAACATTTCATGTACTCGTTCAGCAACTAATGTAATGAAAGAAATTGACACCATGGTTTTTTGAATTGATAAAGGTCTGCAAAACTAATTCATCAACTTTTCTTTTAGCTATTGTGATTTTTAGCGAATAAACTGTTATTAAATTGATAATTAAGTCATTTTCTATTTTTGAATTTGATTTCATTAGTTGTGGAACAAGTAAGTGTTCAGATGGTTTTTGTTTTAGCATGTTTACAGTTAGATTCCACACATGGCGCTTATTATCGGCAAATATAGCTGTAATATCTTTAGGCTATTGTATTCATTTCATTAACGACACCGAGTTTTTGATTTTTTAACTTATAACACTTTAAGAATTATTCAAGAAGCGATTTACTTTTTATTCTTTAATTTTCACCTTGAAAGTTACTTAAACAATATTACAGATTTATCGATTTTGCCAACGGAACGAACAGCATAATATTAACTATTCTAAGAGAGTTTTAAGTATGTTTTAAGATACCCGTGCACATCTATCTTAACTTATACTTACGAAACACGTATAAAATACTTAAATATTGGATTTACGAAAGCGTCGAGATACTCACGCCAGGTTTTTTACCAAGTAAGAAATGATATCATAATATATGTCACAAAACATTCAATCCAGTTTTCTGAACCCCTCCATATAATAATCTATAGACAAAGTAGAATGCTCTAAAAAGCAATCATACGCTCATATTGGTGTTTAAAGCTGCATTAAGTTTTTCAATTTTCCTTTTTTTTATTTTCTAAATATTTATTTTTTAAAAATAGATAACTTCTAATCACGATCCGTGAGATTCATTTTCTAAAATTTCATTCCTTTTAGCTGTGAAAAAACGGAATTTTCAAAACGTTTGGTCAATATTTAACGAAGATTATTTTATGCTTGGAGCATGTGCACGGATGTACGGAAAAACCCATGAATCGACGGTGAAACATGACAAATTGCATTAATTGTCCGTAATTAATATCCAGATGTATTTGAAATGGTGTAATGTATCCCATTCTTAGCCACAAATTACAAATTCATTAATTTATCGTATTTCACCGTTTTGAAAGTTGTGTTTAAATGACCAGGTTTTTTCATGACCTAAGCAAGTTCTAATGTTAGATCCCACATGCTACATCTCCCTGGGAAATTATTGATGTTTCTGTATTCATTCGAGCTTTTATCGTTGAACCAAATGTAACATTGTTCATTAGGAACATCATTAATTAGATTAGCATCGTTTTAATTTTTTCTTTGGAAAACTTTATGCAGCTTTAAGATCAAGAACAATGTAAAATAAATCTGGAATTTATAATGTGTGTGTAAACCTTCATCCTTGTTTTTTAAATTAAACAATTTAATGCTTAGTAAAATTATAATCCTTTCATTACCAAACAAAAACCTTGCATTTAAATGTGAAGTAGAAAAATAGTGCTTTGAACCCTAATTAAGATTCTTTTATTTGTCTCGATGTGGTGTTTTCTCGATAAGTAGACGGAACCGGAATGGCCCAATAAAAACTTCCAGCTGCCAAAGTTTCTCACACTGTATCTGCCCAAGCAAAATTTGAATTTAGGAGTTGCAAAGCTTCACATGGACTCTAAACCATTCTGCAAATAATGTTCCCCATAAATTTGATGCGGTTGTCTATGATTATTTTACAAACCTAACAATCTGTCGTAACCCTTTTCCTTTTTCGTTTATTATTATAAATCGATATGAATTTTAAATTAATTCAAAATTGAATGAAAATAAAATCGAAATAGAACATGTTCAAACTAATCAATTTTAAATAAACATTGCATTAATAGGATAAAAACAGGATAAAATGTTATTTTTAATTATATTTTTCGCAAGCTGGTACATTGTAAGCTATTAAAATTACTATGAATTGAAAAAGAGGTATGGAATTAAACGTAAAAAATGACGTAATGTATGTTTGGTTCAAGCTACTAGAAATCTGTCTTGAACAACCATCACTTTCTGAAGCAGCTAAGACAACACCCTGTATGAGTAAGAAGATAAAACATAAAGGAGTAAGATTAAAGGATAAAATTGTTTTTTGTTGATTTGAAACGATCCACTGGTGCATGGGTTACTTGCAGTCCGCTGTGTTCAGTTTGGTTTCTAATACTTTGTAACCGGAATTCGGTTTGGTTCATTTCAGAAATTAGTCACATCAAATATATTGGCAGCCTCTACAACTGACGATGTTAATTCGACCAAAAACTGAGTTCAAATTGCTCGTATTAGCCAAGTTCAAATTGTCAGTATTGGAGTATTTTGGAATCAGGTCTTCAAAAGTTAACGGAAAGGAAGTAAATATATAACACAAATACCAATTAAATTTAGATGTGCCAAATGTGCACATTTCGAAAATTCATTCCTCATTAGTTACACTAAGACCTAAAAGTTTGATAGATAAAAAGCATAAACGAACAGTCGAAAATAATAAATCAAAAGTTAAAAAATTATATAAATCCAAATCCAGCTAAGGGTTGCTTTCCATGAAGGAGCAAAACATAGTTTTAAATAAATTTCAAATTTTAGACGGCTGAAAATTTTGCTTAATGGTACATTTTCTGACAGCACAAAGAACTGCCTACTGAGTTATGGATACCCTCCGGAAGTTGCTCCACCAGCAGCGGTACCCGCTCAGGGGTAGTAAATATATAACACAAATACCAGTTAAATTTAGATGTACCAGATGTGCACATTTCGGAAATTCATTCCTCATCAGTGACACTAAGACCTTTAAGTTTGATAGATCAAAAACATAAGCTAAACAGTTGTAAATGATGAATCAAAAGTTCTAAATTTATATAAATCCAAATGCAGCTAAGGAATGCTTTGCATGAGGGAACAAACCTTAGCTTTCAATAAATTTCAGGCGGCTGAAAATTTTGCTAAATGGTGCATTTTCTAACAGCACAAAGTACTACCTACTGAGTTATGGATACCCTCGGGGATGTTTGCTCCACAAGCAGCGGTACCCGCTCAAGGGTAGTAAATAAATAACACAAATACCAGTTAAATTTAGATGTGCCAGATGCGCACATTTCGGAAAATTCATTCCTCATCAGTGACACTAAGATCTAAAAGTTAAACAGATAAAAACATAAGCCAAACAGTGAGTAACTGATTCTTTCTATTTAAGTATTTATGTTATTTATACCGGTCACTGGTACCTTTACGTTGCTCGCACAGTTCAACGTGTCATGGAACTCCATATCATATATATATATATATATATATATATATATATATATATATATATATATATATATAAATATATATATGGTCTGAAGAAGTTTTCGTGAAAAAGGGAAATCTTCTAGAGTGCTCTAGGATTTTTCCTTTACAATAACTTTCCACGGTAAAGTCACAACAGAAAATCAACTTTCCCACAGAAAAATTTTTCTTTTCCCATATCTTGGCAATTTAAATTTTTGAGTATACGAAATTTAAAAAAAACTAAGCAGAGGTCAAAACAATTTATTTACAATAAACGTTATCTGTTAACAGAAAAAAATATGTTCTGACAAATAAAAAATCATTGCTCATATGAAATTAAAGCCAATACATACAAAACTTCAGATACTACACAAGTTATCTCCCTTTACCGGTATAGAAGGGAGATTCGGAAAACAGGGTTTCAATTTGAAAAAGTTATTATTTCAACTGACGATGTTGCATTTGGAACGTTTACCAGTGCAAAATGTAAAAAAGAAACTGCATTTCATAATGGATATTTTTATTGTAATAAATTTCACTTTTCCACTGTGAAGAAAATCAATATCTATCACTTTTACGTGACCAAAATTCATTTGGTACGGGAGACGGGAAATGGGAATCATAGAGCACTGCTTCTAAACGTATTAACATCGAACGGTTAATTCAGTTGTCTTAAACATCTTAAAGCAAAAGATTCAAGAAAGTAAATTTTCGTAAGGTTCAAGAATTATTACCGTTTACATGCTTTATATGGTCTGAATTTTCGGAAAAAACATTCCAGATTTAGAAAACATAAAATGTTGCAATACTCTACATCAATTTCTACCTTCTACAACAATAGCACAGAAAGTATACACTGTATAATAGTATAGCAGTTTCTTCTTTTAGATAAATACATTTGACGTTGAATTTGATCATAATAAGCAATGCTTTGTTTTAAAACAATTTCTTTAAAACTGTCAAAAGTTAAAATGTTTCCCTGGATTATTATTTTAATTTCTTCCACTATATGGGTTTTTAATCTCTACAATTTGGTCATCATAAATTACTGCATCTGGTGATACATCTAAAATGATCTTTTATTGAAATTTATAAATATTTCTTGTGATTAATCCGGCTACCCTTATTTCATAATACGGAGTGGTGGTAATAAAACGTATTCACATTTTTATTTTTCTGTTATACAATGTTATTTATGGCTTAAATCCATCAAAAACATTTGTATTTAGATATGAATATATGAAATAATTAAAAGTTTATTCCTAAATACTTTTTTAATTAAAGACGTAAAAAACGATTTAAGATCCGTCATTTTCTCTACGAGAAAATGTTCGTTTAATATCAAGTATTTTACCTTTCATAGTTTAAAATTTGATATATTAACATGTTAACATTTACACGTTTTTTCACTCAACTTTATAAATTGGCAGCCCACTTTTTTCTTTATTCATCTCTTATTACATTATTTCAACAAGTTAAACGGCTAGGATATATAACTTTTAAAGTTTTGACTTTTTGTCACATACCATATAGGGTTTTAGAAACCATTTGTTTCTCATCAGCGTAACTTGAATAGTTGCTAAAGCTTTGTGGCTCTTTGAGGGCATATATTAATGGTTTCATCAATACTGGAACTAATGTCCAATATCTGTTTGTATTATTTTGTAAATTTTCATTAGTGGCTGAGTAGTGTCCGGATAACACTGCCAACTCGATAATGGTTTTTAATCAGAATCAAGGATAGAAATATGCTTTATCACCACAGTAATGTCATTGATAGTGTGACGTTCATGTTAACATTATTTTATACATCTTCTCGTAGTGCTTTAGGTAGGATTTTGCTCTGGGATGTTTCTTAAATATACTTTTATTTCGATATATGTACTATTTTTTACAAATGGATGACATACTATTTTTTTATGTTGCTAGCAATGTGGTCAAGAGCCAAAACAACGACTTGAGAAATACGTGGCCTGCTTAAGACATGTCCTGCAGGGTGACTGAATTTACTGATCAAGATTAGTTTTAGAAGCCTGCAACTTTTTTAAGCATTAGAAGAAATTTCACGATGCTGGTAACGAATTCCTTGTTATGCACACGAAGCCAAGGGTACTGAATGATTCCAACAAGATATCTAAAAAGATCACTCTTTAAAAGCAACACATGTTACCACCGAAAATAAATAATCGTGTAAATGTTGAAGCAAGAGAAGCTACCCGAAAACAAAGAGAATCAGTGGTAGTCGTACATCAAGCCTCTGTTTTAATAGCCTAGGGATGCGGTTGCCATGGATCAAAAGGTTAAACGGGATTGGAAAAATGGCGGATTAGTAGTAGCATTGTTCTTTCGTCTGTGCACCACTGCGCATGCGGTAGCTAAGTTGGTAGAGAGATCGCTGCGTAAGTGGGAGGTCGTAAGTTCGAACCCCGACCGGGTCTGACCCAAGACTTTGAGGTGGGTAGTGACTGTTCTTTCGCCAAGCACTCGGCATTAAAAAGTCAAGGGTTTCTATGACTCAACTCATCATGTCCATTATATAACATTTGATACATACGTAACATGGACTGTAATATGGAGTTTTTTTTTGTTGTTGTTGTTTTTTTTTTATTTGGTTCTTAAATGTGTTTTATGATCTTATTACCGGACATTAATTACGTACTTGAACTGTTATTGGTATTTATGCATGTATTTTTTAATTAACATTCATTTATCAATGACAAGTTATTTCATTGAATTTTGTTTAGTTTTGTTTTATTGAATGATTTGATAATTTTCGATTTATTTTGTTTATATGAACTTTATGGGAACAAATGTTCATTTATAGGCCGAAATTATTTTGATAATATTTGATAACATTTAATACCATTACTTATCTCTTTTACATAACTGCTTATGGACAAATTTATGAAATTTGGTCTTACGGCGGGGGGACTTTTTTTACACCTATGTAACGGAAAGTCGGCGATATTTTTTCTGACGCGTTTAGCATTTATTTGTATTTATACAGTATTCACTGCATTTTTTTCGTCTTGATTAATCAAAATGGAAATCAAATTATTTTAATTGTTCTAGGTGTCTACAACTTTGTCAGTTACTGCGCCTTCAATTATAAATACATGTTCACGAATTTTAGTTTATACTTTTAGTCAATAAGAAAAAAAAATACTTTAGTAATTTAGAATTTCTTTCCGCTATTTTGATTGGTTGTCTTTCTGACTAACCCGGCAAATCTGATAAAAGAAACCGTCTTTGGGCCGACTGGTACAGTGGCAAAAGGTTCACAAAAGGCCTGCACTATACCTAAGATCCTGTGCCTTTCTATCACCTATTACTAGGCTTTTTATATAAAATGGGTGGGGGGTTTCATTCTAAATTAATTCTTTGATTCTTATTTATAGCTTTCTTTTAACTTTTTCTTCTTTTGATAATGTTACGGTGTTATAATTTTTGTTTAGTGTATCCTTTTTAATAGGTCGTAATTTTGGTTTTCATTTTATGATTAGTAGCTGATGTCTCTTTTCCTTTTTTTCTTTCTTTTTTTTTTTAATTTTTTTCAATTATTTATTTATTTATTTTGAATGCTGCTGATGCTGGTTTTATTAAATATTGGATATGTTTCCTAATGTTAACAATTTTAATGTCAATATAGTTCATCATTTCTGTTAATTTCTTTGGTGCTGGGTTATTTTTTGTTGTACTGGAGTGCCATAACCTTGATCATCTTTAGAGCCGCGGTTATTAAGGAACTACAAGTGCTACGGAAAGGAATACGAATGAAAACAGCCGATTCTGTAAGTCAGTTTTACTGTGAGAGGTGCATTATTATGTGTTTCTTGTGACATCCCCGCTGCTCGAAAGTGTGTGGTTTCAAATACCATGCTGCTATTCTCGGATGTCACAAGTACTTTAAAGCATTTCCAGGTTCTTTTGGTGAAAAGGAAATTACTCTGGATTCAATGACCGTAATGAGTGGAAACCAAGAACAAAATCCCTTCATAAAAAAGTCTTATCCCTTAGCTTAGAGTCCTTGACCTTGACCAATATATAAAAATTCTAATATACATGCTATATAAAAGATCTTATCCCTTAGCTCAGTGTTTCACAAAAAATTTGAACTGTACGAGTATTGATAGTAAGGATTAACTTAATCTAATAGATTCTTTGGGATGTGAAGTTCTGGTGATTTTCACTTATATCCAGGAGACCAGTACAACTTAAACGATCGAAGAGAAAACGGAAGACTGTAGGACCCAATATTCTCCTTAGAGGGTACCTGTAACTGATTTTCAGTTTTGACATAATTTCGTCGTTCTTAAATGTGGCTTACCGAAATTTCATAACAAGGAAGATATCGGTCAATTTCTAATACATCTCTATAAAACCAAATGAAAAAGGTCGATATCTAAGCTTCCGTGTAGTGAAGTCATACCAGTAACATACCTCCACGGAATATTATTTACCAACTACTAAAATAAGTCAAATCCGAGTGAGTGAGTGAGTGAGTTTTGGTTTAAAGCCGCATCAGCATTATTGCAGCTATTCGCGGCTAGAGAATGTTAAAAATATAACAATATATAAAATTACAATTTATGTAAAACTAAATACAATAGATTTTAAAGCAACTAATAAACTGATTAAAACCAGTAATATCACAGATAAGTTAACATAAAAGACTGGATAATAATGATAAAAACTATATTTTATTGAACAAGTTTATTTCCCGTAGGAATTTTAAAATTTGATGTCCATGAACATTATTAAAAAGATCTTGCATCGATGATGCTGAATAAAGAGTATCCCTTGTAGGAGCAAAGTCAACACAGTCCAGCAATATGTGCTGGACAGATTGTTGACTTTGACAAGGGACACATTGGGGAGGTTGATCTCCCTTTAAAATAAAAGAATGAGTAAAATAACTATGGCCGATTCTACAGCGTCTAAGGACAACACCCTCATGCCTACTATATTGAGACAAAGGTGTAAATCCTAGACAAGGCTGCACAGAGTGTAACTTATTATGTTCCTGTCCATTCCAATGATCCGACCAAAGACCATTGATATAGGTATATATCAAAGGCCTCAGATCTGTATAAGGATTGAAACAGGATGTAATTTCTTTAGATAAAGCTGCCTTAGCAGCTGA
Source organism: Tegillarca granosa (assembly GCA_029721355.1). Lineage (NCBI taxonomy): Eukaryota > Metazoa > Mollusca > Bivalvia > Arcoida > Arcidae > Tegillarca > Tegillarca granosa. The sequence continues at coordinate 33,287,516 of CM056606.1, read as the reverse complement.
ATCGGCTTTTTCGTTACCTTTAATACCAACATGACTAGGTAACCAACAGTAATTAATTATCTTATTAAAATCTGAAACTGCGTATGTTATTGAAGTATGCAGTTCAAGAATTTCACGAATTAGGGGGTGATCAAATTTCTTGCTCTTTATTGCCCGGAGTACAGATAGAGAGTCGGAACATATTATAAAATTGTTATGAGGCGATTTTGAAATATATTGTAAAGCAAGAATTATTGCTTTAGCCACAGCTGTAAATATAGAACTTTCATTTGGAAGACGAATATTTACTGTTTTCGTCCCCAACAATGGCAGCAGCAGCTACCTGACCACTATCTTTTGATCCATCAGTATATATAAGAAACCAGTGCCGCAATTCCTGTCTTAATTACAGTAGGAATCAGTCGTGTATATTTATCTTTAATCAGAGCGAATTCCTGCTGGTAAACTTCTTCACTTGTTTCCGACTTTTTAAATTTTGTGAGATCCAGATTAACTTCTGGTTTATCAAGAAGCCAAGGAGGATCATCTGTTAATTTGTGTTTTTTAATAAGTTTCAGATTAAGTCCACATTCCTCCAATTCAGGTTTTAAACGGATACCTAAAGGTGCAATAGCTTTGATCTTTTTATTGTAGAGGTCTTGATAAAGCGGGTTAAAAACACAATCGAATGCTGGATTACATGGATTTGCATATAATTTTATAGCATACTGCAGGGTTAGTTTATTGCGCCGTAAATGCAATGGAGGCTCATTAGCCTCAACATATAAACTATCGATTGGAGACGTTTTGTAAGCTCCTAAACAAATACGTAAACCTTGGTGATGAATTGCGTCAAGGTCTTTTAAATATGATTTGCGAGCAGATCCATATATAATGGATCCATAATCAAGTTTTGATCTAATAAGCGATCTGTATAAATGAAGTAATGTAGGTTGATCACCACCCCAATTCGTATCGGATAAAACTTTAAGCCTTAAGGCATTTTATATGCGGGATAAAAGATAATTTGGAATCAAATAGGATTCCTAAAAACTTAGCTTCTTTTACAACCTTAATTAGGCTGTCATTGATATACAGCTCCGGGTCATGATGTATTTTGCGTTTGTTGCAAAAATGTATGCAACAAGGTTTTGTTTTAGAAAACTTAAAACCGTTTTCCAATGACCATTTTTGAATTTTGTTGAGACAAAGCTGAAGTTGCCTTTCAATAGCATGCATATGAGTTCCTCTACAGTAAGATGCCAAAGTCATCAACAAAAAGAGAGCCATCTATATTATTTTTTAAAACTTTAGCTAAGCTGTTAATTTTGATACTAAAAAGTGTTACAGATAAAATACTACCCTGAGGGACACCCATCTCTTGCTGGAAGACATCAGAGAGTGTTGACCCTAAACGAACTTAAAATTCTCGATTTTCGAGAAAGTTTTTAATAAAATTTGGGGTATGGCCTTTAAGACCCATGTCGTGCAGATCTTTAAGAATGCCATATTTCCAAGTCGTGTCATATGCCTTTTCTAGGTCAAAGAAGATTGAGACCGCATGTTGTTTATTAATAAAGGCATTTCTAATAAATGACTCCAGGCGAACTAAGTGGTCTAAGGTACTCCTGTTGCGCCTGAAACCGCACTGGATATGAGTGAGAAGATTGTCAGACTCAATATAATAAACCGAGTCTATTGTTAATCATCCTTTCCATGGTTTTACAAACACAGCTAGTTAAGGCTATAGGCCTATAATTAGATGGATCAGAGTGATCTTACCCGGCTTAGGAATAGGTATAATAATTGCCTTTGTGCCAAGATGATGGGAAAGTATCACTCTGCCAAATATCATTAAAGATCTCTAACAGAGTGAAAAGACACTGAGGAGGCAAATTTTTAAGAAGTTGATAATGCACATCATCTGGACCAACTGCCGTATCATGTGCTTTGGAAAGTGCATTTTGAAGTTCTTCCATACGAAAATATATCATTATATTTCTCAGAATTATCCGATTTAAAGGATAATTTATTTCGTTCTTGGATCTTTTGATATTTTTGAATTCTTAAGTATAATTAGCTGAAGACGAATTTTTCGATATCGTCTCAGCAATTTTGTTAGAAATATCTTGATTCAGATGTTAAAATTGTATTATTTATTTTAAGGTGTTTAACATTATCGGAAGAACCTTTACCTTTAATTTTACGCACCATATTCCAAACTTTATTAGTGGAGTCCGAGAATTGATCTTGGAGACATATTTTCTCCAAGATTCTCTTCTGCACTTTTTAGCAGTTCTTCGAGCTTTCGCACGAAAAATACGGAGCAAAGATAAATTATTCTGTGTTGGAGACTTATTAAATTGTCTCTCAGCTTGTTTCCTATTTTTCCTAGCTTGTTTGTATTCCTCATTATACCATGGTTCATGGATTCGAGGATTTGCAGAGGTTTAAGGGATGCAAGTATTAGCAATTTCTATAAGGACGTCAGTAAAACTCTGAATTTTATCAGTTTCATTTTCAAATCTCTCAGTATTAATTTTTTCTGCACAGAGATTGCGAAAATGATTCCAATCAGCTTTCGTAAAATTCCATCTTGGTATAGTTGCATCATATGTTCCAGATGTATATTTCAATATAATTGGAAAATGATCGCTTCCACAACGATCATCGTAGGACTGTCCATGAGAAATCATTCAGAATATTTGGATCAAGAATTGACAGATCTATCGATGAGTAAGTACCTGTCGCATCAGATAAAAAGGTTTTTGACCCATCATTTAATATAGAAAGGTCGTTGTTTGAAAGCAACGTTTCTATAATTTTGCCTTTATTATCAAGTCGAGGACTTCCCCAAAGAGGATTATGACCATTAAAATCGCCAACTAAAAGAAATGGTTTAGGTAACTGGTCGACTAAGTTTTGTAAATCAGCAAACTGTAATGCAGAAGATGGAGGAATAAATGGAGCATAATGTTATAGTAATTTGAAGCGTCAATCTTAATGCAACCGCTTGAAGATTTGTTGTAAGAGAAATGGGACTATGAATTGTCCCATTGCGAACAACTATTGCAGTCCCTCCCGTTGCTCTTCCAGTATTGAGTGAAAAGGAATGATATTGGTTATAATATCGGAATCGAATATCTGTATCGGACTCTTTTATGTAGGTTTCCTGAAGACAAAATGCTTACAGTATTAAAATCTTTAGCTAAAAGTGCAATTTCGTCCAAATTATTTCTAAAACCTCTGCAATTCCATTGAATTATATTTGTTTCATTCATTTTTATTTGGTGTTCGTATTGGTGATATTGGCTGAGAACATGGAGAACATTCCATCTCCTCATCTGAAGAGACATCCCTATGTCTCGCAAGAACATTCAATCGATGCAATGAATGCTTGGATTTAACGGCTGTAAAACCGTCTTCATCCGATAATAAGAAATCTTTTTTTGAATGCTTCTTTTTATTTGTTTTTTCTATTTTCAACTGATGAGGTTTTATCCTGATCAGATTTTGCGGCAGATTTGTCTGCAATTGGGAGCATATATTTTCTGCTCTTTTGAAGTTAATTTAACTTCAGCTTGAGATTTCGATTTTTCAATACCTTTAGTGTTTTTATTTATTTTACTATTTTCTAAAATGTTTGCTGTTTGCGACATAGTAGGTAGATTTTTCTTTTGTTTTAGATTGATTTATTTTTTCAGTAAGTGTTCTTGTTAGTATTAACAAGCACAGCTTCCGTTTGACAGGCGACACTTTTAAACGTTTTAGGAGAGGCATTCGATGCAACTGCAGCATAGGACTGTGGCGGATACTTTCTGTTGATTTAAATATATTTTTTTGCCTCTACATAAGAAATGTTTTGGTTTGTTTTAATTTTAAGAATTTCATGTTGTGTTTTCCATATTTCACAGTCTCTAGAAGATGCCATATGGTTTCCTCCACAGTTTACACATTTTGGAGGAAGTGTACATTCGTCACCTATGTGATCTTTTGATCCACAACGACAACATGCACTAGTGTTTTTACATGTTCTAGAGCCATGACCATATTTTTGGCATTTATAACATCGCAGTGGATTAGGTATGTACTTATTCACCACGATGCTACAATAACCAGCCTTTATATGTGTTGGTGGAGATGCCATGTCAAACGTAAGAAGGTATGTGCTTGTTTTAATAACTTTACCTTCTTTTTAACTGTGAAACGTTTCACTTGAGAGACACCCTGTTCTTTTAATTCGGAAGCAATTTCGTCTTCCGTCATATCGGACATTATCCTTTCAGGGTCTCTTATTATACCCCTGCTAAAATTAAGTGTTTTATGCGGAGTTACTTTAACAGCAACATCCGAAAAATGTTTTGATGCCAATAAGTTAATTGATTGTTGCCTGGTTCTACATTCTATAAGAAGAGAACCAGATCGCAACTTTTTAATATTAGCAACAGAACCAGCTATGCCGCTTACAGCTTTTTGCACTGCAAATGGATTTATCTTTAGATAGTCATTTGTTGCAGAGTCTACTACAACAAACTTTGCCCATGCGGTACATTTTTCAGTTAAATCATCATCGCTATCTTGTCTTAATCTTTTTGAACTATTTTGGTTTTTATTTTGTGATTCCATGTTGTAGTTAGGTGGTTCATCTTCCTTGCTTCCCACCCGCCAATCCGGAGTGCCAACCAGGGGCGATGCTGAAGTTCCGGGGATACCATCTCGGAACAGCACCAAGGATTACAAGGAAGATATACATCCCAATAAAATTGCAATGACCAGTTTTAAGATCATCACAAAATAACAGGATTTGACCCATAAGCCACCGCCTTCTACAGGCAAGAGAAAAAAGACTAAAGTTTACAAAGCACTACGAATTATGAAAAAAGAGCAGAGCTAGAATGAAAACACTATTGTCTTGCCTGTAGGGCTCGGCGTGACCAGCCGATTTGTTGGACACGGGCCTATGCCAACCGTCCTTCTAGATGAAGTAAGGGTCGAATTGATGTGTTGGACCGTGGAAACCGTAGTAAACAAGGTCCTCAATCACCAGAATTCCCTCATCCATCATCAAGGATCGCATTCCACGGCAAACAGAATGCCACATTTTAGTCGCCTTTTACGACAAGCATGAGGTACTAGGGCCTATTCTAACCCGGGCTCCCCACGGGGAAAGTCAAATCCGAAATTGTAGTTTAACTTTCTATGATTATTTTACGGGAAAACTATTTAATGAAGTGGAATTAACATCCGTTTGACATGTAATGATAATTAAGATTATTATTAATCCTTTTGTTTATTAGACACATTCCTTAGATTTATACCCACACCTGTAATTATTGATTTGCAGGTTAATAAAGTTATCTTACGACCGGTAATATACAATAATATATTTACAGTTCGAGTAAAGTTAAATAATTTGATGTGGTCAGCGTCATTTGTCATATACAGTATAAAGATTTCACTTTCGGAAAAATTGATATTTTTTAATTTTAAAATTAGAAAAAGAACATTTTTCCTTAGTTTTCATGTCAATAGTAATAATAATAATAATAAGATATAACTTTTAGGCAAAATTAAAAATCAAAAATTGACGACCAGAATAGTCTATTTAAAACATATTTACTGATCTACTTATTGATTCTGAGTAACATCACCCAGACGGTTTTTGGTTCTAATTACCTGCCAATCAACAACATTTAAGGAAATGTTTGCTTAAAGTTATAACGATGTAACTCTTTAAACGATGATTTACACACGGTCAATTTAGGTTATGGTAATGACGAGATACAGAGTGAGTGAGCGAGCAAGTGAATGCATGTTTTTAGCCGCGTCAGCAAATTTGCAGTAAATCCATTACAAATAATTTAATAAAAAAAGCACCAGAAAAATCACAGACAAGCTATATAAACAACACTGAAAAATTAAACTAAGTAAGTTAATTTCCGGAAGGAAGCTTAAAATCTATGTTTACTGACATTTGTAGAAATAAAAAACACAGACCTAGTTTAAAACGAAACCTATATCATTTTACTGAATGAACTAAATGACATTGATTTGATTTATACTCAAATAAATGATCTTAATAACCTCTCTATGGAATATGTTTATGTTTAATTAATCGATTGCTCCACTTGAAACTTTCCTTGTTAATGACGTCACATAAAGTAAAAGATGGCGAAAGTATATATGTTTTTCACAAAATCAATTTATAAAGGACATAATAAACCTTAAAACGTTTCGAGTTGCCTTAAAATATAATACAATAAAAAACGTAAACAGAAATATTTTTGATGATAAATATAAGGAATGACATTTTATTGTCAATTTTTAGGGTCGACGCGAAGAAATTTTCCATAAACCCTTTATTATTTGTGGCAAATTCATCACATCAAAAATCTAGAAAAATTAGTCTGTTCTTTGATGAAGACTGAGATGCAATAAGAAAATTCGATCTAAATTAGATGTTTGCCTGCCTACAAATGAATTAAAGAATCAAATAGCTTTCCTAAAGCAACATCAGACTTCTTCTGAATGATGTAAATGATGATTGTCATCAGTTGATACCTTTTAGATAAAAATTACATATGGTATTTCGTTTTAACTAGAGAACAGTATCTATATCGCCAATGTTTACACAATACGATGAAACCACACTGCTACTTCGTCCATTTGTTTGTCTTTTAAACAAGCTTTATCTTTGACTCAAATGAAGACGTTCTAGTGCAAGCTCTTTTGTTTTGGGTGTTGATGTTTTTCCTAGAACTGTTTTTGGCAAGCAGTCGAAAAAGAGGTAATATTTGGGAGTTGCACCAGGATATACAGGGGGAAGTACAAGTTCCTTTTGGAATAACTCAATCAATAGCCTCCTCAGACAAATTATGACCAGGTCTTGGAACAATGCATGCGCATAACTGTTGAAACATCAAGTCATCCGGAATTACTGTGACAACAACTTCTTGTACATCCGGGTGTTTCTGTATGATGCTTTCTGGATAGGATAGCAACATAAAATCTTTACCGATTTTTATAATTTCAGATTTCCTTCCATGAACAATAAGTTCGCCATTTTCGTTCATGTACCCAATGTCATTTGTTCTGTACCATCTAGAAGGTAGATATACAGTATCATTTTTTTCTCTATCATTTAAGTAAAGCAGGTGCGTGCTACAATGTCGGACACAGACCTCCCCTGTTTGGTTAACCGGTAAAATGGCCCCAGAATCATCGACTATTTTGATTTCAAAACCAGGAAGAGGGGTTCCTACGGTATAATTTTCATGCGTTTGACCCTTTTCTTTTATCAATCGAGTTACTATACCGATTTCTGTCATTCCATAAAAATAACTAGTTTCTCGCCTATAATATTTAGTATGTTGGCACAAGAGGACGGTACTGGAATTGCACCTGTCAGTAAAATTTTCAGTGATTTTGCCCAAATGCTTTCTTCTTTTGATCTTTTTGATAGTTCGAGTATGCTTGGAACACTTATAAAAGCAGCTGTACACTTTTCTGATTGCACTGCATTCATGATACATTTGTTCATATCAGAGCGGCTTGTAAAACCCAGAATATTTGTACAAGTGACTCTGGTGATACCTTTGTACAAATAAATGTGTGGAAATCCGCCTATCCAATCAAAATTATTACCGTTAAAAAATATGTCATTTTCATTCATTTCACCTGACTCAACTGCATTGCTAGCGAAATCAAATAAATTGATGTAAGTGAGCTGAATTAGCTTTGGTGTTCCAGTGCTACCGGAAGTCAGCAAAATTGTGGCAATACTGTCTGGGTCTAAGTCTGGAAGTACAACTTCATCTTCATTTTTCCCCATCTTTAAAATTGTTTGAATTGTACAAACACTCTCCTGGTCTCCCGGTACTCGCGTTGATACAAAATAACGAAGAGATTGTATTTCTATACTTTTTGCTGAACCATCGGGTAAAATTTCCTCTATAATATTACGAGATATCATCCAGTTAATGCCATCTCGTCCAGGATCGCATATGATAGCAGCACATCTTTCACACTTTTTGAATACTCTGATTATATCGCTTCCATCTTTACAATAAAACATGAATAACAAAGGTATGCAGCCCGCTAACTGAGTTCCATAAATACATACCATAGCAGTCGGTCCGTTCGGCAGTGATACTCCCACAATATCTCCATGACGTAAGCCTAGTTTCCGTAAACCTCTAGCAAAACAACAAGCTTGTGTATAAAGATTCGAACATGTTATTGAAGATCTTTTTTCCAGGTTATAGGTGTCATGTACAATACAAGCGACCTTTGATGGAGTGTTTTCCGCATGATATCTTAGTCTCTCCTTGACTGTGTAATAAAACACATCGGATGTTTTTGGTCTATTACTGTAACTAACGCCTTTACTTAAACTCATCTTGTTCTTTGAAGCCTTAGTATTTGTTTATTTGAGAAAGTTGCAGAGGCAATTGACGACTTCCAATTTATATCAAACCAGTGTTCATTACAAACACTCCATCCAATAGTTGTACTATATGAAGAATGGATTAAAAATACATTATATGATGTAATCGAAGAAAATTGTTTCTATTAATAACATCCGATTTAATAACTAACCAAATTCGGATCAATATTCATTACCCTACATAACGTAGTAAAAATCATTTTAATACATTAATGTGCATTTTTATAACATTACTTACAGCTGATAAATGTTTTAGATATTGATTTAAAATGCACTTGGCAACCAAAGATGTTTTACCATGGAACAAGACAAAAAAGCATATAATATTATGCAAACTGATATCCTATTTTAACATATACCCAAAAGTTTTAACCACACTTATTAAAATGCAACGCAAAATGTTTATCTTAGTGTTTTAATTGGCGATGTTCTAGTGAATCCCAAGCCATAACCTTTTAGAGACTACATTAAGCAACTATACTCCCTTAAAAATCTTTAACAAGAAACCTGTTGTAAATGTCCAAAATTAGTGTGTGTGTGTGTGTGTGTGTGTGTGTGTGTGTTGAGAGAGAGAGTGTGTGTGTTGATGTTTAAAGTTGCATTAGCAATTTTGCAGCTATCTGCGCCTAGAGAAGTTATATATATATATATATATATATATATATATATATATATATATAATATATATAGTCCACAGTTAATTTTTGTTGTGTACAGAAAAATATATCAATAAATAAAAATTTCACATGACCAGTTCTTAAAAAACAATTTGTATTGTCACTAGCGCTTTCATGTCTTACGACAATCTTCAGGTGACTATGAATGCTTTTGAATGACAACGAGTTTTACTACGTAAAATTATTATGACGTCATCGATACAAAGGGGAGCATAATAAACGTCACTGGTAAAATCGGAGGTAGTTAACTGCAGTGTTGACGTAAAAATTAATGAATTGATTAAATTTTTGAAATACGTTAATAAATAAATGTTTTTAAGTTAACTATGTCCATTTAAAACTGGTTATAAATTTATGAATGAAAAACAGTTCTTTGATTGTCCGTTTAGAATTATCACTATCCATCAATTTATAAAAAGGAAAAACTGAAAACTGCTTATTTCCGCAAATGTCTAAATGTTCACTCAGAGGGATTTGGCGAAGATTGGTTGTCTAATTTGTTGCCAGTGCACTCTTATTCTTTCGGAGAGGGTATTTCCGGTTTGACCAATGTAGATCTCATTACATCCAGGACACTTTATACAATATATAAGGTTTTTACTTTTACAAGTCATATTAGTATTGGCATAAATTTTCACCCCACCGTTGTTACATAATTCACTACCAGTATATATGCACATGTTCCACACCTGGCATCATCGCATTTCTTCACTTCAAATTTCTTTATTTTTTCATTAAAAACAAACCTTGCTTTGGTCAAGAACTGTTTTAAATTTTTAGGCTGACGTTTGCTTCTGATGACAGTTTCTTTTGATATTAGGTCTTTCAATTTTTGACTCTCTTGTATGATAGGGAGGTTAGATTTTGCAGTACGGAATATATCCGGTCAGTATAGTTGTCAGCTGTCGGACCAAGCCAAAGTGACCTCTATAGACAGGTGACCACTATGGACAGGTTTTCAGCAATTGTCAAGTTATCTCCCCTTGCAGAGAAAAACTGCCATGTTAAGTAAATGATGCACTATCTTATGCGGCATAATGCCTAGTAGCTGACTTTTGTTTGCAAGCAATTTATCAGTTTATTTTTTCATGTGATATGTAATCAGCATATGGACTCGATATTTTAATAAAATTTCTAAATGTCCCTTTTATATATGAAATATTCTCAAGATTGTATATTAGTGAACTTTGCATATTCTCAACTGGGGCGTGGGCATTTTGAACAAGTGGAATATTCTCAAATGGAGATTAATATCAGTGAAATATTCTCAACTGACGCTTTTACACAAGTGAAAGACTTTCAACTGGAGATTCCATAAATACATGTAGATTAATAATAAAAGAATGCATAAAGTGCACTAAATTTATTCAGTTTTATGTAAAACTCATGTGTCATGCTTGCAAGCACCACGTTACACTAGCACATATATACATGTAATAATTATCAAACATTTTAAAAAGCACTACAAAAAAAAATAATAATCAATTTTGTTGTAAAAAATGCAACGATTTGAAATCTTTGGTATCAAAAAATATATCGAGTATTCCAGGTCAAGTTCAATGAATTTGCTAAAGCACTAATTAAAATATTTTGAGAAAAAATGATGGAAAATTAAATGTCTAGTACTTCTGTCTAAAGGTTTCAATAGATCCACGCAAGTTCAAATAAAAGCACTAAAATTTTTAAACATCTTTAGAAGCACTTAAATATTTACACACACTAGGAAACTATGAGAAGCAATTACGGTTGAGTACATTAACAAACAGGTTTGTTGAAAAGGTCATTGATAGAAGTATGTTTCACCTTTAAACTCATGGAAATGTCTGTTAACGATTTTTGCAGGTCCATAATATGTTTCAACATAATTGAATGTCCATTTACAAGCAAATTCTTTCAACTTTAAGGTGTATTCATGTGCCTCCCTAAGGGAAGGTGCTGTTGTGGTTTCCTCATTGTCACTATCACTGTCCGAATGATCATTTGCATTCTTCTCAGCACTCTGATTAGATATAAGTTCTGTATCTGTAGTATCCCAGTAACGGGCAACATCTGTGGTTTGTAAGTCTTTTTCAATCATGACTAGTTCACTAAATTCGAAACAAACGGTTCACATGACATTTTAAGCACTGCAAGCGGTACATCATCGTTATCATCATTTACATTATCACTAATGTCAGCCTGTTCAGTATAACTTGTGTCATTAGTAAATCCAGCATTTACAAAACATTTCACAATAGTTGATGTCTGCACTTCATTCCAGGCCTAATTAATCCAATAAATTGAGTCCAGAAGGGAAATCTTTCTTAATATTTGTGCACCAGTAAGTGTTGTGTCCAAGTCAATTTGAGTAAGCAAATATTGTAACTGTTTTTTTTCGGTACTTAAGTTTCACTTTTTGAATAATGACCTAGTCAATTGGCTGCAGAACTGATGTTGTATTCGCCGGAAAAAATTGTAACTTCACATTTGTCAGAGTGATCTTGGGCCGAGCTAGGGCATTATCCAGAAACAGAATTACTTTACGGTTTTGTCTTTTCTTTTTTTATCGAATGTTCTTAGCCAGTCTTCAAACAAGTAGGTTGTCATCAATGCTTTACTGTTAACCCTGTAGGTCATTGGCAACTTGTACTTTTTAATGTTTTTCATACATCGCGGATTGTTTGTTTTTCCATTGTTACTCGATACTTTGCACGTTTGCCACCACTACAATCTTGTCCTTTAATTTAGTAAGATTTGCCACAAAATTTGGTACGAGTCCTTAAAACCAGTCCTGATTCGTCCATATTGTAAACTTAACTTAAGTTTGCTTTCCAGTCATCATCAAAAGAATTGTCTACATCGACTTTTTCACCATACATTTTCCTGAAGATAATGTTATTTCCTTTAAGAAATGATTGTAGCCACCCATTTAGATTATTAGCAAATTTTAGTGCTCTTTCTTGTATCATTTGTCCAGTGATGCTGATACTTCTGGTTGAGTTGTCCTTGAACCATTCCCACACTAAGTTATTAATTTGTTCATTTCCAGTTTTTTTGTAATTTGTGTTTTCTATCTAAAGGAACATGTTCCTCATAATCATTTAACACATCAGCTTTTCGTTTTTACACAGTTTGAATTTGTATTTGATTTTTAATAACTGTGTTTGTATCATATAGAGAAAAAAGATACATTCGAAATATTATTTTAATTTGATTTACAAGAATGTGTGTGTGTGTGGGGGTATTATTTGAAAAAAATGAATAAAAAAAAATTTATAAAGTTTCTTTTTTTAATAAAACTGAATTTTTTTTTAAAATTCAAAATCTGATCCTATATATCTTAAAACAGACTTAAAACTTACACTGTAAATAAACAAATAAATAAAACAAGTTTGTAAATTTTTTTGCATTGTTTTATATTCACGACTGAAGTTAACAAAACAAATACAATAATTTTTCTCAACAAATTATTTTAATCATCAGAAAATTATTTTTTTCTTACCTCACAACTTCCACTCTCTCCGCTAAAGTTAAAGCTTTTCTCTTCTAAGATGACATTGTGATAATAAAAAAATGTATTCCTGAGCTTAATTTAAGGGACATTATTACTCCAAGGTGCCATGTCGGCGATAATTATGGATAATTAACTACTGGTAGTTTATTTCTTCTGTCGGTCTGATGGTTCTTTGTTTTGATTACATAAACATGTCAATGGTAATTGTCGGCACGAAACCATACCATGCGGCCTGGATATGTCACAGGAGATTCTTTGATACAAACAGTAACCAGGAAGTGAAAAGTCTTTATCAGTTACACGTTTGAAGAGAGAAAACTCTACTTCCGGTCTACATCATTGACAGTTATACAGACAGTGATGACCGCTATAGACAGGATTTTAGTGCAAACGAGACGAAAAACTGGTGACCGTTAACCCACATTAGACAGTTGACCGCTCTGGAGAGGTGTTTTATATAATTAATTGTAACGAGACCGATAAAAACTGACCGTTATATGGAGTGAACCGTCATGGACAGGTGACCGTTAACACAGGTGTTTTATATATATATATATATATATAGATATATATATATATATATATATATATATATATATATATATATATATATATATATATATAATATATAGATATATAGATATATATGAATGATGAAATTGTACCACAAAAATGGATAAAATAAATAACAACGCCTCATATTACCTTCAACTTTTTTTTAACTTATAACATAATATAAAGCCCTGTTTTGAAAAGAAAATAAATTTATTTAAGATTTTATTAGAGCAAGTGAAAAATTAGATTTCAACTTTGCTCAAATAGTCTTGCATCGAAGACACTGAACTACCCCTATTAGGTGCAAAGTCAACCTAATCTCGCTGAAAAGTTTGATGAGTTTCATAAGTGACACAATGAGGGGTTGTCCTCCCTTTAAGATAACAGTAAATAAATCGACTGAGGTCGATTTTACACCACATTTTCACCCATTCCCACTGTAACGAAGGTATTTATCCAAAACAGAGGTAAACTGAATATAGCTTATTGAGATGTTTGTTATATCAATGATTTAACCAATGATATAATTTTGATATTAATTTGTTTGAGGACTTAACAATAAGCAATTGGTATTGAGAAAGCTTTCGCAACTAAATCGCCTTTTTGTATTTACGAAATTTAGGGTGATCATATTTCCAAATTTTCTGTAGGACAGATAAAGAGTCAAAACAAACTAACATTTGTTTCGTCACCAGAAATGGCAGCTGAAGCTGTATGGCAATCATTTTTTGATTCATCAGTAGTGTCATAATAGCGACTAATGATAAAAGTATTAATAATAAAAACGAATAATAATATTTAGCGCTTCTGTCGGATTTTCCTTCTTTCATATGTTCGTCATCTATCTTGGTTTCTTGTTAGTGTGTGATGTCCTCTGCATATGTGTCGGCCATGATAATGCCCAGACTAATTATGTAAGGTAAATACATCATGGAATTGTCATAGTTATTTAACCGGTCAGAGGGTCGGTTTTTCACTAACTAGTGGCCCGGAGTCTTTTTTTCTATTTAACTTTTGATATTATCACATAAGATTGGAAGATTGAGATTTCGATTTTGGATTTTAGAAAATAGCTAACGATGCAATAGCATCAACGGTTTAATGCTATTGGTAAAGAGGATACAAACATTACCAATGTCGGATTTGCAAATATTTTTGTAGCATATTTGCGGGACGAATTGTTTCAAGTACTGGCTTTTGATTCACAGCTCGTCTCGCCGCCCATATACCAATTGGTTTGGGCTGATTCTTGTGACAGTCTTTGAACTCAAGAGGCCAGTACCTCAAAGCTCTCTTAAGACTTACGAATAAGTAACGTGTACTTACAATGATCTTAAAAAATTCATCGGAATCTCGAAGCATTGGTAAGAAGGACCGTAACCGAAACGTTCTCTAAACTTTAAGAGAGGAATGGACCCCCTTATCTCCAACTTACCATCCGTATCCAGGTGGTAGACAAAAGATAACATTGTCTATATTAATTGCAATTGGCGCTTGTTATTGAATATTTGAATTAAACGGTAAAACTTTAATAATTTTTACACATACATACACACATACATACATACACACACACATACACAAACACAAAATACCATTTATTGTATTATAAAAAATAAAGATTGATTTTTTCAGACAAATTTATTGTGTATATACCCATAGGGTAGCTTAGTTGGTTGCTCATTCCTCATTCCGTTTGTAGAATGTTGCTTTCTCTCCACAAGTTTTCTTTTTATTGTTATTTATAGTGTCAGATTTAGTAAATTGCTATAGTACGCGGGTGTTACAGAAAATACAAGTTAAACAATTCATGTACTCGTTCAGCCACGAATGTAATGACAGAAATTGACACCATGCTTTTTTGAATTGATAGAAGGTCTGCAAAGGTTTTAGTTATAATGATTTTTACCGAATAAACTGTTATTAAATTGATAAATAAGTCATTTTCTATTTTTTAGATTTATTTCATTAGTTGTCGAACAAGTAATGTGCAGATGGTTTCTGTTTTAGCATATTTACAGTTAAGTTCCACACATGCCCTTATTATCGACAATTATAGCTGTAATATCCTAAGGCTATTGTATTAATTTCATTAACGACACGGAGTTTTTAATTTTTAACTTATATCACTTTAAGAATTATTCATCAAGAAACGATTTACTTTTTATTCTTTAATATTCACCTTAAAAGATACTTAAACAATATTACAGATTTAACGATTTTGCCAACGGAACGAACAGTATAATATTAACTATTCTAAGAGAGTTTTTAGTATGTTTCGAGATACATCCATCGTAACTTATACTTACGAAACACATACTTAAATATAGGATTTACGAGAGCTTCGAGATACTCACCCTAGGATTTTTACCATGTAAGAAATGATGTCATAATGTATGTCACAAAACATTCAATCCTAGTTTTCTAAACACCTCCATATAATAATCTATAGACAAAGTAGAACGCTCTTAAAAGCAATCATACGCTCATATTGGTGTTGAAGATCAAGTACAACGTTAAATTAATCCAGAATTTATATGTGTGTGTAAGCCTTCATCCCTGTTTTTTTTAATTAAACAATTTAATGCTTAGTAAAATTATAATCCTTTCAAACACAAACCTCGCACTTAAAGTGAAGTAGAAAAATAGTGATTTGAACACCAATTAAGATTCTTTTATTTGTCTCGATGTGGTCATTTTCTCGGTAAGTAGAGGAAACCGGAATGACCCCATGAAAACTACCAGCTGGACAAAGTTTCTAACACTTGGATCAGCCCAAGTATAATTTGAATTTTGGAGTTGCAAAGCTTCACATGGACTCTAGACCATTCTGCAAATAATGCTCCCCATAAATTTGATGAGATTGTCCTATAAATATTTTAAAAACCCAACCATCTGTCGTAACCCTTTTACTTTTTCGTTTATTTATTAAAAATCGATAGCAATTTTGAAATTGATTCAAAATTAAATGAAATTAAAATCGAAAAAAAACATTAGTAGGATAAAAACAGGATAAAATGTTATTTTTAATTATATTTTTCGCAAGCTGGTACACTTGTAAGCTATTTAAATTACCATGAATTAAAAAAAGAGATAATGGAATGAAACGTACAATATGACGGTATATTTGTTTGATTAAAGCTGCTAGAAAACTGTGTTGAACAACCGTCACTTTTTGAAGCAGCTAAGACAACACCCTGTATGAGTAAGAAGATTGAATATGAAGGAGAAAGATTAAAGGATAAAATTATTTTTAATTGTAGATGTGAAACGATTCACTGGTGCAGTCCGCTGTGTTAGGTTGTTCTAATACTTTGTTATCGAAATTCGGTTCGGTTTATTCCACAAATTAATCACGTCAAATATCTTGGCAGCCTCTACAACCGACAATGTTAACTTGACAAAAAACTGAGTTCAAATTGCCAGTATTAGCTAAGTTCAAATTGTCAGTATTGATGTATTTTGCAATCAGGTCTTCAAAAGTTAACGGAAAGGAAGTAAATTTATAACACAAATACCAATTAAATTGAGATGTGCCAGAATGTGCACATTTCGGAAATTCATTTCTCATCAGTGACACTAAAACCTAAAAGTTTGGCTAGATAAAAAACGTAAGCCAAACAGTTGAAAATAACGCACCAAAAGTTCCAAATTACATAAATCCAAATCCAGCTAAGGGATGCTTTGTATGAGGGAAAAAAACTTAGTTTTAAATAAATTTTAAATTTTAGACGGCTGAAAATATTGCTTCATGGTACATTTTCTTACAGCACAAAGTACTGCCTACTGAGTTATGGATACTCTCGGGGAGTTTTGCTCTACCAGCAGTGGTGCCCGCTCAGGGGTAGTAACTATATAACACAAATACCAGTTAAATGTAGATGCGCCAGATGTGCACATTTCGGAAAATTCATTCCTCATCAGTGACACTAAGACCTAAAAGTTTGATAGATAAAAAACATAAGCTAAACAGTTGTAAATAATGAATCAAAAGTTTCAAATTTATATAAATCCAGATGCAGCTAAGAAATACCGCTAATGGTACCTTTATGTTGCCCGCGCAGTTGAACCTGTAATGGAACTCCATATTTCAGAGTGATTTCGGAATAATTATATTTATATATATATATATATATATATATATATATAAGAGGCCTCGAGAAGTTTTCATGAAAAAGGGAAATCTTCTAGAGTGCTCTAGGATTTTTCCTTCACAAAAACTTTCCACGGTAAATTCACATAAGAAAATCAGAAAATCAACTTTCCCACAGAACAATTTCTCTTTTCCTATATCTTGGCAATTAAAAATTTTGAGTATATGAAATTTTAAAAACAACAAGCAGAGGTCAAAACAATTTATTTACGATAAACGTTATCTGTTTAAAGAAAAAAGATGTTCTGACAAATAAAAAAAACAATGTTGATATGGTTTAAAGCCAATATATACAAAACTTCAGATAATACACAAGTTATCCCCTTTTACCGGTAAAGAAGGGAGATTCGAAGAACTGGGCTTCAATGTGAAAAAGTTATTATTTCAACTGACGATGTTGCATTTGGAACGTTTACCAGTGCAAAATGTAAAAAAGAAACTGCAATTGATAATGGATATTTTTATTGTAATAACTTTCACTTTTCCACTGTGAAGAAAACCAATATCTATCACTTTCCCGTGACCAAAATTCACTTGGTACGGAAGACGGGAAATGGGAATTCTAAAGCAGTGCTTCTAAACGTATTAACATCGAACGGTTGATTCAGTTGTCTGAAACATCTAAAAGCAAAAATTCAAGAAAGTAAATTTCCATTAGGTTCAAGAATACGTACCGTTTGCATGCTTTATATGGTCTGAATTTTTTGCAAAAATATTCCAGATTTAGAAAACATGAATTGTTGCAATACTCTACATCAATTTCTACCTTTTACAACAGTCGCACAGAAAGTATACATTGTATAATAGTATAGCAGCTTCTCCTTTTAGATAAATACATTTGACGTTGAATTTGATCATAATAAGTACTGCTTTGTTTTAAAACAATTTCTTTAATACTGTCAAAAGTTAAAATGATTCCCTGGATTAATATTTTAATTTCTTCCACTATATGGGTTTTTAATCTCTACAATTTGGTCATCATCAATTACTGCATCTGGTGATACATCTAAAAGAATCTTTTATTTAAATTTATAAATATATCTTGTGATTAATCAGGCTACCCTTATTTCATAATACGGAGTGGTGGTAATAAAACGTATTCACCTTTTTTATTTTTCTGTTATACAATGTTATTTATGGCTTAAATCCATCAAATACATTTGTATTAAGATATGAATATACGAAATAATTAAAAGTTTATTCCTAAATACTTTTTTTAATTAAAGACGTAAAAAACGATTTAAGATCCGTCATTTTGTTTACGAGAAAATGTTCGTTTAATATCAAGTATTTTACCTTTCATAGTTTAAAATTTGATATATTAACATGTTAACATTTACACGTTTTTTCACTCAACTTTATAAATTGGCAGCCCACTTTTTTCTTTATTCATCTCTTATTACATTATTACAACAAGTTAAACGGCTAAGGATATATAACATTTAAAGTTTTGACTTTTTGTCACATACCATATAGGGTTTTAGAAACCATTTGGTTCTCATCAGCGTAACTGGAATAGTTGCTAAAGCTTTGTGGCTCTTTGGGGGCATATATTAATGGTTTCATCAATACTGGAAGCTAATGTCCAATGGCTGTTTGTATTATTTTGTAAATTTTCATTAGTGGCTGAGTAGTGTCTGAATAACACTGCCAACTCAATAATGGTTTTTAATCAGAATCAAGGATAGAAATATGCTTAATCACCACAGTAATGTTATTGATAGTGTGCTGTCATGTTAACATTATTTTATACATCTTCTCGTAGTGCTTTAGGTAGGATTTTTCTCTGGGATGTTTTCTAAATATACTTTTAGTCCGATATATGTACTATTTTTTTTACAAATGGATGACATTCTATATTTAATGTTGCTAGCAATGTGGTCAAGAGCCAAAACAACGACTTGAGAAATACGTGGCCTGCTTAAGACATGTTCTGCAGGGTGACTGAATTTAATGATCAAGATTTATTTTAGAAGCCTTCAATTTTTTTAAGCATTGAAAGAAATTTCACGATGCTGGTAACATATTCCTTGTTATGCACACGAAGCCAAGGGTACTGATATAAAATAAAACAAACATACCAGTCCGTGTCCACATCACAATCCCAAAAACAAAGTAAAAACTTTGCAAACAGGCAAAATATGTTATACACGTGAACTTCCATCAAGGAAGTGAGGCCGGGTGCTCCGGAAGGGTAAGCACCTCCTGTCTAGCTAGCTACACCCGTCACGTGCAAGTCAATTTTGAGAATGAAAGGAACAAAGAACTATGGTAAGTCAAATATATCCAGTATAAGTTGTGATACAGTGACTACATACTTATCAACAATATTGTGATGGCGGCCATAAAACTTTTTAAGGGCCCTGAATGATTCCAACAAGATATCTAAAAATATTACTCTTTAAAAGCAACACATGTTACCACCGAAAATAAATAATCGTGTAAATGTTGAAGCAAGAGAAGCTACACGAAAACAAAGAGAATCAGTGATAGTCGACATCAAGCCTCTGTTTTAATAGGCTAGGGATGAAGTTGCCATGGATCAAAAGGTTAAACGGGATTGGAAAAATGCCGGATTAGTAGTAGCATTGTTCATTCGTCTGTGCACCACTGCGCATGCGGTAGCTAAGCTGGTAGAGAGATCGCTGCGCAAGTGCGTAAGTGGAAGGTCGTAAGTTCAAACCCCGACCGGGTCTGACCCAAGACTTTGAGGTGGGTAGTGACTGTTCTTTCGCCAAGCACTCGGCATTAAAAGGTCAAGGGGTTTTTTTTGGGATAGGAACTTAAAATAACCGAGGTCCCGTGTCATAGTAGGCGTGGCACGATTAAGAACCCTACTGTTAATATAATGCCATCAGTGCAACGCACAGGCAAAATTTCTGCACTTTTGCCTTTAACTGGTGACGTCTCGATATAAGAGGAATATTCTTGACTGTGACGTTAATTTCTATAACTCAACTCATCATGTCCATTATATAACATTTGATACATGCGTAACATGGACTGTAATATGGAGTTTTTTTGTTTTTTTTTTCCCGATAATTCTTAAATGTGTTTTATGACATTAATTACGTACTTGAACTGTTATTGGTATTTATGCATGTAATTTTTTATTAACATTCATTTATCAATGACAAGTTACTTCATTGACTTTTGTTAATTTTTATTGAATGATTTGATAATTCTCGATTTTTATTTTGTTTTTATGACCTTTATGGGAACAAATGTTTATTTATATGCCGAAATTATTTTGATAATATTTGATAACCTTCAATAACAATACTTATCTCTTTTACATAGCTGCTTATGGACAATTTTATGAAATTTGGTCTTCAGGCGGAGGAGTGCAAAGGCGACTTTTTTTACACATATGTAACGGAAAGCCGGCGAAGTATTTTCTGACGCGTTTAGCATTTTTTGTATTTATAAAGTATTCACTGCATTTTTTCGTTTCGATTAATCAAAATTGATATCATATTATTTTAATTGTTCTAGGTGTCTACAATTTTGTCAGTTACTGCGCTTTCATTTATAAATACATTTTCACGAATTTTAGTTTATACTTTTAGTCAATAAGAAAAAAAATACTTTAGTAATTTAGAATTTCTTTCCGCTATTTTGATTGGTTGTCTTTCTGACTAACCCGGCAAAACTGATAAAAGAAACCGTCTTTTGGCCGGCTGGTACAGTGGCAAAAGGTTCACAAAAGGCCTGCACTACACCTAAGATCCTGTGCCTTTTTATCTCCTATTATTAGGCTTTTTATATAAAATGGGTGGGGGGTTTCATTCTAAATTAATTCTTTGATTCTTATTTATAGCTTTCTTTTAACTTTTTCTTCTTTTGATAATGTTACGGTGTTATAATTTTTGTTTAGTGTATCCTTTTTAATAGGTCGTAATTATGGTTTTCATTTTATGATTAGTAGCTGATGTCTCTTTCCCTTTTTTTTTCTTTCTTTTTTTTTTTTTTTTTTTTTTTAATTTTTTTCAATTTTTTTATTTATTTATTTTGAATGCTGCTGATGCTGGTTTTATTAAATATTGGATATGTTTCCTAATGTTTAACAATTTTAATGTCAATATAGTTCATTATTTCTGTTAATTTCTTTGGTGCTGGGTTAGTTTTTGTTGTACTCGAGTGCCATAACCTTGATCATCTTTAGAGCCGCGGTTGTTAAGGAACTACAAGTGCTACGGAAAGGATTTCGAATGAAAACAGCTGATTCTGTAGTCAGTTTTACTGTAAGAGGTGCATTATTATGGGTTTCTTGTGACATCCCAGCTGCTCGAAAGTGTGTGGTTTCAAATACCATGATGCTATTCTCGGATGTCACAAGTGCTTTAAAGCATTTCAAGGTTCTTTTGGTGAAAAGGAAATTACTCTGGATTCAATGACCGTAATGAGTGGAAACCAAGAACAAAATCCCTTCATAAAAAAGTCTTATCCCTTAGCTTAGAGTCTTTGACCTTGACCAATATATAAAAATTCTAATATACATGCTATATAAAAGATCTTATCCCTTAGCTCAGTGTTTCACAAAAAATTTGAACTGTACGAGTAATGATAGTAAGGATTAACTTAATCTAATAGATTCTTTGGGATGTGAAGTTCTGGTGATTTTCACTTATACCCAGGAGACCAGCACAACTTAAACGATCGAAGAGAAAACGGAAGACTGTAGGACCCAATATTCTCCTTAGAGGGTACCTGTAACGATTTTCAGTTTTGACATAATTTCGTCGTTCTTAAATGTGGCTTTACCGAAAATTTCATAACAAGGAAGATATCGGTCAATTTCTAATACATCTCTATAAAACCAAATGAAAAAGGTCGATATCTAAGCTTCCGTGTAGTGAAGTCATACCAGTAACATACCTCCACGGAATATTATTTACCAACTACTAAAATAAGTCAAATCCGAGTGAGTGAGTGAGTGAGTTTTGGTTTAAAGCCGCATCAGCATTATTGCAGCTATTCGCGGCTAGAGAATGTTAAAAATATAACAATATATAAAATTACAATTTATGTAAAACTAAATACAATAGATTTTAAAGCAACTACTAAACTGATAAAAACCAGTAATATCACAGATAAGTAAACATAAAAGACTGGATAATAAATGATAAAAACTATATTTTATTGAACAAGTTTATTTCCCGTAGGAATTTTAAAATTTGATGTCCATGAACATTATTAAAAAGATCTTGCATCGATGATGCTGAATAAAAAGTATCCCTTGTAGGAGCAAAGTCAACACAGTCCAGCAATATGTGCTGGACAGATTGTTGACTTTGACAAGGGACACATTGGGGAGGTTGATCTCCCTTTAAAATAAAAGAATGAGTAAAATAACTATGGCCGATTCTACAGCGTCTAAGGACAACACCCTCATGCCTACTATATTGAGACAAAGGTGTAAATCCTAGACAAGGCTGCACAGAGTGTAACTTATTATGTTCCTGTCCATTCCAATGATCTGACCAAAGACCATTGATATAGGTATATATCAAAGGCCTCCGATCTGTATAAGGATTGAAACAGGATGTAATTTCTTTAGATAAAGCTGCCTTAGCAGCTGAATCGGCTTTTTCGTTACCTTTAATACCAACATGACTAGGTAACCAACAGTAATTAATTATCTTATTAAAATCTGAAACTGCATATGTTATTGAAGTATGCAGTTCCAGAATTTCACGAATTAGGGGGTGATCTAATTTCTTGCTCTTTATTGCCCGGAGTACAGATAAAGAGTCGGAACATATTATAAAATTGTTATGAGGCGATTTTGAAATATATTGTAAATCAAGAATTATTGCTTTAGCCTCAGCTGTAAATATAGAACTTTCATTTGGAAGACGAATATTTACTGTTTCGTCCCCAACAATGGCAGCAACAGCTACCTGACCACTATTTTTTGATCCATCAGTATATATAAGAAACCAGTGCCGCAATTCCTGTCTAATTACAGTAGGAATCAGTCGTGTATATTTATCTTTAATCAGAGCGAATTCCTGCTGGTAAACTTCTTCACTTGTTTCCGACTTTTTAAATTTTGTGAGATCCAGATTGACTTCTGGTTTATCAAGAAGCCAAGGAGGATCATCTGTTAATTTGTGTTTTTTAATAAGTTTCAGATTAAGTCCACATTCCTCCAATTCAGGTTTTAACCGGATACCTAAAGGTGCAATAGCTTTGATCTTTTTATTGTAGAGGTCTTGATAAAGCGGGTTAAAAACACAATCGAATGCTGGATTACATGGATATGCATATAATTTTATAGCATACTGCAGGATTAGTTTATTGCGCCGTAAATGCAATGGAGGCTCATTAGCCTCAACATATAAACTATCGATTGGAGACGTTTTGTAAGCTCCTAAACAAATACGTAAACCTTGGTGATGAATTGCGTCAAGGTCTTTTAAATATGATTTGCGAGCAGATCTATATATAATGGATCCATAATCAAGTTTTGATCTAATAAGCGATCTGTATAAATGAAGTAATGTAGGTTGATCACCACCCCAATTCGTATTGGATAAAACTTTTAAAATATCTAATGCCTTTAGGCATTTTGCCTTAGGGCATTTTATATGCGGGATAAAAGATAATTTGGAATCAAATAGGATTCCTAAAAACTTAGCTTCTTTTACAACCTTAATTAGGCTGTCATTGATAACAGCCCCGGGTCATGATGTATTTTGCGTTTGTTGCAAAAATGTATGCAACAAGTTTTTGTTTTAGAAAACTTAAAACCGTTTTCCAATGACCATTTTTAAATTTTGTTGAGACAAAGCTGAAGTTGCCTTTCAATAGCATGCATATGAGTTCCTCTACATGAGATGCCAAAGTCATCAACAAAAAGAGAGCCATCTATATTATTTTTTAAAACTTTAGCTAAGCTATTAATTTTGATACTAAAAAGGGTTACAGATGAAATACTACCCTGAGGGACACCCATCTCTTTCTGGAAGACATCAGAGAATGTTGACCCTAAACGAACTTAAATTCTCGATTTTCGAGAAAGTTTTTAATAAAATTTGGGGTATGGCCTTTAAGACCCATGTCGTGCAGATCTTTAAGAATGCCATATTTCCAAGTCGTGTCATATGCCTTTTCTAGGTCAAAGAAGATTGAGACCGCATGTTGTTTATTAATAAAGGCATTTCTAATAAATGACTCCAGGCGAACTAAGTGGTCTAAGGTACTCCTGTTGCGCCTGAAACCGCACTGGATATGAGTGAGAAGACTGTTAGACTCAAGATAATAAACGAGTCTATTGTTAATCATCCTTTCCATGGTTTTACAAACACAGCTAGTTAAGGCTATAGGCCTATAATTAGATGGATCAGAGTGATCTTTACCCGGCTTAGGAATAGGTATAATAATTGCTTTGTGCCAAGATGATGGGAAAGTATCACTCTGCCAAATATCATTAAAGATCTCTAACAGAGTGAAAAGACACTGAGGAGGCAAATTTTTGAAGAAGTTGATAATGCACATCATCTGGACCAACTGCCGTATCATGTGCTTTGGAAAGTGCATTTTGAAGTTCTTCATACGAAAATATATCATTATATTTCTCAGAATTATCCGATTTAAAGGATAATTTATTTCGTTCTTGGATCTTTTGATATTTTTGAAATTCTAAAGTATAATTAGCTGAAGAAGAATTTTTTGATATCGTCTCAGCAATTTTATTAGAAATGTCCTGTTCAGATGTTAAAATTGTATTATTTATTTTAAGGTGTTTAACATTATCGGAAGAACCTTTACCTTTAATTTTACGCACCATATTCCAAACTTTATTTAGTGGAGTCCGAGAATTGATCTTGGAGACATATTTTCTCCAAGATTCTCTTCTGCACTTTTTAGCAGTTCTTCGAGCTTTCGCACGAAAAATACGGAGCAAATGTAAATTATTCTGTGTTGGAGACTTATTAAATTGTCTCTCAGCTTGTTTCCTATTTTTCCTAGCTTGTTTGTATTCCTCATTATACCATGGTTCATGGATTCGAGGATTTGCAGAGGTTTTAGGGATGCAAGTATTAGCAATTTCTATAAGGACGTCAGTAAAACTCTGAATTTTATCAGTTTCATTTTCAAATCTCTCAGTATTAATTTTTTCTGCACAGAGATTGCGAAAAATGATTCCAATCAGCTTTCGCAAAATTCCATCTTGGTATAGTTGCATCATTTGTCCCAGATGTATATTTCAATATAATTGGAAAATGATCGCTTCCACAACGATCATCGTGGACTGTCCATGAGAAATCATTCAGAATATTTGGATCAAGAATTGACAGATCTATCGATGAGTAAGTACCTGTCGCATCAGATAAAAAGGTTTTTGTACCCATCATTTAATATAGAAAGGTCGTTGTTTGAAAGCATCGTTTCTATAATTTTTCCTTTATTATCAAGTCGAGGACTTCCCCAAAGAGGATTATGACCATTAAAATCGCCAACTAAAAGAAATGGTTTACGTAACTGGTCAACTAAGTTTTGTAAATCAGCAAACTGTAATGCAGAAGATGGAGGAATATAAATGGAGCATAATGTTATAGTAATTTGAAGCGTCAATCTTAATGCAACCGCTTAAAGATTTGTTGTAAGAGAAATGGGACTATGAATTGTCCTATTGCGAACAAATATTGCAGCCCCTCCCGATGCTCTTCCAGTATTGGGTGAATAGGAATGATATTGGTTATAATATCGGAATCGAATATCTGTATCGGACTCTTTTATGTAGGTTTCTTAAAGACAAAATGCTACAGGATTAAAATTTTTAGCTAAAAGTGCAATTTCGTCCAAATTATTTCTAAAACCTCTGCAATTCCATTGAATTATATTTGTTTCATTCATTTTTATTTGGTGTTCGTATTGGTGATATTGGCTGAGAACATGGAGAACATTCCATCTCCTCATCTGAAGAGACATCCCTATGTCTCGCAAGAACATTCAATCGATGCAATGAATGCTTGAATTTAACGGGTGTAAAACCGTCTTCATCCGATAATAAGAAATCTTTTTTTAAATGCTTCTTTTTATTTGTTTTTTTAGTTTCAACTGATGAGGTTTTATCCTGATCAGTTTTTGCTGCAGATTTGTCTGCAGCATTTGGAGCAGATATTTTCTGCTCTTTTGATGTTATTTAACTTCAGCTTGAGATTTCGATTTTTCCATACCTGTTAGTGTTTTTAATTATTTTACTATTTTCTGAAATGTTTGCTGTTTGCGACATAGTAGTAGATTTTTCTTTTGTTTTAGAATGATTTATTTTTTCAATAGTGTTCTTGTTAGTATTAACAGGCACAGCTTCCGTTTGACAGGCGACACTTTTAAACATTTTAGGAGAGGCATTCGATGCAACTGCAGCATAGGATGTGGCGGATACTTTCTGTTGATTTAAATATATTTTTTTTTTGCCTCTACATAAGAAATGTTTTGGTTTGTTTTAATTTTAAGAATTTCATGTTGTGTTTTCCATATTTCACAGTCTCTAGAAGATGCCATATGGTTTCTTCCACAGTTTACACATTTTGGAGGAAGTGTACATTCGTCACCTATGTGATCTTTTGATCCACAACGACAACATGCACTAGTGTTTTTACATGTTCTAGAGCCATGACCATATTTTTGGCATTTATAACATCGCAGTGGATTAGGTATGTACTTATTCACCACGATGCTACAATAACCAGCCTTTATATGTGTTGGTGGAGATGCCATGTCAAACGTAAGAAGGTATGTGCTTGTTTTAATAACTTTACCTTCTTTTTTAACTGTGAAACGTTTCACTTGAGAGACACCCTGTTCTTTTAATTCGGAAGCAATTTCGTCTTCCGTCATATCGGACATTATCCTTTCAGGGTCTCTTATTATACCCCTGCTAAAATTAAGTGTGTTATGCGGAGTTACTTTAACAGCAACATCCGCAAAATGTTTTGATGCCAATAAGTTAATTGATTGTTGCCTGGTTCTACATTCTATAAGAAGAGAACCAGATCGCAACTTTTTAATATTAGCAACAGAACCAGCTATGCCGCTTACAGCTTTTTGCACTGCAAACGGATTTATCTTTAGATAGTCCTTTGTTGCAGAGTCTACTACAACAAACTTTGCCCATGCGGTACATTTTTCAGTTAAATCATCATCGCTATCTTCTCTTAATCTTTTTGAACTATTTTGGTTTTTATTTTGTGATTCCATGTTGTAGTTAGGTGGTTCATCTTCCTTGCTCACCACCCGCCAATCCGAAGTGCCAACCAGGGGCGATGCTGAAGTTTCAGGGATACCATCTCGGAACAGCACCAAGGATTACAAGGAAGATATACATCCCAATAAAATTGCAATGACCAGTTTTAAGATCACAAAAGAACAGGATTTGACCCATAAGCCACCGCCTTCTACAGGCAAGAGAAAAAAGACTAAAGTTTACAAAGCACTACGAATTATGAAAAAAGAGCAGAGCTAGAATGAAAACACTATTGTCTTGCCTGTAGGGCTCGGCGTGACCAGCCGATTTGTTGGACACGGGCCTATGCCAACCGTCCTTCTAGATGAAGTAAGGGTCGAAGTGATGTGTTGGACCGTGGAAACCGTAGTAAACAAGGTCCTCAATCACCAGAATTCCGTCCTCCATCATCAAGGATCGCATTGCACGGCAAACAGAATGCCCCATTTTAGTCGCCTTTTACGACAAGCATGAGGTACTAGGGGCCTATTCTAACCCGGGCTCCCCACGGGGAAAGTCAAATCCGAAATCGTAGTTTAACTTTCTATGATTATTTTACGGGAAAACTATTTAATGAAGTGAATTAACATCCGTTTGACATGTAATGATAATTAAGATTATTATTTTATCCTTTTGTTTATTAGAAAAAATCCTTAGATTTATACCCACACCTGTAATTATTGATTTGCAGGTTAATAAAGTTATCTTACGACCGGTAATATACAATAATATATTTACAGTTCGAGTAAAGTTAAATAATTTGATGTGGTCAACGTCATTTGTCATATACAGTATAAAGATTTCACTTCGGAAAAATTGATATTTTTTAATTTTAAAATTAGAAAAAGAACATTTTTCCTTAGTTTTCATGTCAATAGTAATAATAATAATAAGATATAACTTTAAGGCAAAATTAAAAATAAAAAATTGACGACCAGAATAGTCTATTTAAAACATATTTATTGATCTACTTACAGCATTTGATTTTATTAGATTTTAGTTGTTACATTTCCTTGGGCATACATTTAGCTGTGATATTTTCAAATTCTTTATTATATTTATACAAATCCATAAAATTATTATTATTATTATTATTATTATTATTACGTCGTTCTTTTTAAACGTTGCATCATTCTAAAATCCGGGTCATTTTCTTTTAAGCTATCATAATATATTTGGCGTAAAATAATTTCAGAAAAAATATCTTATTTTTTTCTTTATCCAAGCATTATTTGTCATCGGGCAGTTGAAAAGAACTATGTTACAAACTTAAAACATTTAGCTGTGATTTTTCAAATTCTTTTTTCGATATATACAAATCCATAAAATTATTATTATTATTTCTATTATTATTATTATTTCGGTTTTTTAAATGGTATCATTCTAAAATCCGTATCATTTCCTCTTAAACAATCAAAATATATTTCGCGTAAAATAATTTCAGAAAAAATATCTTATTTTTTTCTTTATCCAAGCATTATTTGTCATCGGGCAGTTGAAAAGAACTGTGTTACAAACTTAAATTGTGTTAACATCTTCCAAAAATTCAAAGAATTGAATTCCGCCATAATTTGTAAGTTTTCACGGTAATTTAATTTTAACTGCGAATAATATTGCACAAAAGAGCAAAGGCGATTGAATTTTTATGTATTGATTTTTAATCGGTTCCACAGTAAGTTCCGTAATAATCAACCGGTAGTCTGTCCAGTCCGACTTGATATTTAAATCATTTCAAAAATGTCGATGATAAAATTAATTTTCGTGTTTTTGACAAGTTAAATCTAATTGCGTATTTTTTGTTATAGCTATGCAACTTACCGCAATTCTAGAGTCCCTCCAGTCCGACGTAATAAAATAATTTATTTCTTTAAAAAAGTCAAAGATATAATCAATTTTTGACAAGTTAACACTCATCACGTATTTTTTAGACAGCTATGCAACCGACTGCAGTCACAATTTTCAACTCAATATGTTCATCAGATTTATCTGTTTCTGGTTCGAATAAATAACAGCGATACTCCAAATTCATCATTTATAAGATTGTCAACTGCTTTCGTAAATAATGACGAACTATTTGACATAAAAAGCTACATGTCAGAGTCGTTACGTTCTTCTACATACGTCGATATCATAATTGTTACTACTGTCTATTATATATAGATACTACTTCTAATACTGCAATGACGTCACACATTTATAACTCAAAACGAGGTGTTTCACTTTGCGATCAAGGGAAATTTAAAATTGTGGATTTCAAACTGCTATAACTTTTTAATTTTGTCACAAATTTTGATGCGGTTTTCAGTATTGTGATATTTAAATAATATAGGAAACAATTGTGATAAAAAAAGAATTTTAGTTACAGGCCTTGAGTTCCGCCTTTTAAACCACTCGGCCACCAAGGACCTAGATCTTTTTGGAAAATTACATATTATTCCTGGTAAAAAACTAGGCCCGATAATTCTGTTTTTCTCCTAATATGAATTAGAAAATTTGAAAAGCGTAAAAGCCCATGTAAGGTTTAAAAAATTATATTCAACTAGATGCCTATAGGCCTTAACGCTTAACTAAATGCTTATTAAACATAACGCTTTCCTGAAGTTATTTCCAAAATTATTTGGAAAGCGTAAAAGACAATTAATTACGGGAACTTTCCGAGTTTTCCTAAGCTTTGAGCTGCCGCAATACTTATTAAGATATATCTAATCACATTTTATTTACAAGTACGTAATATGCATATAGCAACTATAGTACAATAAATAATTTCCAAAATCATTCGCCATTTCGCTACACTTATGCAGCTATGACCTTGACCTTTGAACCTAAGACCTTGACCCATATATCAAAATATTAATATACATTCTTAAACAAAAAGTGAATAGTTTTCAAGATAATTATCAATTTCAGTCTTCTTATGCAGTTATGACATACCCCTCTGAATGTATGACCTTAAATCATATATCAAAAATGTTGTCATATCAATAACTTCAACATTCTAATATACAATCATAAACTTAAAGTTTATAGTATTCAAGATAATTAACAACCCCAGTGTTCTTATGCAGCTATGATCTTTACCTTTGAACGAATGATTGAATTATACATCAAAGTAATCGTCATGTTAATACCTAGAATATTATAATATTCACGCCTACACAAAGAAGTTTTTAAGATAAATAACATGATCAATATTCAAATGCAGTTTTGAATTTGTCCTGTAAATCTTTATTAGAGTGATCGCCATACCAATGCCTAGAATATTCTAATATACATGCCTTTACAGAAATTTATATTATTTAAGATAATTAACAATTTCAATCTTTTAATGCAGTTATGACCTTATCCTTTAAACATATGACCTTGAACCTGTATCAAAAGGATCGTCATATCAATACCTACAATATGATAATATACATGCTTATACAAAAAGGTAATAGTTTTTAAGATATTTAACTATTTCAATCTTCGTATGTAGCTATGACCTTTTACTATGAAGGTTTGACATTGAATCTTACATCAAAATAATCATCATATCAATACCGACAATCAATTACTATACATTCTTATACAAAAAATTAAAAGTTTTCAGGATAATTAATTATTTAACTATTCGTATTCAGCAATGAACTTGACCTTTGTACGAATGACTTTTAAAATTATACCAAAATGATTGTCATACCACCACCGCCAATATTCTAATATACATCATTACAAAAAGTTAATGGTTTTCAAGATAATTAACAATTTCACAATTCGTATGCAGCAATGAACTTGACCCTTGTATTTTTGACCTTGAATCATACGTCATATTTATACCGTCAATATTCCGATACATGCCTATACAAAAAAGTTAAATTATAAATAATTTTCAAGATCATACAGAATTTCACTGTTCGTATGCAGCAATCACCTTGGCCTTTGTACGTATGACCTTTGATCATAAGTCATATCAATACCGACAATATTCTAATATACACGCCCATACAAAAGGTTTAAATAAAATTCAGAATAAACCTACAAAACTACATATTGCTTTTGCCAATAATACTGCAATAAGAAAATGTTTCCCCTTGCAAATCTTAATATCTGAAGTAGTATGATTTAGTAATTGGATTTCCAAAAAGTCGAATCAACTACTATGGATGTGCCATATGTGAAAATTTCGGAAAATCATTCCTCATCAGTGACACTTGGGGCCAAAAAGTTAAATAGAAAATAACATAAGCCAAACAGTATATATAAAACACAAATACCTGTTAAATTTTGATGTGTGCTATAAGTGCAAATTTCGGAATATATATCTATATATTAATTATATGAATCCAAATTCAGCTTGAGGGCAACAACGCTTAAGTTTTCAATAAATTTCAAAAATTAAGACGGCTGAAAACTTTGATATTTTTTTCTGTCTTATATTGAACTTTAATGAAAGACGATTGATTTTGAGTAACATCACCCAGACGGTTTTTGGTTCTAATTACCTGCCAATCAACAACATTTAGCGAAATGTTTGTTTAAAGTTATAACGATGTAACTCTATAAACGATGATTTACACACGGTCAATTTAAGTTATGGTAATGACGAGATACAGAGTGAGTGAGCGAGCAAGTGAATGCATGTTTTTAGCCGCGTCAGCAAATTTGCAGTAAAATCCATTACAAATAATTTAATAAAAAAGAGCACCAGAAAAATCACAGACAAGCTATATAAACAACACTGGAAAATTAAACTAAGTAAGTTAATTTTCCGAAGGAAGCTTAAAATCTATGTTTACTGACATTTGTAAAAATAAAAAACACAGACCTAGTTAAAATGAAACCTATATTTTTACTGAATGAACTAAATGACATTGATTTTATTTATACTCAAATAAATTATCTTAATAACCTCTCTATGGAATATGTTTATGTTTATTTAATCGATTGCTCCACTTGAAACTTTCCTTGTTAATGACGTCACATAAAGTAAAAGATGGCGAAAGTGTATATGTTTTTCACAAAATCAATTTATAAAGGACATAATAAACCTTAAAACGTTTCGAGCTGCCTTAAAATATAATACAATAAAAAACGTAAACAGAAATATTTTTGATGATAAATATAAGGAATGACATTTAATTGTCAATTTTTAGGGTCGACGCAAAGAAATTTTCCATAAACCCTTTATTATTTGTGGCAAATTCATCACATCAAAAATCTAGAAAAATTAGTCCGTTCTTTGATGAACACTGAGATGCAATAAGAAAATTCGATCTAAATTAGATGTTTTGCCTGCCTACAAACGAATTAAAGAATCAAAAAGCTTTCCTAAAACAACAACAGACTTCTTCTGAATGATGTAAATGATGATTGTCATTAGTTGATACCTTTTAGATAAAAATTACATATGGTATTTCGTTTTAACTAGAGAACAGTATCTATATCGCCAATGTTTACACAATACGATGAAACGACACTGCTACTTCGTCCATTTGTTTGTCTTTTAAACAAGCTTTATCTTTGACTCAAATGAAGACGTTCTAGTGCAAGCTCTTTTGTTTTGGGTCTTGATGTTTTTCCTAGAACTGTTTTTGGCAAGCAGTCGAAAAAGAGGTAATATTTGGGAGTTGCACCAGGATATACAGGGGAAAGTACAAGTTCCTTTTGGAATAACTCATCAATAGCCTCCTCAGACAAATTATGACCAGGTCTTGGAACAATGCATGCGCATAACTGTTGAAACATCAAGTCATCCGGAATTACTGTGACAACAACTTCTTGTACATCCGGGTGTTTCTGTATGATGCTTTCTGGATAGGATAGCAACATAAAATCTTCACCGATTTTTATAATTTCAGATTTCCTTCCATGAACAATAAGTTCGCCATTTTCGTTCATGTACCCAATATCATTTGTTCTGTACCATCTAGAAGGTAGATATACAGTATCATTTTTTTCTCTATCATTTAAGTAAAGCAGGTGCGTACTACAATGTCGGACACAGACCTCCCCTGTTTGGTTAACCGGTAAAATGGCCCCAGAATCATCGACTATTTTGATTTCAAAACCAGGAAGAGGGGTTCCTACGGTATAATTTTCATGCGTTTGACCCTTTTCTTTTATCAATCGAGTTACTATACCGATTTCTGTCATTCCATAAAAAATAACTAGTTTCTCGCCTATAATATTTAGTATGTTGGCACAAGAGGACGGTACTGGAATTGCACCTGTCAGTAAAATTTTCAGTGATTTTGCCCAAATGCTTTCTTCTTTTGATCTTTTTGATAGTTCGAGTATGCTTGGAACACTTATAAAAGCAGCTGTACACTTTTCTGATTGCACTGCATTCATGATACATTTGTTCATATCAGAGCGGCTTGTAAAACCCAGAATATTTGTACAAGTGACTCTGGTGATACCTTTGTACAAATAAATGTGTGGAAATCCGCCTATCCAATCAAAATTATTACCGTTAAAAAATATGTCATTTTCATTCATTTCACCTGACTCAACTGCATTGCTAGCGAAATCAAATAAATTGATGTAAGTGAGCTGAATTAGCTTTGGTGTTCCAGTGCTACCGGAAGTCAGCAAAATTGTGGCAATACTGTCTGGGTCTAAGTCTGGAAGTACAACTTCATCTTCATTTTTCACCATCTTTAAAATTGTTTGAATTGTACAAACACTCTCCTGGTCTCCCGGTACTCGCGTTGATACAAAATAACGAAGAGATTGTATTTCTATACTTTTTGCTGAACCATCGGGTAAAATTTCCTCTATAATATTACGAGATATCATCCAGTTAATGCCATCTCGTCCAGGATCGCATATGATAGCAGCACATCTTTCACACTTTTTGAATACTCTGATTATATCGCTTCCATCTTTACAATAAAACATGAATAACAAAGGTATGCAGCCCGCTAACTGAGTTCCATAAATACATACCATAGCAGTCGGTCCGTTCGGCAGTGATACTCCCACAATATCTCCATGACGTAAGCCTAGTTTCCGTAAACCTCTAGCAAAACAACAAGCTTGTGTATAAAGATTCGAACATGTTATTGAAGATCTTTTTTCCAGGTTATAGGTGTCATGTACAATACAAGCGACCTTTGATGGAGTGTTTTCCGCATGATATCTTAGTCTCTCCTTGACTGTGTAATAAAACACATCGGATGTTTTTGGTCTATTACTGTAACTAACGCCTTTACTTAAACTCATCTTGTTCTTTGAAGCCTTAGTATTTGTTTATTTGAGAAAGTTGCAGAGGCAATTGACGACTTCCAATTTATATCAAACCAGTGTTCATTACAAACACTCCATCCAATAGTTGTACTATATGAAGAATGGATTAAAAATACATTATATGATGTAATCGAAGAAAATTGTTTCTATTAATAACATCCGATTTAATAACTAACCAAATTCGGATCAATATTCATTACCCTACATAACGTAGTAAAAATCATTTTAATACATTAATGTGCATTTTTATAACATTACTTACAGCTGATAAATGTTTTAGATATTGATTTTAAAATGCACTTGGCAACCAAAGATGTTTTACCATGGAACAAGACAAAAAAGCATATAATATTATGCAAACTGATATCCTATTTTAACATATACCCAAAAGTTTTAACCACACTTATTAAAATGCAACGCAAAATGTTTATCTTAGTGTTTTAATTGGCGATGTTCTAGTGAATCCCAAGCCATAACCTTTAAGAGACTACATTAAGCAACTATACTCCCTTAAAATTTTTTAACAAGAAACCTGTTGTAAATGTCCAAAATTAGTGTGTGTGTGTGTGTGTGTGTGTGTGTGTGTGTGTGTGTGTGTGTATTTGAGAGAGAGAGAGTGTGTGTGTTGATGTTTAAAGTTGCATTAGCAATTTTGCAGCTATCTGCGCCTAGAAAAGTTATATATATATATATATATATATATATATATATATATATATATATAGTCCACAGTTAGTTTTTGTTGTGTACAGAAAAATATATCAATAAATAAAAATTTCACATGACCAGTTCTTAAAAAACAATTTGTATTGTCACTTGCGCTTTCATGTCTTACGACAATCTTCAGGTGACTATGAATGCTTTTGAATGACAACGAGTTTTACTACGTAAAATTATTATGACGTCATCGATACAAAGGGGACATAATAAACGTCACTGGTAAAATCGGAGGTAGTTAACTGCAGTGTTGACGTAAAAATTAATGAATTGATTCAATTTTTGAAATACGTTAATAAATAAATGTTTTTAAGTTAACTATGTCCATTTAAAACTGGTTTAAATTTATGAATGAAAAACAGTTCTTTGATTGTCCGTTTAGTATTATCACTATCCATCAATTTATAAAAAGGAAAAACTGAAAACTGCTTATTTCCATAAAAAGTCTAAATGTTCACTCAGAGGGATTTGGCGAAGATTTGATTGTCTAATTTGTTGCCGGTGCACTCTTATTCTTTCGGAGAGGGTATTTCCGGTTTGACCAATATAGACCTCATTACATCCAGGACACTTTATACAATATATAAGGTTTTTACTTTTACAAGTCATATTTGTATTGGCATAAATTTTCACCCCACCGTTGTTACATAATTCACTACCAGTATGTATATATGCACATGTTCCACACCTGGCATCATCGCATTTCTTCACTTCAAATTTCTTTATTTTTTCATTAAAAACAAACCTTGCTTTGGTCAAGAACTGTTTTAAATTTTTAGGCTGACGTTTGCTTCTGATGGCAGTTTCTTTTGATATTAGGTCTTTCAATTTTTGACTCTCTTGTATGATGGGGAGGTTAGATTTTGCAGTACGGAATATATCCGGTCAGTATAGTTGTCAGCTGTCGGACCAAGCCAAAGTGACCTCTATAGACAGGTGACCACAATGGACTGGTTTTCAGCAATTGTCAAGTTATCTCCCCTTGCAGAGAAAAACTGCCATGTTAAGTAAATAATGCACTATATTATGCGGCATAATCTTTGGTATCAAAAAATATATCGAGTATTCCAGGTCAAGTTCAATGAATTTGCTAAAGCACTAATTAAAATATTTTGAGAAAAAATGATGGAAAATTAAATGTCTAGTACTACTGTCTAAAGGTTTCAATAGATCCACGCATGTTCAAATAAAAGCACTAAAATTTTTAAACATCTTTAGAAGCACTTAAGTATTTACACACACTGGAAACTATGAGAAGCAATTACGGTTGAGTATTAACAAACAGGTTTGTTGAAAAGGTCATTGATAGAAGTATGTTTGACCTTTAAACTCATGGAAATGTCTGTTAACGATTTTTGCAGGTCCATAATATGTTTCAACATAATTGAATGTCCATTTACAAGCAAATTCTTTCAACTTTAAGGTGTATTCATGTGCTTCCCTAAGGGAAGGTGCTGTTGTGGTTTCCTCATTGTCACTATCACTGTCCGAATGATCATTTGCATTCTTCTCAGCACTCTGATTAGATATAAGTTCTGTATCTGTAGTATCCCAGTAACGGGCAACATCTGTGGTTTGTAAGTCTTTTTCAATCATGACTAGTTCACTAAATTCGAAACAAACGGTTCACATGACATTTTAAGCACTGCAAGCGGTACATCATCGTTATCATCATTTACATCAAAGCATTCCTTAGCTGGATTTGGATTTATATAATTTTGGAACTTTAGATTCATTAATTTCCAACTGTTTGGCTGATGTTTTTTATTATCAAACTTTTCGGTCTTAGTGTCACTGATGAGGAATGAATTTCCGAAATGTGCACATCTGGCACATCAAAATTCAACTGGTATTTGTGTTATATATTTACATTATCACTAATGTCAGCCTGTTCGGTATTACTTGTGTCATTAGTTAATCCAGCATTTACAAAACATTTCACAATAGTTGATGTCTGCACTTCATTCCAAGCCTAATTAATCCAATAAATTGAGTCCAGAAGGGAAATCTTTCTTAATATTTGTGCACCAGTAAGTGTTGTGTCCAAGTCAATTTGAGTAAGCAAATATTGTAACTGTTTTTTTTCGGTACTTAAGTTTCACATTTTGAATAATGACCTAGTCAATTGGCTGCAGAACTGATGTTGTATTCGCCGGAAAAAATTGTAACATTTGTCAGAGTGATCTTGGGCCGAGCTAGGGCATTATCCAGAAACAGAATTACTTTATGGTTTTGTCTTTTCTTTTTTTATCGAATGTTCTTAGCCAGTCTTCAAACAAGTAGGTTGTCATCAATGCTTTACTGTTAACCCTGTAGGTTATTGGCAACTTGTACTTTTTAATGTTTTTCATACATCGCGGATTGTTTGTTTTTCCATTGTTACTCGATACTTAGCACGTTTGCCACCACTACAATCTTGTCCTTTAATTTAGTAAGATTTGCCACAAGATTTGGTACGAGTCCTTAAAACCAGTCCTGATTCGTCCATATTGTAAACTTAACTTAAGTTTGCTTTCCAGTCATCATCAAAAGAATTGTCTACATCGACTTTTTCACCATTCATTTTCCTAAAGATAATGTTATTTCCTTTAAGAAATGATTGTAGCCACCCATTTAGATTATTAGCAAATTTTAGTGCTCTTTCTTGGATCATTTGTCCAGTGATGCTGATACTTCTGGTTGAGTTGTCCTTGAACCATTCCCACACTAAGTTATTAATTTGTTCATTTCCAGTTTTTTTGTAATTTGTGTTTTCTATCTAAAGGAACATGTTCCTCATAATCATTTAACACATCAGCTTTTCGTTTTTACACAGTTTGAATTTGTATTTGATTTTTAATAACTGTGTTTATATCATATAGAGAAAAAAGATACATTCTAAATATTATTTTAATTTGATTTACAAGAATGTGTGTGTGTGGGGGGGGTGTTATTTCAAAAAAATGAATAAAAAAAATTTATAAAATTTTCTTTTTAATAAAACTGAATTTTTTTTTAAAATTCAAAATCTGATCCTATATATCTTAAAACAGACTTAAAACTTATACGGTAAATAAACAAATAAATAAAACAAGTTTGTAAATTTTTTTGCATTGTTTTATATTCACGACTGAAGTTAACAAAACAAGTACAATAATTTTTCTCAACAAATTATTTTAATCATCAGAAAATTATTTTTTCTTACCTCACAACTTCCACTCTTTCCGCTAAAGTTAAAGCTTTTCTCTTCTAAGATGACATTGTGATAATGAAAAAATGTATTCCAGAGCTTAATTTAAGGGACATTATTACTCCAAGGTGCCATGTCGGCGATAATTATGGATAATTAACTAATGGTAGTTTATTTCTCCTGTCGGTCTGATGGTTCTTTGTTTTGATTACATAAACATGTCAATGGTAATTGTCGGCACGAAACCATACCATGCGGCCTGGATATGTCACAGAAGATTCTTTGATACAAACAGTAACCAGGAAGTGAAAAGTCTTTATCAGTTACACGTTTGAAGAGAGAAAACTCTACTTCCGGTCTACATCATTGACAGTTATACAGACAGTGATGACCGCTATAGACAGGATTTTAGTGCAAACGAGACGAAAACTGGTGACCGTTAACCACATTAGACAGTTGACCGCTCTGGAGAGGCGTTTTATATATAATTAATTGTAACGGGACCGATAAAAACTGACCGTTATATGGAGTGAACCGTCATGGACAGGTGACCGTTAACACAGGTGTTTTATATATATATATATATATATATATATATATATATATATATATATATATATATATATATATATATATGAATGATGAAATTGTACCACAAAAATGGATAAAATAAATAACAACTCCTCATATTACCTTCAACTTTTTTTTAACTTATAACATAATATAAAGCCCTGTTTTAAAAAGAAAATAAATTTATTTAAGATTTTATTAGAGCAAGTGAAAAATTAGATTTCAAATAGTCTTGCATCGAAGACACTGAACTACCCCTATTAGGTGCAAAGTCAACCTAATCTCGCTGAAGAGTTTGATGAGTTTCATAAGTGACACAATGAGGGGTTGTCCTCCCTTTAAGATAACAGTAAATATGTCGACTGAGGTCGATTTTACACCACATTTTCACCCATTCTCACTGTAACGAAGGTATTTATCCAAAACAGAGGTAAACTGAATATAGCTTATTGTGATGTTTGTTATATCAATGATTTAACCAATGATATAATTTTGATATTAATTTGTTTGAGGACTTAACAATAAGCAATTGGTATTGATAAAGCTTTCGCAACTAAATCGCCTTTTTGTATTTACGAAATTTAGGGTGATCATATTTCCAAATTTTCTGTAGGACAGATAAAGAGTCAAAACAAACTAACATTTGTTTTGTCACCAGAGATGGCAGCTGAAGCTGTATGGCAATCATTTTTTGATTCATCAGTAGTGTCATAATAGCGACTAATGATAAAAGTATTAATAATAAAAACAAATAATAATATTTAGCATTCCTCGTCGGATTTTCCTTCTTTCATATGTTCGTCATCTATCTTGGTTTCTTGTTAGTGTGTGTGATGTCCTCTGCATATGTGTCGGCCATGATAATGCCCAGACTAATTATGTAAGGTAAATACATCATGGAATTGTCATAGTTATTTCACCGGTCAGAGGGTCGGTTTTTCACTAACTAGTGGCCCGGAGTCTTTTTTTCTATTTAATTTTTGATATTATCACATAAGATTGGAAGATTGAGATTTCGATTTTGGATTTTAGAAAATAGCTAACGATGCAATAGCATCAACGGTTTAATGCTATTGGTAAAGAGGATACAAACATTACCAATGTCGGATTTGCAAATATTTTTGTAGCATATTGCGGGACGAATTGTTTCAAGTACTGGCTTTTGATTCACAGCTCGTCTCGCCGCCCATATACCAATTGGTTTGGGCTGATTCTTGTGACAGTCTTTGAACTCAAAAGGCCAGTACCTCAAAGCTCTCTTAAGACTTACGAATAAGTAACGTGTACTTACAATGATCTTAAAAAATTCATCGGAATCTCGAAGCATTGGTAAGAAGGACCGTAACCGAAACGTTCTCTAAACTTTAAGAGAGGAATGGACCCCCCTTATCTCCAACTTACCATCCGTATCCAGGTGGTAGACAAAAGATAACATTGTCTATTTTAATTGCAATTGGCGCTTGTTATTGAATATTTGAATTAAACGATAAAACTTTAATAATTTTTACACATACATACACACATACATACATACACAAACACAAAATACCATTTATTGTATTATAAAAAATACAGATTGATTTTTTCAGACAAATTTATTGTGTATATACCCATAGGGTAGCTTAGTTGGTTGCTCATTCCTCATTCCGTTTGTAGAATGTTGCTTTCTCTCCACAAGTTTTCTTTTTATTGTTATTTATAGTGTCAGATTTAGTAAATTGCTATAGTACGCGGGTGTTACAGGAAATACAAGTTAAACAATTCATGTACTCGTTCAGCCACGAATGTAATGACAGAAATTGACACCATGCTTTTTTGAATTGATAGAAGGTCTGCAAAGGTTTTAGTTATAATGATTTTTACCGAATAAACTGTTATTAAATTGATAAATAAGTCATTTTCTATTTTTTAGATTTATTTCATTAGTTGTCGAACAAGTAATGTTCAGATGGTTTCTGTTTTAGCATATTTACAGTTAAGTTCCACACATGCCCTTATTATCAACAATTATAGCTGTAATATTCAAAGGCTATTGTATTAATTTCATTAACGACACGGAGTTTTTAATTTTTAACTTATAACACTTTAAGAATTATTCATCAAGAAACGATTTACTTTTTATTCTTTAATATTCACCTTAAAAGATACTTAAACAATATTACAGATTTAACGATTTTGCCAACGGAACGAACAGTATAATATTAACTATTCTAAGAGAGTTTTTAGTATGTTTTGAGATACATCCATCGTAACTTATACTTACGAAACACATACTTAAATATAGGATTTACGAGAGCTTCGAGATACTCACCCTAGGATTTTTACCATGTTAGAAATGATGTGATAATGTATGTCACAAAACAGTCAATCCAGTTTTCTAAACACCTCAATATAATAATCTATAGACAAAGTAGAACGCTCTAAAAAGCAATCATACGCTCATATTGGTGTTGAAGATCAAGTACAACGTAAAATTAATCCAGAATTTATAATGTGTGTGTAAACCTTCATCCCTGTTTTTTTTTAATTAAACAATTTAATGCTTAGTAAAATTATAATCCTTTCAAACACAAACCTCGCACTTAAAGTGAAATAGAAAAATAGTGATTTGAACACCAATTAAGATTCTTTTATTTGTCTCGATGTGGTCTTTTCTCGGTAAGTAGAGGAAACCGGAATGACCTCATGAAAACTACCAGCTGACAAAGTTTCTAACACTTGGATCAGCCGAAGTATAATTTGAATTTTGGAGTTGAAAAGCTTCACATGGACTCTAGACCATTCTGCAAATAATGCTCCCCATAAATTTGATGAGATTGTCCATAAATATTCTAAAAACCCACCCATCTGTCGTAACCCTTTTACTTTTTCGTTTATTTATTAAAAATTGATATGAATTTTAAATTAATTCAAAATTAAATGAAATTAAAATCGAAAAAAAAAACATTAATAGGATAAAAACAGGATAAAATGTTATTTTTAATTATATTTTTCGCAAGCTGGTACATTGTAAGCTATTCAAATTACCATGAATTAAAAAAGAGATAATGGAATGAAACGTACAATATGACGTTATGTATGTTTGTTTAAAGCTGCTAGAAAACTGTTTTGATTAACCTTCACTTTCTGAAGCAGCTAAGACAACACCCTGTATGAGTAAGAAGAAAGATTAAAGGATAAAATTATTTTTAATTGTAGATGTGAAACGATTCACTGGTGCAGTCCGCTGTGTTAGGATTGTTTATACTTTGTTACAGAAATTAATCACGTCAAATATCTTGGCAGCCTCTACAACCGACGATGTTAACTAGACAAAAAAATGAGTTCAAATTGCCAGTATTAGCTAAGTTCAAATTGTCAGTATTGATGTATTTTGGAATCAGGTCTTCAAAAGTTAACGGAAAGGAAGTAAATATATAACACAAATACCAATTAAATTAAGATGTGCCAGAAGTGCACATTTCGGAAATTCATTCCTCAGTGACACTAAGACCTAAAAATTTGATAGATAAAAAACGTAATCAGAAATATATCCACTCACATTCATTCATAAGTAGCTTATCTAATACGCATGAAGTAACTGTAGTGCAATGAATAATTTCCAAATCATTAATCAATTTCAGTATACGTATGCAGCTATGTCTGTGACCTTTGAACATATATGACCTTGAACCATATATGACTTTCATGTCAATACCTATAATATTCTAATATTCATGCCTATGCATGAAATTAATAGCTTTCAAGATAATTAATAATCTTAGTATTCCTATGTTGATATGACCTTGACCTTTGAACATATTACCTTGAACCATATATCAAAATGATCATTGTCGTAATACCTACAAAATTCTAATATACACGCCTATACAAAAAAATGTTAGTTTTCAAGATAACTAGTAATTTAAGTCTTCTTTTGCAGCTGTGATCTTGACCTTTAAACAAATGACCTTGAACCATATATCATAGTGATAATTGTCGCAATACCTACAATATTCTAATATAGACGCCTATACATAAAAATAATAGTTTTCAAGATAATTAGCAATTTAAGTCTTTTTTTTTGCAGCTGTGACCTTGACCTTTAAACATATAACCTTGAACCATATATCAAAATGATCGTCATGTCAATATCTACATTATTCTAATACACATGACTAAACAAAAAATTAATGATCATTGTTGCAATTTCTACAATATTCTAATATACATGCCTCTACAAAATGTTAAAAGTTTTTAAGATAATTAGTAATTTTGAAAACTTTCAACATTAAATCTTCTTTTGAAGCTGTGACCTTGACCTTTCAACATATGACCTTGAACCATATATCAAAATAATCATCATGTCAATACCTACAATATTCTAATATACATGCCTATACAAAAAGTTAATGGT
This sequence comes from Tegillarca granosa, assembly GCA_029721355.1. NCBI lineage: Eukaryota > Metazoa > Mollusca > Bivalvia > Arcoida > Arcidae > Tegillarca > Tegillarca granosa. The sequence goes on along the minus strand of CM056606.1, from coordinate 33,243,897 downwards.
TTTCAAGATTATTAGCAATTTAATTCTTTTTTTGCAGCTGTGATCTTGACTTTTCAACATATTACCTTGAACCATATATCAAAATGATCACCATGTCAATACCTACAATATTTTAATATATACATGCCTATACAAAAAGTTAATGGTTTTCAAGATTATTAGTAATTTAAGTCTTCTTTTGCAGCTGTGACGTTGACCTTTTAGCACATGACCTTGTACATATATCAAAATGATATTGTCGTAATACCTACAATATTCTTTTATACATGCCTATACAAAAAGTGAAGTTTTCAAAATAATTAGCAATTTAAGTCTTTTTTTGCGGCTGGACCTTTCAACACATCACCTTGAACCATATATCAAAATGACCGTTGTCGCAATACCTACAATATTCTAATATCCATGCCTATACAAAATGTTACTAGTTTTTAAGATAATTAATTTCAATCTTTTTTTTCAGCTGTGACCTTGACCTTTCAATATATGACTAAATATCAAAATGATAGTTGTCGCAATATCTACAATATTCTAATATACATGCCTCTACAAAATGTTAAAAGTTTTCAAGATAATTAGCAATTTAAGTCTTTTTGGCAGCTGTGACCTTGACCTTTCAACAAATGACCTTGAACCATGTATCAATATGATCGTTGTCACAATACCTACAATATTCTTATATACATGCCTATACAAAATGTTAATATTTTTCAAGATAATTAGCAATTTAAGTCTTTTTTCCAGCTGTGACCTTGACCTTTCAACATATGACTTTGAACCATATATCATAATAATCCTTGTCACAATACCTACAATATTCTAATATACATGCCTCTACAAAATGTTAAACGTTATTAAGATTTTTAGCAATTTCAGTCTTTTTTTTCAGCTGTGACCTTGACCTTTCAATATATGACCTTGAACTATATATCAAAATGATCGTTGTTGCAATACCTACAATATTCTAATAAACATGCCTATACAAAATCTGTTAATACTTTTTAAGATAATAAGCAATTGAAGTCCTCTTTTGCAGCTGTGACCTTGACCTTTCAACATATGACCTAGATCCATATATCAAAATGATCGTCATGTCAATATCTACAATATTCAATATTCATGACTATACAAAAAGTTAATAGTTTTCAAGATATAGTGATAAATATATAATTTTTAGCAATTTCCCCACTCAGTGCCTTACAATTTCCCCATTTTGAGCCCCATGGTTATCATCTGTGCAAATCTGAAAAAAGATGACCTAAGGATGTTATAAATGAAATAACTAAGGTATATCTCTTACAGATTCAGAGGAGAAGATTTTCAAAGTTTTTCACTCTTTCCCCCCTTATGGAGCCCCAAGGGGACATAACTCCTTCGTTTGTGCAAATCTGAAAGGGATTTTCCAGGCATGATGGTTACCAAGTTTCATTAAATTTGGCCCAGTGGTTTTGGAGAAGATTAAAATGTGAAAAGTTAACGCACGACGGACAAAGATGGTTAGCAATAGCTCATCTGAGCTTTCAGTGGTGGTAATAAAACGTATTCACTTTTTTTTTATTTTTCTGTTATACAATGTTATTTAAAGCTTAAATCATCAAATACATTTGTTTTTAGATATGAATATACGAAAAATTAAAAGTTTATTCCTAAATACTTTTGTTAATTAAAGACGTAAAAAAACGTTATAAGATCCGTCATTTTGTTTACGAGAAAAGGTTCGTTTAATATCAAGTATTTTACCTATCATAGTTTAAAATTTGGTATATATTAAGATGTTAACATTTACAAATCTTTAACTCAAATTTATAAAGTGGCAGCCTACTTTTTTTCTTTATTCAGTTATTATAATATTATTTTAACAAGTTAAACGACTAGGATACATAACATTTAAAGTTTTGACTTTGTCACATACCATATAAGGTTTTAGAAACCAGTTGTTTCTCATAAGCGTAATTGGAATAGTTGCTAAAGCTTTGTGGCTTTTTTGGGGCCAATAATGTGTCATACATTAATGGTTTCATCAATACTGGAACTAATGTCCAATGGCTGTTTGTATTATTTTGTAAATTTTCATTAGTGGCTGAGTAGTGACCGATTAACACTGCTAACTCAATAATGGTTTTTAATCAGAATCAAGGATAGAAATATGCTTAATCACCACAGTAAAGCCATTGATAGTGTGACGTTCATGTTAACATTATTTTATACATCTGATCGTAGTGCTTTACGTAGGATTTTCCTATGGGATGTTTTCTAAATATATTTTTAGTCCGATATATGTACTATTTTTTACAAATGGATGACATACTTTTTTTGATGTTGCCAGCAATGTGGTCAAGGGCTTAAACAACACCTTGAGAGTAACGTGGCCTGCTTAAGACATGTCCTGCAGGGTGACTGAATTTATTGATCAAGGTTTGTTTTTGAACCCTGCAACTTTTTTTAAGCATTGGAAGACATTTCACGATGCTGGTTACGAATTCTTTTTATGCACTCGAAGCAAAGGGTACTGGATGATTCTAACAAGATATCTACAAAGATCACTCTTTTAACGAAGCACATGTAGCTGACAAATGTAAAAGTGTTGTTGGCAAAGAATATCCAAAATCCGATTATATATCACTATGGTATATATTACCACCGAAAAGGAACAATAGTGTAAATGTTGAAGCAAGAGAAGCTACCCGGAGACAAAGAAAAGCAGTGGTTGTCGACATCAAGCCTCTGTTTTAATAGCCTAGGATTCGGTTGCCAGAGATCAAGAGGTTAAACTGGATTGGAATAATGCCGATTGTAATAGCCTTTTCAATTGTACAAAAACTACTACAAGTAGGAGTAGCATTGTTCTTTCGTCTATGCACCACTGCGGTAGCTCAGTTGGTAGAGATATCGCTGCGTGAGTGGGAGGTCGTAAGTTCGAACCCCTACCGGGTCTGACCCAAGACTTTAAAGTTGGTAGTGACTGTTCTTTTGTCAAGCACTCGACTTTACAATGTCACGGGTTTTTTTCGGATGTGAATTTAAAATAAACGATATCAGTGTCACAGTAGGCGTGGCTGCTGTTTATATAATGCCATTAGCGTAACGCAGAGGCAAACTTTTTGTTAATTTCTGTAATTGTGCCTTAAGCTGGCGACGTCTCGATATAAGAGAAATATTATTGACTGGGACGTTAAACTCTATAACACAACTCAACTCTTTAGCTTGCGTTGTTACTCCGTTTGTCTATTATATAACATTTAATTTATGGGTAACATGGACTGTATTATGGAATTTGTTTTTTATTTTATTATTATTTTTTTTTGTTCTAAAAGGTGTTTTATGATTTTATTACCGGACATTAATAACTTACTTGAACTGTTGCATGTATTTTTTTAATTAACATTCATTTATCCATGACAAGTTATTTCATTGAATTTTGTTTATTTTTGTTTAATTGAATGATTTGATAATTCTCGATTTATTTTGTTTATATGAACTTTATGGAATGTTAATTTATATGCCCAAATTATTTTGATAATATACATGCTTATGGAGTTTATGAAATTTGGTCTTAAGGCGGGAAAGTGCAACGGCGACTTTTTTTTTACACATACGAAACGGGAAGGCGACAAATTATTTTTTGTTTTTTTTTTTTGTTTTTTTTTAAATTTTTTGCCGCGTTTAGCATTTATTTGTATTTATAAAGTATTCACTGCATTTTTAATGTTTTCATTAATCAAAATTGATATAATATTGTTTTAATTGTTTAGTTGTCTACAACTTTGTCAGTTACTGCGCTTTCATTTATAAATACATTTTCACTAATTAAAGTTTGTACTTTTGGTCAATAAGAAAAAAAAAATACTTCAGAAATTTTGAATTTCTTTTCGCTATTCTGATTGGTTGTCTTCCTTACTAACCCGGCAAATCTGATAAAAGAAACCGTCTTTTGGCCGGCTGGTACAGTGGAAAAAGGTTCACAAAAGGCCTGCACTTTATCTTAGATCCTGTGCCTCTTTATCTCCTATTGTTAGGCTTTTTATATAAAATTGGTGGGGGGTTTAATTCTAAATTAATTCTTTGATTCTAATTTATAGCTTTCTTTTAACTTTTCCTTCTTTTAATATTGTTACGGTGTTATAATTTTTGTGTAGTGTATCCTTTTTTATAGGTCGTAATTTTGCCCCGTCGCCGGTATGCAGTTTCCTCTTTTTATATTTACTATCGTTTTTTCGGATAAGGATTTTTCCGATTTTGGTTTTTATTTTATGATTAGTAGCTGATGTTTCTTTTTTTTTTTTTTTTTGAATGCTGCTGATGTTGCTGGTTTAATTAAATATTATATATGTTTCCTGCTGTTTGATAATTTTAATGTAAATATGGTTCATTATTTCTGTTAATTTCTCGGTGCTGGGTAAGTTTTTGTTGTACTATAGTGTCCCTTGATCATCTTAACCAACCACAGTTGTAAAGGAACTACAAGTGCTACGGAAATGAATTCGAATGAAAACAGCAGATTCTGTAGTCAAGTAGTCAGTTTTACTGTAAGAGGTGCATTATTATGCGTTTCTTTTGACATCCCAACTGCTCGAAAGTGCTGTAGTTTAAAATCCCATGCTGCTATTCTCGGATGACACAAGTGTATTGACCATTTCCAGGTTCTTTTGGCGAAAAGGGAATTACTCTGGATTCAATGGCCGTAATGAGTGGAAACCAAGAACAAAATCCCTTTATAATATTTATGCAAGGAAAGTTAAAAGTTGTCAAACTAAAACCATGGCAACAGAATTGGCGACTAAATACGGGACTTATTATTCTAGTCTCAAAGAGCTGGAATATTTTGATGCAGTCAAATTTTGTGTCATTGATCCCATGCAAAATCTTTTTTTTAGGAACAACAAAAACTGTTTTTAAAGTCTGGATTGAAAGAGGAACATTGACACAAGGAAATTTAGAAACTATTGACAAAAGACTAGGTGATATGATGGCATTAACAGATATTGGAAGAATTTCCAAAAACAAATCAAGTAACCATGGATCATTCAAAGCTCTCGAATGTATCTTTTCATTAAACTGTTTGTGTTGTTATTTACCAGATGAACATTACAAATGTTGGGAGAAGTTTATTTTAGCCTGTAGATCATTATGTAAGCCTGAGTTGTCCAGTTTAGATATAGAGAAAGCAGATATGTTGCTTTTAAGTTTCTGTAAGCAATTTGAAGAGTTATATGGCCAACTAAGTATTACACTTGACATGCACTTACATTGCCATTTAAAAAACTGTATAATGGATATTGGTCCCATCCACGTGTACTAGTGTTTTTTATTTGAACAGTTCAATGGAGTTTTTGGAACTTATCACACCAATAGTAGAGCTGTTGAAATCCAATTTATGAGGCGGATAATGTTAACAAAACATCCGGAAAATTTATTCGTATTTTAAGAATATGTGATAAAAGCATTATAGATTTGTTCAAAATATGAAGTTGAGAAATTTGTAAGTTGCCCTAATGATAAAAAATTAAATCTGTTGATGATTAAGATATTGCATATCTTCTAAAAACATATCAGGAAATGTATCCATATCACATTTTTGAATTAGAATCTCTCAATGACGTTGTTGAAAAATATGGAGTTATTACATTGTTGGGTGAAAGATTTGGATCAAAAGTTGATTGTAGATCATTAAAATTAGCTCATATTCTTGCAAACTGATTTGATGAAGAGTGAGTGAATTTCTGTTTATAGCCGCATCAGCATTATGGCCGCTATTCGCGACTAGACAATGTCAAAAATTAAAAAATATACATACTGAACACATGTTAATTGAATAAGATTTTAAATAAATGATAAGCTGATCAAAGCCAGTTATATCACAGATAATGTTAATACAATACTGGATAGTATATTATAAAATTATATTTTATTAATCAAATTGATTTCCCGTAGGAAATTTAAAATTTTATGTCTGTGGATATTTTTAAAGAGATCTTGCATCGATGATGCTGAATAAAAAGTATCCCTTGTAGAGGCAAAGTCAACACAATCCAGCAAAATGTGCTGAATAGATTGTTGACCCTGACAAGGGACACACTGAGGAGGTTGTTCTCCCTTCAAAATAAATGAATGGGTAAAATAACTATGGCCGATTCTACAGCGTCTAAGGACAACATCTTCACGTCTACTATACTGAGACAAAGGTGTAAATCCTAGACAAGGCTGTACAGAATGTAATTTTTTATGTTCCTTATTGCTCCAATGATTTGACCAATGATCATTGATATAATTGGATATCAACGGTTTAAAATCTGTATGAGGAATTAAACAAGTAGTCATTGGTTTGGATAATGCTGCTTTAGCAGCTGAATCGGCTTTAGTGTTACCTTTTAAACCAACATGGCAAGGCAACCAACAATAATTAATAATTTTATTAAAATCTGAAACAGCATACGTAATAGACGTATGCAGTTCCAGAATTTCACGAATTAAGGGGTGATCTAATTTTCTGCTCTTTATTCCCCGAAGGACTGATAAAGAGTCAGAACATATTAAAAAATTGTTATGAGGCGATCTCGAAATATATTGTAATGCAAGTAAAATTGCTTTAGCCTCAGCCGTAAATATAGAACTTTCATTTGGAGGACGAATATTTAGTGTTTCATCCCCAACAATGGCAGCAGCAGCTACCCGATCACTATCTTTTGATCGATCAGTATATATAAGAAACCAGTGCCGCAATTCCTGTCTAATAACAGCAGGAATCAACAGTGTATGCTTATCTTTAAACAGAGCGAATTCCTGCTGGTAAACTTCTTCACTTGTTTCCGACTTTTTAAATTTTGTGAGATCCTGATTGACTTCTGGTTTATCAAGAAGCCAAGGAGGATCATTTGTTAGTGTTTTTTTATAAGTTTCAGATTTAGTCCACATTTCTCCAATTTAGGTTTTAAACTGATACCTAAAGGTGCAATAGCTTTGACCTATTTATTGTAGAGGTCTTGATAAAGAGGGTGAAAAAACACAATCAAATACCGGATTAGATGGATTTGCATATAATTTTGTAGCATACTGCAGTGATAGTTTATTGCGCCGTAAATGTAATGGAGGCTCATTAGCCTCAACATATAAACTATCAATCCGAGACGTTTTATAAGCTCCTAAACAAATACGTAAACCTTGGTGATGAATTGCGTCAAGGTCTCTTAAATATGATTTGCGAGCAGATCCATATATAATGGATCCATAATCAAGTTTTGATCTGATTAGCGATCTGTACAAATGAAGTAATGTAGTGTGATTACCACCCCAATTTGTATTGGATAAAACTTTTAAAATATCTAATGCCTTTAGGCATTTTGCCTTAAGGCATTTTATATGCGGTATAAAAGATAATTTGGAATCAAATAGGATTCCTAAAAACTTAGCTTCTTTTACAACTTTAATTAGGCTGTCATTGATATACAGCTTCGGGTCATTATGTATTTTGCGTTTGTTGCAAAAATGTATGCAACATGTTTTTGTTTTGCAAAACTTAAAACCGTTTTCCAATGACCATTTTTAAATTTTGTTGAGACAAAGCTGAAGTTGCCTTTCAATAGCATGCATATGGCTCCCTCTACATGAGATGCCAAAGTCATCAACAAAAAGAGAGCCATCTATTTTATTATTTAAAATTTTCGCTAAGCTGTTAATTTTGATACTAAAAAGAGTAACAGATAAAATACTACCCTGAGGGACACCCATCTCTTGCTGAAAGACATCAGAGAATGTTTACCCTAAACGAACTTAAAATTCTCGATTTTCGAGAAGTTTTAATAAAATTTGGGGTATGGCCTCTTAGAACCATGTCGTGCAGATCTTTAAGAATGCCATATTTCCAAGTCGTGTCATATGCCTTTTCTAGGTCGAAGAAGATTGAGATCGCATGTTGTTTATTAATAAAAGCATTTCTAATAAATGACTCCAGGCGAACAAAGTGGTCTAAGGTACTACTGTTGCACCTGAACCCGCATTGGATTTGAGTGAGAAGATTGTTAGACTCAAGATAATAAACGAGTCTATTGTTAATCATCCTTTCCATGGTTTTACAAACACAGCTAATTAAGGCTATAGGCCTATAATTAGATGGATCAGAGTGATCTTTTCCCGGCTTAGGAATAGGTATAATAATTGCTTTGTGCCAAGATGATGTGAAAGTATCACTCTGCCAAATATCATTAAAGATCTCTAACAGAGTGAAAAGACACTGAGGAGGCAAATTTTTAAGTTGATAATGCACATCATCTGGACCAACTGCCGTATCATGTGCTTTGGAAAGTGCATTTTAAAGTTCTTCATACGAAAATATATCATTATATTTCTCAGAATTATCCGATTTAAAGGATAATTTATTTCGTTCTTGGATCTTTTGATATTTTTAAAATTCTAAAGTATAATTAGCCGAAGACGAATTTTTTTTGATATCATCTCAGCAATTATGTTAGAAATATCTTGTTCAGATGTTAAAATTGTATCATTTGTTTTAAGGTGTTTAACATTATCGGAAGAACCTTTACCTTTAATTTTACGCACCATATTCCAAACTTTATTTAGTGGAGTCCGAGAATTGATCTTGGAGACATATTTTCTCCAAGATTCTCTTCTGCACTTTTTAGCAGTTTTTTTAGCTTTCGCACGAAAAATACGGAGCAATTATATATTATTTTGTGTTGGAGACTTATTAAATTGTCTCTCAGCTTGTTTCCTATTTTTCCTAGCTCATTATAACACGGTTTATGGATTCGAGGATTTGCAGAGGTTTTAGGGATGCAAGTATTAGCAATTTCTATAAGGACGTTAGTAAAACTCTAAATTTTATCAGTTTCATGTTCAAATTTCTCAATATTAATCTTTTCGGCACAGAGATTGCGAAACTGATTCCAATCAGCTTTCGTAAAATTCCATCTTGGGATAGTTGTATCATTTGTCCCAGATGTATATTTCAATATAATTGGAAAATTATCGCTTCCACAACGATCATCATGGACTGTCCATGAGAAATCATTCAGAATATTTGGATCAAGAATTGACAGATCTATCGATGAGTATGTACCTGTCGCATCAGATAAAAAAGTTTTTGACCCATCATTTAATATAGAAAGGTCGTTGTTTGAAAGCAACGTTTCTATAATTTTGCTTTTATTATCAAGTCGAGGACTTCCCCAAAGAGGATTATGACCATTAAAATCGCCAACTAAAAGAAATGGTTTAGGTAACTGGTCGACTAAGTTTTGTAAATCAGCAAAATGTAATGCAGAAGATGGACGAATATAAATGGAGCATAATGTTATATTAATTTGCAGCGTCAATCTTAATGCAACCGCTTGAAGATTTGTTGTAAGAGAAATGGGACTGTGAATTGTCCCATTGCGAACAAATATTGCAGCCTCTCCCGATGCTCTTTCAGTATTGGGTGAAAAGGAATGATATTGGTTATAATATCTGAATCGAATATTTGTATCGCACTCTTTTATGTAAGTTTCCTGAAGACAAAATGCTACAGGAATAAAATCTTTAGCTAAAAGTGCAATTTCGTCTAAATTATTTCTAAAACCTCTGCAATTCCATTGAATTATATTTGTTTCATTCATTTTTATTTGGTGTTCGTATTGGTGATATTGGCTGAGAACATGGAGAACATTCCATCTCCTCATCTGAAGAGACATCCCTTTGTCTCGCAAGAACATTCAATCGATGCAATGAATGCTTGGATTTAACGGGTGTAAAACCGTTTTCATCCGATTTTAAGAAATCTTTTTTTGAATGCTTCTTTTTATTTGTTTTTTTATTTTCAACTGATGAGGTTTTATCCTGATCAGTTTTTGTTGCAGATTTGTCTGTAGCATTTGAAGCATATATTTTCTGCTCTTTTGATGTTAATTTAACTTCAGCTTGAGATTTCGATTTTTCCATACTTTTAGTGTTTTTATTTATTTTACTATTTTCTAAAATGTTTGCTGTTTGCGACATAGTAGTAGATTTTTCTTTTGTTTTAGATTGATTTATTTTTTCAGTAGTGTTCTTGTTAGTATTAACAAGCACAGCTTCCGTTTGACAGGCGACACTTTTAAACGTTTTAGGAGAGGCATTCGATGTAACTGCAGCATAGGATGTGGCGGATACTTTCTGTTGATTTAAATATATTTTTTTTGCCTCTACATAAGAAATGTTTTGGTTTCTTTTAATTTTAAGAATTCCATGTTGTGTTTTCCATATTTCACAGTCTATAGAAGATGCCATATGGTTTCCTCCACAGTTTACACATTTTGGAGGAAGTGTACAGTCGTCACCTATGTGATCTTTTGATCGACAACGACAACATGCACTAGTGTTTTTACATGTTCCAAAGCCATGACCATATTTTTGGCATTTATAACATCGCAGTGGATTAGGTATATACTTATTCACCACGATGCTTCAATAACCAGCCTTTATATGTGTTGGTGGAGATGCCATGTCAAAGGTAAGAAGGTATGTGCTTGTTTTAATAACCTTTCCTTCTTTTTTAACTGTGAAACGTTTCACTTGAGAGACACCCTGTTCTTTTAATTCGGAAGCAATTTCGTCTTCCGTCATATCGGACATTATCCGTTCAGGGTCTCTTATTATGCCCCTGCTAAAATTTAGTGTTTTATGCGGAGTTACTTTAACAGCAACATCCGCAAAATGTTTTGATGCCAATAAGTTAATTGATTGTTGCCTGGATCTACATTCTATAAGAAGAAAACCAGATCGCAACTTTTTAATATTAGCAACAGAGCCAGCTATGCCGCTTACAGCTTTTTGCAGTACAAACGGATTTATCTTTATATAGTCATTTGTTGCAGAGTCTACTACAACAAACTTTGTCCATGCGGTACATTTTTCAGTTAAATCATCATCGCTATCTTCTCTCAATCTTTTTGAACTATTTTGGTTTTTACTTTGTGATTCCATGTTGGAGTTAGGTGGTTCATTTTCCTTGCTCCCCACCCGCCAATCCGGAGTGCCAACCAGGGGCGATGCTGAAGTTCCGGGGATACCATCTTGGAACAGCACCAAGGATTAGAAGGAAGATATACATCCTAATAAAATTGCAATGACCAGTTTTAAGATCATCACAAAAGAACAGGATTTGACCCATAAGCCACCGCCTTCTACAGGCAAGAGAAAAAAGACTAAAGTTTACAAAGCACTACGAATGATGAAAAAAGAGCAGAGCTAGAATGAAAACACTATTGTCTTGCCTGTAGGGCTCGGCGTGACCAGCCGATTTGTTGGACACGGGCCTATGCCAACCGTCCTTCTAGATGAAGTAAGGGTCGAAGTGATGTGTTGGACCGTGGAAACCGTAGTAAACAAGGTCCTCAATCACCAGAATTCCGTCCTCCATCATCAAGGATCGCATTCCACGGCAAACAGAATGCCCCATTTTAGTCGCCTTTTACGACAAGCATGAGGTACTAGGGGCTTATTCTAACCCGGGTTCCCCACGGGGAAAGTCAAATCCGAAATTGTAGTTTAACTTTCCATGATTATTTTACGGGAAAACTATTTAATGAAGTGGAATTAACATCCGTTTGACATGTAATGATAATTAAGATTATTATTAATCCTTTTGTTTATTAGACACATTCCTTAGATTTATACCCACACCTGTAATTATTGATTTGCAGGTTAATAAAGTTATCTTACGACCGGTAATATACAATATTATATTTACAGTTCGAGTAAAGTTAAATAATTTGATGTGGTCAACGTCATTTGTCATATACAGTATAAAGATTACACTTCGGAAAAATTGATATTTTTTAATTTTAAAATTAGAAAAAGAACATTTTTCCTTAGTTTTCATGTCAATAGTAATAATAATAATAAGATATAACTTTTAGGCAAAATAAAAAATAAAAAATTGACGACCAGAATAGTCTATTCAAAACATATTTATTGATCTACTTACAGCATTTGATTTTATTAGATTTTAGTTGTCACTTTTCCTTGGGCATACATTTAGCTGTGATATTTTCAAATTCTTTATTCTATTTATACAAATCCATAAAATTATTATTATTATTATTATTACCTCGTTCTTTTTAAACGTTGCATCATTCTAAAATCGGGGTCATTTTCTTTTAAGCTATCATAATATATTTCGCGTAAAATAATTTCAGAAAAAATATCTTATTTTTTTCTTTATCCAAGCATTATTTGTCATCGGGCAGTTGAAAAGAACTATGTTACAAACTTAAAACATTTAGCTGTGATTTTTCAAATTCTTTTTTCGATATATAAAAATCCATAAAATTATTATTATTTTTATTATTATTATTATTATTTCGTTTTTTTTAAAATGGTATCATTCTAAAATCCGTATCATTTCCTCTTAAACAATCAAAATATATTTCGCGTAAAATACTTTCAGAAAAAATATCTTTTTTTTTTTCCTTATCCAAGCATTATTTGCCATCGGGCAGTTGAAAAGAACTATGTTACAAACTTAAATTGTGTTAACATCTTCCAAAAATCAAGGAATTGAATTCCGCCATAATTTGTAAGTTTTCACGGTCATTTAATTTTAACTGCGAATAATATTGCACAAAAGAGCAAAGGCGATTGAATTTTTATGTATTGATTTTTAATCGGTTCCACAGTAAGTTCCGTAATAATCAACCGGTAGTCTGTCCAGTCCGACTTGATATTTAAATCATTTCAAAAATGTCGATGATAAAATTAATTTTCGTGTTTTTGACAAGTTAAATCTAATTGCGTATTTTTTGTTATAGCTATGCAACTTACCGCAATTGTAGAGTCCCTCCAGTCCGACGTAATAAAATAATTTATTTCTTTAAAAAAATCAAAGATATAATCGATTTTTGACAAGTTAACACTCATCACGTATTTTTTAGACAGCTATACAACCGACTGCAGTCACAATTCTCAACTCAATATGTTCATCAGATTTATGTGTTTCTGGTTCGAATAAATAACAGCGATACTCCTAATTCATCATTAATAAGATTGTCAGCTGCTTTCGTAAATAATGACGAACTATTTGACATAAAAAGCTACATGTCAGAGTCGTTACAATCTTCTACATACGTCGATATCATAATTGTTACTACTGTCTATTATATATAGATACAACTTCTAATACTGCAATGACGTCACACATTTATAACTCAAAACGAGGTGTTTCACTTTGCGATCAAGGGAAATTAAAAATTGTGGATTTCAAACTGCTATTACTTTTTAATTTTGTCACAAATTTTGATGCGGTTTTCAGTATTGTGATATTTAAATAATATAGGAAACCATTGTGATAAAAAAAGAATTTTAGTTACAGGCCTTGAGTTCCGCCTTTCAAACCACTCGGCCACCGAGGACCTAGATCTATTGGGAAAATTACATATTATTCCTGGTAAAAAACTAGACCCGATAATTCTGTTTTTCTCCTAATATGAATTAGAAAATTTGAAAAGCGTAAAAGCCCATGTAAGGTTTAAAAAATTATATTCAACTAGATGCCTATAGGCCTTAACGCTTAACTAAATGCTTATTAAACATAACGCTTTCCTGAAGTTATTTCCAAAATTATTTGGAAAGCGTAAAAGACAATTAATTACGGGAACTTTCCAAGTTTTCCTAAGCTTTAAGCTGCCGCAATACTTATTAAGATATATCTAATCACATTTTATTTACAAGTACGTAATATGCATATAGCAACTATAGTACAATAAATAATTTCCAAAATCATTCGCCATTTCGCTACACTTATGCAGCTATGACCTTGACCTTTGAACCTAAGACCTTGACCCATATATCAAAATGTTAATATACATTCTTAAACAAAAAGTGAATAGTTTTCAAGATAATTATCAATTTCAGTCTTCTTATGCAGTTATGACATACCCCTCTGAATGTATGACCTTAAATCATATATCAAAAATATTGTCATATCAATAACTTCAACATTCTAATATACAATCATAAACATAAAGTTTATAGTATTCAAGATAATTAACAACCCCAGTGTTCTTATGCAGCTATGATCTTTACCTTTGAACGAATGATTGAATTATACATCAAAGTAATCGTCATGTTGATACCTAGAATATTATAATATTCACGCCTACACAAAGGAGTTTTTAAGATAAATAACATGATCAATATTCAAATGCAGTTTTGAATTTGTCCTGTAAATCTTTATTAGAGTGATCGCAATACCAATGCCTAGAATATTCTAATATACATGCCTTTACAGAAATTTATATTATTTAAGATAATTAACAATTTCAATCTTTTAATGCAGTTATGACCTTATCCTTTAAACATATGACCTTGAACCTGTATCAAAAGGATCGTCATATCAATACCTACAATATGATAATATACATGCTTATACAAAAAGGTAATAGTTTTTAAGATATTTAACTATTTCAATCTTCGTATGTAGCTATGACCTTTTACTATGAATGTTTGACATTGAATCTTACATCAAAATAATCATCATATCAATACCGACAATAAATTAATATTATACATTCCTATACAAAAAATTAAAAGTTTTCAGGATAATTAATTATTTAACTATTCGTATTCATCAATGAACTTGTCCTTTGTACGAATGACTTTTAAAATTATACCAAAATGATTGTCATACCACCACCGTTAATATTCTAATATACATCATTACAAAAAGTTAATGGTTTTCATGATAATTAACAATTTCACAATTCGTATGCAGCAATGAACTTGACCCTTGTATTTTTGACCTTGAATCATACGTCATATTTATACCGTCAATATTCCGATACATGCCTATACAAAAAAGTTAAATTATAAATAATTTTCAAGATCATACAGAATTTCACTGTTCGTATGCAGCAATCACCTTGGCCTTTGTACGTATGACCTTTGATCATAAGTCATATCAATACCGACAATATTCTAATATACACGCCCATACAAAAAGTTTAAATAAAATTCAGAATAAACCTACAAAACTACATATTGCTTTTGCCAATAATACTGCAATAAGAAAATGTTTCCCCTTGCAAATCTTAATATCTGAAGTAGTATGATTTAGTAATTGGATTTCCAAAAAGTCGAATCAACTACTATGGATGTGCCATATGTGAAAATTTCGGAAAATCATTCCTCATCAGTGACACTTGGGGCCAAAAAGTTAAATAGAAAATAACATAAGCCAAACAGTATATATAAAACACAAATACCTGTTAAATTTTGATGTGTGCTACAAATGCAAATTTCGGAAAATATATCTATATATTAATTATATGAATCCAAATTCAGCTTGAGGGCAACAACGCTTAAGTTTTCAATAAATTTCAAAAATTAAGACGGCTGAAAACTTTGATATTTTTTTCTGTCTTATATTGAACTTTAATGAAAGACGATTGATTCTGAGTAACATCACCCAGACGGTTTTTGGTTCTAATTACCTGCCAATCAACAACATTTAGCGAAATGTTTATTTAAAGTTATAACGATGTAACTCTATAAACGATGATTTACACACGGTCAATTTACGTTATGGTAATGACGAGATACAGAGTGAGTGAGCGAGCAAGTGAATGCATGTTTTTAGCCGCGTCAGCAAATTTGCAGTAAAATCCATTACAAATAATTTAATAAAAAAAGCACCAGAAAAATCACAGACAAGCTATATAAACAACACTGGAAAATTAAACTAAGTAAGTTAATTTCCCGAAGGAAGCTTAAAATCTATGTTTACTGACATTTGTAAAAATAAAAAACACAGACCTAGTTAAAATGAAACCTATATTTTTACTGAATGAACTAAATGACTTTGATTTTATTTATACTCAAATAAATTATCTTAATAACCTCTCTATGGAATATGTTTATGTTTATTTAATCGATTGATCCACTTGAAACTTTCCTTGTTAATGACGTCACATAAAGTAAAAGATGGCGAAAGTGTATATGTTTTTCACAAAATCAATTTATAAAGGACATAATAAACCTTAAAACGTTTCGAGTTGCCTTAAAATATAATACAATAAAAAACGTAAACAGAAATATTTTTGATGATAAATATAAGGAATGACATTTAATTGTCAATTTTTAGGGTCGACGCAAAGAAATTTTCCATAAACCCTTTATTATTTGTGGCAAATTCATCACATCAAAAATCTAGAAAAATTAGTCCGTTCTTTGATGAAGACTGAGATGCAATAAGAAAATTCGATCTAAATTAGATGTTTTGCCTGCCTACAAACGAATTAAAGAATCAAAAAGCTTTCCTAAAACAACAACAGACTTCTTCTGAATGATGTAAATGATGATTGTCATTAGTTGATACCTTTTAGATAAAAATTACATATGGTATTTCGTTTTAACTAGAGAACAGTATCTATATCGCCAATGTTTACACAATACGATGAAACCACACTGCTACTTCGTCCATTTGTTTGTCTTTTAAACAAGCTTTATCTTTGACTCAAATGAAGACGTTCTAGTGCAAGCTCTTTTGTTTTGGGTCTTGATGTTTTTCCTAGAACTGTTTTTGGCAAGCAGTCGAAAAAGAGGTAATATTTGGGAGTTGCACCAGGATATACAGGGGAAAGTACAAGTTCCTTTTGGAATAACTCATCAATAGCCTCCTCAGACAAATTATGACCAGGTCTTGGAACAATGCATGCGCATAACTGTTGAAACATCAAGTCATCCAGAATTACTGTGACAACAACTTCTTGTACATCCGGGTGTTTCTGTATGATGCTTTCTGGATAGGATAGCAACATAAAATCTTCACCGATTTTTATAATTTCAGATTTCCTTCCATGAACAATAAGTTCGCCATTTTCGTTCATGTACCTAATATCATTTGTTCTGTACCATCTAGAAGGTAGATATACAGTATCATTTTTTTCTCTATCATTTAAGTAAAGCAGGTGCGTACTACAATGTCGGACACAGACCTCCCCTGTTTGGTTAACCGGTAAAATGGCCCCAGAATCATCGACTATTTTGATTTCAAAACCAGGAAGAGGGGTTCCTACGGTATAATTTTCATGCGTTTGACCCTTTTCTTTTATCAATCGAGTTACTATACCGATTTCTGTCATTCCATAAAAAATAACTAGTTTCTCGCCTATAATATTTAGTATGTTGGCACAAGAGGACGGTACTGGAATTGCACCTGTCAGTAAAATTTTCAGTGATTTTGCCCAAATGCTTTCTTCTTTTGATCTTTTTGATAGTTCGAGTATGCTTGGAACACTTATAAAAGCAGCTGTACACTTTTCTGATTGCACTGCATTCATGATACATTTGTTCATATCAGAGCGGCTTGTAAAACCCAGAATATTTGTACAAGTGACTCTGGTGATACCTTTGTACAAATAAATGTGTGGAAATCCGCCTATCCAATCAAAATTATTACCGTTAAAAAATATGTCATTTTCATTCATTTCACCTGACTCAACTGCATTGCTAGCGAAATCAAATAAATTGATGTAAGTGAGCTGAATTAGCTTTGGTGTTCCAGTGCTACCGGAAGTCAGCAAAATTGTGGCAATACTGTCTGGGTCTAAGTCTGGAAGTACAACTTCATCTTCATTTTGCCCCATCTTTAAAATTGTTTGAATTGTACAAACACTCTCCTGGTCTCCCGGTACTCGCGTTAATACAAAATAACGAAGAGATTGTATTTCTATACTTTTTGCTGAACCATCGGGTAAAATTTCCTCTATAATATTACGAGATATCATCCAGTTAATGCCATCTTGTCCAGGATCGCATATGATAGCAGCACATCTTTCACACTTTTTGAATACTCTGATTATATCGCTTCCATCTTTACAATAAAACATGAATAACAAAGGTATGCAGCCCGCTAACTGAGTTCCATAAATACATACCATAGCAGTCGGTCCGTTCGGCAGTGATACTCCCACAATATCTCCATGACGTAAGCCTAGTTTCCGTAAACCTCTAGCAAAACAACAAGCTTGTGTATAAAGATCCGAACATGTTATTGAAGATCTTTTTTCCAGGTTATAGGTGTCATATACAATACAAGCGACCTTTGATGGAGTGTTTTCCGCATGATATCTTAGTCTCTCCTTGACTGTGTAATAAAACACTTCTGATGTTTTTGGTCTATTACTGTAACTAACGCCTTTACTTAAACTCATCTTGTTCTTTGAAGCCTTAGTATTTGCTTATTTGACAAAGTTGCAGAGGCAATTGACGACTTCCAATTTATATCAAACCAGTGTTCATTACAAACACTCCATCCAATAGTTGTACTATATGAAAAATGGATTAAAAATACATTATATGATGTAATCGAAAAAAATTGTTTCTATTAATAACATCCGATTTAATAAATAACCAAATTCGGATCAATATCTTATTACCTTACATAACGTAGTAATAATCATTTTAATACATTAATGTGCATTTTTATAACATTACTTACAGCTGATAAATGTTTTAGATATTGATTTTAAAATGCACTTGGCAACCAAAGATGTTTTACCATGGAACAAGACAAAAAAGCATATAATATTATGCAAACTGATATCCTTTTTTAACATATACCCAAAAGTTTTAACCACACTTATTAAAATGCAAAGCAAAATCTTTATCTTAATGTTTTAATTGGCGATGTTCTAGTGAATCCCAAGCCATAACCTTTAAGAGAGTACATTAAGCAACTATACTCCCTTAAAATTTTTTAACAAGAAACCTGTTGTAAATGTCCAAAATTAGTGTGTGTGTGTGTGTGTGTGTGTGTGTGTATTTGAGAGAGAGAGAGTGTGTGTGTTGATGTTTAAAGTTGCATTAGCAATTTTGCAGCTATCTGCGCCTAGAAAAGTTATATTATATATATATATATATATATATATAGTCCACAGTTAGTTTTTGTTGTGTACAGAAAAATATATCAATAAATAAAAATTTCACATGACCAGTTCTTAAAAAACAATTTGTATTGTCACTTGCGCTTTCATGTCTTACGACAATCTTCAGGTGACTATGAATGCTTTTGAATGACAACGAGTTTTACTACGTAAAATTATTATGACGTCATCGATACAAAGGGGACATAATAAACGTCACTGGTAAAATCGGAGGTAGTTAACTGCAGTGTTGACGTAAAAATTAATGAATTGATTCAATTTTTGAAATACGTTAATAAATAAATGTTTTTAAGTTAACTATGTCCATTTAAAACTGGTTTAAATTTATGAATGAAAAACAGTTCTTTGATTGTCCGTTTAGTATTATCACTATCCATCAATTTATAAAAAGGAAAAACTGAAAACTGCTTATTTCCGCAAATGTCTAAATGTTCACTCAGAGGGATTTGGCGAAGATTTGGTTGTCTAATTTGTTGCCGGTGCACTCTTATTCTTTCGGAGAGGGTATTTCCGGTTTGACCAATGTAGATCTCATTACATCCAGGACACTTTATACAATATATAAGGTTTTTACTTTTACAAGTCATATTTGTATTGGCATAAATTTTCACCCCACCGTTGTTACATAATTCACTACCAGTATGTATATATGCACATGTTCCACACCTGGCATCATCGCATTTCTTCACTTCAAATTTCTTTATTTTTTCATTAAAAACAAACCTTGCTTTGGTCAAGAACTGTTTTAAATTTTTAGGCTGACGTTTGCTTCTGATGGCAGTTTCTTTTGATATTAGGTCTTTCAATTTTTGACTCTCTTGTATGATGGGGAGGTTAGATTTTGCAGTACGGAATATATCCGGTTAGTATAGTTGTCAGCTGTCGGACCAAGCCAAAGTGACCTCTATAGACAGGTGACCACTATGGACTGGTTTTCAGCAATTGTCAAGTTATCTCCCCTTGCAGAGAAAAACTGCCATGTTAAGTAAATAATGCACTATATTATGCGGCATAATGCCAGTAGCTGACTTTTGTTTGCAAGCAATTTATCAGTTTATTTTTTCATGTGATATGTAATCAGCATATGGACTAAGTATTTTAATAAAATTTCCAAATGTCCCTTTTATATATAAAATATTTTCAAGATTGTATATAAGTGAACTTTGCATATTCTCAACTGGGGCGTGGGCATTTTGAACAAGTGGAACATTCTCAAATGGAGATTTAATATCAGTGAAATATTCTCAACTGACGATTTTACACAAGTGAAAGACTTTCAACTGGAGATTCCATAAATACATGAAGATTAATAATAAAAGAATGCATAAAGTGCACTGAATTTATTCAGTTTTATGTACAACTCATGTGTCATGCTTGCAAGCACCACGTTACACTAGCACATATACATGTAATAATTATCAAACATTTTAAAAAGCACTACAAAAAAAAATAATAATCAATTTTGTTGTAAAAAATGCAACGATTTGAAATCTTTGGTATCAAAAAATATATCGAGTATTCCAGGTCAAGTTCAATGAATTTGCTAAAGCACTAATTAAAATATTTTGAGAAAAAATGATGGAAAATTAAATGTCTAGTACTACTGTCTAAAGGTTTCAATAGATCCACGCATGTTCAAATAAAAGCACTAAAATTTTTAAACATCTTTAGAAGCACTTAAATATTTACACACACTGGAAACTATGAGAAGCAATTACGGTTGAGTATTAAAAAACAGGTTTGTTGAAAAGGTCATTGATAGAAGTATGTTTCACCTTTAAACTCATGGAAATGTCTGTTAACGATTTTTGCAGGTCCATAATATGTTTCAACATAATTGAATGTCCATTTACAAGCAAATTCTTTCAACTTTAAGGTGTATTCATGTGCTTCCCTAAGGGAAGGTGCTGTTGTGGTTTCCTCATTGTCACTATCACTGTCCGAATGATCATTTGCATTCTTCTCAGCACTCTGATTAGATATAAGTTCTGTATCTGTAGTATCCCAGTAACGGGCAACATCTGTGGTTTGTAAGTCTTTTTCAATCATGACTAGTTCACTAAATTCGAAACAAACGGTTCACATGACATTTTAAGCACTGCAAGCGGTACATCATCGTTATCATCATTTACATCAAAGCATTCCTTAGCTGGATTTGGATTTATATAATTTTGGAACTTTAGATTCATTAATTTCCAACTGTTTGGCTGATGTTTTTTATTATCAAACTTTTCGGTCTTAGTGTCACTGATGAGGAATGAATTTCCGAAATGTGCACATCTGGCACATCAAAATTCAACTGGTATTTGTGTTATATATTTACATTATCACTAATGTCAGCCTGTTCGGTATTACTTGTGTCATTAGTAAATCCAGCATTTACAAAACATTTCACAATAGTTGATGTCTGCACTTCATTCCAGGCCTAATTAATCCAATAAATTGAGTCCAGAAGGGAAATCTTTCTTAATATTTGTGCACCAGTAAGTGTTGTGTCCAAGTCAATTTGAGTAAGCAAATATTGTAACTGTTTTTTTTCGGTACTTAAGTTTCACATTTTGAATAATGACCTAGTCAATTGGCTGCAGAACTGATGTTGTATTCGCCGGAAAAAATTGTAACTTCACATTTGTCAGAGTGATCTTGGGCCGAGCTAGGGCATTATCCAGAAACAGAATTACTTTATGGTTTTGTCTTTTCTTTTTTTATCGAATGTTCTTAGCCAGTCTTCAAACAAGTAGGTTGTCATCAATGCTTTACTGTTAACCCTGTAGGTCATTGGCAACTTGTACTTTTTAATGTTTTTCATACATCGCGGATTGTTTGTTTTTCCATTGTTACTCGATACTTAGCACGTTTGCCACCACTACAATCTTGTCCTTTAATTAAGTAAGATTTGCCACAAGATTTGGTACGAGTCCTTAAAACCAGTCCTGATTCGTCCATATTGTAAACTTAACTTAAGTTTGCTTTCCAGTCATCATCAAAAGAATTGTCTACATCGACTTTTTCACCATTCATTTTCCTAAAGATAATGTTATTTCCTTTAAGAAATGATTGTAGCCACCCATTTAGATTATTAGCAAATTTTAGTGCTCTTTCTTGGATCATTTGTCCAGTGATGCTGATACTTCTGGTTGAGTTGTCCTTGAACCATTCCCACACTAAGTTATTAATTTGTTCATTTCCAGTTTTTTTGTAATTTGTGTTTTCTATCTAAAGGAACATGTTCCTCATAATCATTTAACACATCAGCTTTTCGTTTTTACACAGTTTGAATTTGTATTTGATTTTTAATAACTGTGTTTATATCATATAGAGAAAAAAGATACATTCTAAATATTATTTTAATTTGATTTACAAGAATGTGTGTGTGTGTGTGTGGGGGGGGGTGTTATTTCAAAAAAATGAATAAAAAAAAATTTATAAAATTTTCTTTTTAATAAAACTGAATTTTTTTTTAAAATTCAAAATCTGATCCTATATATCTTAAAACAGACTTAAAACTTATACGGTAAATAAACAAATAAATAAAACAAGTTTGTAAATTTTTTTGCATTGTTTTATATTCACGACTGAAGTTAACAAAACAAGTACAATAATTTTTCTCAACAAATTATTTTAATCATCAGAAAATTATTTTTTCTTACCTCACAACTTCCACTCTTTCCGCTAAAGTTAAAGCTTTTCTCTTCTAAGATGACATTGTGATAATGAAAAAATGTATTCCAGAGCTTAATTTAAGGGACATTATTACTCCAAGGTGCCATGTCGGCGATAATTATGGATAATTAACTAATGGTAGTTTATTTCTCCTGTCGGTCTGATGGTTCTTTGTTTTGATAACATAAACATGTCAATGGTAATTGTCGGCACGAAACCACACCATGCGGCCTGGATATGTCACAGAAGATTCTTTGATACAAACAGTAACCAGGAAGTGAAAAGTCTTTATCAGTTACACGTTTGAAGAGAGAAAACTCTACTTCCGGTCTACATCATTGACAGTTATACAGACAGTGATGATCGCTATAGACAGGATTTTAGTGCAAACGAGACGAAAACTGGTGACCGTTAACCCACATTAGACAGTTGACCACTCTGGAGAGGCGTTTTATATAATTAATTGTAACGGGACCGATAAAAACTGACCGTTATATGGAGTGAACCGTCATGGACAGGTGACCGTTAACACAGGTGTTTTATATATATATATATATATATATATATATATATATAGATATATATATATATATATGAATGATGAAATTGTACCACAAAAATGGATAAAATAAATAACAACTCCTCATATTACCTTCAACTTTTTTTTAACTTATAACATAATATAAAGCCCTGTTTTAAAAAGAAAATAAATTTATTTAAGATTTTATAAGAGCAAGTGAAAAATTAGATTTCAAATAGTCTTGCATCGAAGACACTGAACTACCCCTATTAGGTGCAAAGTCAACCTAATCTCGCTGAAGAGTTTGATGAGTTTCATAAGTGACACAATGAGGGGTTGTCCTCCCTTTAAGATAACAGTAAATATGTCGACTGAGGTCGATTTTACACCACATTTTCACCCATTCTCACTGTAACGAAGGTATTTATACAAAACAGAGGTAAACTGAATATAGCTTATTGTGATGTTTGTTATATCAATGATTTAACCAATGATATAATTTTGATATTAATTTGTTTGAGGACTTAACAATAAGCAATTGGTATTGATAAAGCTTTCGCAACTAAATTGCCTTTTTGTATTTACGAAATTTAGGGTGATCATATTTCCAAATTTTCTGTAGGACAGATAAAGAGTCAAAACAAACTAACATTTGTTTTGTCACCAGAGATGGCAGCTGAAGCTGTATGGCAATCATTTTTTGATTCATCAGTAGTGTCATAATAGCGACTAATGATAAAAGTATTAATAATAAAAACAAATAATAATATTTAGCATTCCTCGTCGGATTTTCCGTTCTTTCATATGTTCGTCATCTATCTTGGTTTCTTGTTAGTGTGTGATGTCCTCTGCATATGTGTCGGCCATGATAATGCCCAGACTAATTATGTAAGGTAAATACATCATGGAATTGTCATAGTTATTTCACCGGTCAGAGGGTCGGTTTTTCACTAACTAGTGGCCCGGAGTCTTTTTTTCTATTTAATTTTTGATATTATCACATAAGATTGGAAGATTGAGATTTCGATTTTGGATTTTAGAAAATAGCTAACGATGCAATAGCATCAACGGTTTAATGCTATTGGTAAAGAGGATACAAACATTACCAATGTCGGATTTGCAAATATTTTTGTAGCATATTGCGGGACGAATTGTTTCAAGTACTGGCTTTTGATTCACAGCTCGTCTCGCCGCCCATATACCAATTGGTTTGGGCTGATTCTTGTGACAGTCTTTGAACTCAAAAGGCCAGTACCTCAAAGCTCTCTTAAGACTTACGAATAAGTAACGTGTACTTACAATGATCTTAAAAAATTCATCGGAATCTCGAAGCATTGGTAAGAAGGACCGTAACCGAAACGTTCTCTAAACTTTAAGAGAGGAATGGACCCCCCTTATCTCCAACTTACCATCCGTATCCAGGTGGTAGACAAAAGATAACATTGTCTATTTTAATTGCAATTGGCGCGTGTTATTGAATATTTGAATTAAACGATAAAACTTTAATAATTTTTACACATACATACACACATACATACATACACAAACACAAAATACCATTTATTGTATTATAAAAAATACAGATTGATTTTTTCAGACAAATTTATTGTGTATATACCCATAGGGTAGCTTAGTTGGTTGCTCATTCCTCATTCCGTTTGTAGAATGTTGCTTTCTCTCCACAAGTTTTCTTTTTATTGTTATTTATAGTGTCAGATTTAGTAAATTGCTATAGTACGCGGGTGTTACAGGAAATACAAGTTAAACAATTCATGTACTCGTTCAGCCACGAATGTAATGACAGAAATTGACACCATGCTTTTTTGAATTGATAGAAGGTCTGCAAAGGTTTTAGTTATAATGATTTTTACCGAATAAACTGTTATTAAATTGATAAATAAGTCATTTTCTATTTTTTAGATTTATTTCATTAGTTGTCGAACAAGTAATGTTCAGATGGTTTCTGTTTTAGCATATTTACAGTTAAGTTCCACACATGCCCTTATTATCGACAATTATAGCTGTAATATTCCAAGGCTATTGTATTAATTTCAGTTAACGACACGGAGTTTTTAATTTTTAACTTATAACACTTTAAGAATTATTCATCAAGAAACGATTTACTTTTTATTCTTTAATATTCACCTTAAAAGATACTTAAACAATATTACAGATTTAACGATTTTGCCAACGGAACGAACAGTATAATATTAACTATTCTAAGAGAGTTTTTAGTATGTTTTCGAGATACATCCATCGTAACTTATACTTACGAAACACATACTTAAATATAGGATTTACGAGAGCTTCGAGATACTCACCCTAGGATTTTTACCATGTTAGAAATGATGTGATAATGTATGTCACAAAACAGTCAATCCAGTTTTCTAAACACCTCAATATAATAATCTATAGACAAAGTAGAACGCTCTAAAAAGCAATCATACGCTCATATTGGTGTTGAAGATCAAGTACAACGTAAAATTAATCCAGAATTTATAATGTGTGTGTAAACCTTCATCCCTGTTTTTTTTATTAAACAATTTAATGCTTAGTAAAATTATAATCCTTTCAAACACAAACCTCGCACTTAAAGTGAAATAGAAAAATAGTGATTTGAACACCAATTAAGATTCTTTTATTTGTCTCGATGTGGTCTTTTCTCGGTAAGTAGAGGAAACCGGAATGACCTCATGAAAACTACCAGCTGACAAAGTTTCTAACACTTGGATCAGCCAAAGTATAATTTGAATTTTGGAGTTAAAAAGCTTCACATGGACTCTAGACCATTCTGCAAATAATGCTCCCCATAAATTTGATGAGATTGTCCATAAATATTCTAAAAACCCAACCATCTGTCGTAACCCTTTTACTTTTTCGTTTTTTTATTAAAAATCGATATGAATTTTAAATTAATTCAAAATTAAATGAAATTAAAATCGAAAAAAAAACATTAATAGGATAAAAACAGGATAAAATGTTATTTTTAATTATATTTTTCGCAAGCTGGTACATTGTAAGCTATTTAAATTACCATGAATTAAAAAAGAGATAATTGAATTAAAGGTACAATATGACGTTATGTATGTTTGGTTAAAGCTGCTAGAAAACTGTTTTGATTAACCTTCACTTTCTGAAGCAGCTAAGACAACACCCTGTATGAGTAAGAAGATAAAATTTAAAGGAGAAGATAAAATTATTTTTAATTGTAGATGTGAAACGATTCACTGGTGCAGTCCGCTGTGTTAGGATTGTTTATACTTTGTTACCGGAATTCGGTTCGGTTCATTCCAGAAATTAATCACGTCAAATATCTTGGCAGCCTCTACAACCGACGATGTTAACTAGACAAAAAAATGAGTTCAAATTGCCATTATTAGCTAAGTTCAAATTGTCAGTATTGATGTATTTTGGAATCAGGTCTTCAAAAGTTAACGGAAAGGAAGTAAATATATAACACAAATATATAACACAAATACCAATTAAATTAAGATGTGCCAGAAGTGCACATTTCGGAAATTCATTCCTCATCAGTGACACTAAGACCTAAAAGTTTGATAGATAAAAAACGTAATCAGAAATATATCCACTCACATTCATTCATAAGTAGCTTATCTAATACGCATGAAGTAACTGTAGTGCAATGAATAATTTCCAAATCATTAATCAATTTCAGTATACGTATGCAGCTATGTCCGTGACCTTTGAACATATATGACCTTGAACCATATATGACTGTCATGTCAATACCTATAATATTCTAATATTCATGCCTATGCATGAAATTAATAGCTTTCAAGATAATTTATAATCTTAGTATTCCTATGTTGATATGACCTTGACCTTTGAACATATTACCTTGAACCATATATCAAAATGATCATTGTCGTAATACCTACAAAATTCTAATATACATGCCTATACAAAAAAATGTTAGTTTTCAAGATAATTAGTAATTTAAGTCTTCTTTTGCAGCTGTGACCTTGACCTTTCAACAAATGACCTTGAGCCATATATCATAGTGATAATTGTCGTAGTACCTACAATATTCTAATATAGACGCCTATACATAAAAATAATAGTTTTCAAGATAATTAGCAATTTAAGTCTTTTTTTTTGCAGCTGTGACCTTGACCTTTAAACATATAACTTTGAACCATATATCAAAATGATCGTGATGTCAATATCTACATTATTCTTATATACATGACTAAACAAAAAATTAATGATCATTGTTGCAATTTCTACAATATTCTAATATACATGCCTCCACAAAATGTTAAAAGTTTTCAAGGTAATTAGTAATTTTGAAAACTTTTAACATTAAATCTTCTTTTGAAGCTGTGACCTTGACCTTTCAACATATGACCTTGAACCATATATCAAAATAATCATCATGTCAATACCTACAATATTCTAATATACATGCCTATACAAAAATTTAATGGTTTTCAAGATTATTAGCAATTTAATTCTTTTTTTGCAGCTGTGATCTTGACTTTTCAACATATTACCTTGAACCATATATAAAAATAATCACCATGTCAATACCTACAATATTTTAATATACATGCCTATACAAAAAGTTAATGGTTTTCAAGATTATTAGTAATTTAAGTCTTCTTTTGCAGCTGTGACCTTGACCTTTTAGCACATGACCTTGTACCATATATCAAAATGATATTGTCGTAATACCTACATATTCTTTTATACATGCCTATACAAAAAGTGAAGTTTTCAAGAAAATTAGCAATTTAAGTCTTTTTTTGCGGCTGGACCTTTCAACATATGACCTTGAACCATATATCAAAATAACCGTTGTCGCAATACCTACAATATTCTAATATCCATGCCTATACAAAATGTTACTAGTTTTTAAGATAATTAGCAATTTCAATCTTTTTTTTTCAGCTGTGACCTTGACCTTTCAATATATGACTTTGAACCAAATCTCAAAATGATAGTTGTCGCAATATCTACAATATTCTAATATACATGCCTCTACAAAATGTTTAAAGTTTTCAAGATAATTAGCAATTTAAGTCTTTTTTGGCAGCTGTGACCTTGACCTTTCAACAAATGACCTTGAACCATGTATCAATATGATCGTTGTCACAATACCTACAATATTCTTATATACATGCCTATACAAAATGTTATTATTTTTCAAGATAATTAGCAATTTAAGTCTTTTTTGCAGCTGTGACCTTGACCTTTCAACATATGACTTTGAACCATATATCATAATAATCCTTGTCACAATACCTACAATATTCTAATATACATGCCTCTACAAAATGTTAAACGTTTTTAAGATTTTTAGCAATTTCAGTCTTTTTTTCAGCTGTGACCTTGACCTTTCAATATATGACCTTGAACTATATATCAAAATGATCGTTGTTGCAATACCTACAATATTCTAATATACATGCCTATACAAAATCTGTTAATACTTTTTAAGATAATAAGCAATTTAAGTCCTCTTTTGCAGCTGTGACCTTGACCTTTCAACATATGACCTAGATCCATATATCAAAATGATCGTCATGTCAATATCTACAATATTCTAATAGTCATGCCTATACAAAAAGTTAATAGTTTTCAAGATATAGTGACAAATATATAATTTTTAGCATTTTAGCAATTTCCCAACTCAGTGCCTTACAATTTCCCCATTTTAAGCCCCATGGTTATCATTTGTGCAAATCTGAAAAAAGATGACCTAAGGATGTTATAAATGAAATAACTAAGGTATATCTCTTATAGATTCAGAGGAGAAGATTTTCAAAGTTTTTCACTCTTTCCCCCCTTATGGAGCCCCAAGAGGACATAACTCCTTCGTTTATGCAAATCTGAAAGGGATTTTCCAGGCATGATGGTTACCAAGTTTCATTAAATTTGGCCCAGTGGTTTTGGAGAAGATTAAAATGTGAAAAGTTAACGCACGACGGACAAAGATGGATAGCAATAGCTAATCTGAGCTTTCAGCTCAGGTGATCTAATAAATCCAAATCCAGCTAAGGAATGTTTTGCATAAGGTACAAACCTTAGTTTAAATAAATTTTAAATTTTAGACGGCTGAAAATTTTGCTTCTTGGTACATATTCCGACAGCACAAAGTACTGCCTATTGAGTTATGGATACCCTTGGGGAGTTTTGCTCCACCAGCAGCGGTACCCGCTCAGAGGTAGTAAATATATAACACAAATACCAGTTAAATTAAGATCTGCCAGATGCGCACATTTCGGAAAATTCATTCCTCATCAGTGACACTCAGACCTAAAAGTTTAATAGATAAAAGCATAAGCCAAACAGTGAGTAACTGATTCTTTCTATTTATGTATTTATGCTATTTATACCGGTCACTGGTACCTTTACGTTGCCCGCGCAGTTGCACGTGTGATTGAACTCCATATTTCAGAGTCATTTCGGAATAACTATCAATATATCAATATATATATATTTCTTTCTACCTTTCTACAGAACAATTTCTCTTTTCCTATATCTTGGCAATTTAAAAATTTTGAGTATATGAAATTTAAAAAAAAACAAGCAGAGGTCAAAACAATTTATTTACATAAACGTTTTCTGTTAAAAGAAATAAAGATGTTCTGACAAATAAAAAAATCAATGTTGATATGAAATAAAGCCAATATATACAAAACTTCAGATAATACACAAGTTATCTCCCTTTACCGGTAAAGAAGGGAGATTCTGAGAACAGAGCTTCAATTTGACGATGCTGCATTTGGAACGTTTACCAGTGCAAAATGTAAAAAAGAAACTGCAATTGATGATGGCTATTTTTATTGCAATAAATTTCACTTTTCCACTGTGAAGAAAACCAATATCTATCACTTTCCCGTGACCAAAATTCACTTGGTACGGAAGACGGGAAATGAGAATCCTAGAGCACTGCTTCTAAACGTATTAACATCGAACGGTTGATTCAGTTGTCTGAAACATCTAAAAGCAAAGATTCAAGAAAGTAAATTTTCATTAGGTTCAAGAATACTTACCGTTTGCATGCTTTATATGGTCTGAAGTTTTTGCAAAAAAATTCCAGATTTAGAAAATATGAATTGTTGCAATACTCTACATCAATTTGTACCTTCTACAACAATAGCAGAGAAAGTATACACTGTATAATAGTATAGCAGTTTCTTCTTTTAGATTTGACGTAGAATTTAATCATAATAAGCACTGCTTTGTTTTAAAACAATTTCTTTGATACTGTCAAAAGTAAAAATGTTTCCCTGGATTAATATTTTAATTTCTTTCATCATATGGGTATTTAATCTCTACAATTTTGTCATCATCAATTACTGCATCTGGTGATACATCTAAAAGGATCTTTTATTTATTTTATAAACATTTCTTGTGATTAATCAGGCTACCTTTATTTCATTATACGGAGTGGTGGTAATAAAACGTATTCACTTTTTTTTTATTTTTCTGTTATACAATGTTATTTAAAGCTTAAATAATCAAATACATTTGTTTTTAGATATGAATATACGAAAAAATTAAAAGTTTATTCCTAAATACTTTTGTTAATTAAAGACGTAAAAAAACGTTATAAGATCCGTCATTTTGTTTACGAGAAATGGTTCGTTTAATTTGAAGTATTTTACCTATCATAGTTTAAAATTTGGTATATATTAACATGTTTACATTTACAAATCTTTCACTCAAATTTATAAAGTGGCAGCCCACTTTTTTTCTTTATTCAGTTCTTATAACATTATTTCAACAAGTTAAACGACTAGGATACATAACATTTAAAGTTTTGACTTTTTGTCACATACCATATAGGGTTTTAGAAACCAGTTGTTTCTCATAAGCGTAATTGGAATAGTTGCTAAAGCTTTGTGGCTTTTTGGGGGCCAATAATGTGTCAAACATTAATGGTTTCATCAATACTGGAACTAATGTCCAATGGCTGTTTGTATTATTTTGTAAATTTTCATTAGTGGCTGAGTAGTGACCGATTAACACTGCTAACTCAATAATGGTTTTAAATCAGAATCGAGGATAGAAATATGCTTAATCACCACAGTAAAGCCATTGATAGTGTGACGTTCATGTTAACATTATTTTATACATCTGATCGTAGTGCTTTACGTAGGATTTTCCTATGGGATGTTTTCTAAATATATTTTAGTCCGATATATCTACTATTTTTTACAAATGGATGACATACTTTTTTTGATGTTGCTACCAATGTGGTCAAGGGCCTAAACAACACCTTAAGAGTAACGTGGCCTGCTTAAGACATGTCCTGCAGGGTGACTGAATTTATTGATCAAGGTTTGTTTTTGAACCCTGCAATTTTTTTAAGCATTGGAAGACATTTCACGATGCTTGTTACGAATTCTTTTTATGCACTCGAAGCAAAGGGTACTGGATGATTCTAACAAGATATCTACAAAGATCACTCTTTTAACGAAGCACATGCAGCTGACAAATGTAAAAGTGTTGTTTGCAAAGAATATCCAAAATCCGATTATATATCACTATGGTATATATTACCACCGAAAAGGAACAATAGTGTAAATGTTAAAGCAAGAGAAGCTACCCGGAGACAAAGAGAAGCAGTGGTTGTCGACATCAAGCCTCTGTTTTAATAGCCTAGGATTCGGTTGCCAGAGATCAAGAGGTTAAACTGGATTGGAATAATGCCGATTGTAATAGCCTATTCAATTGTAAAAAAAACTACTACAAGTAGGAGTAGCATTGTTCTTTCGTCTATGCACAACTGCGGTAGCTCAGTTGGTAGAGATATCGCTGCGTGAGTGGGAGGTCGTAAGTTCGAACCCCTACCGGGTCTGACCCAAGACTTTAAAGTGGGTAGTGACTGTTCTTTTGCCAAGCACTCGACTTTACAAAGTCACGGGTTTTTTTCGGATGTGAATTTAAAATAAACGATATCAGTGTCATAGTAGTCGTGGCACTATTAAGAACCCTGCTATTTATATAATGCCATTAGCGTAACGCAGAGGCAAACTTTTTGTTAATTTCTGTAATTGTGCCTTAAGCTGGCGACGTCTCGATATAAGAGAAATATTATTGACTGGGACGTTAAACTCTATAACACAATTCAACTCTTTAGTTTGCGTTGTTACTCCGTTTGTCTATTATATAACATTTGATTTATGGGTAACATGGACTGTATTATGGAATTTGTTTTTTATTTTATTATTATTATTTTTTTTGTTCTAAAAGGTGTTTTATGATTTTATTACCGGACATTAATAACTTACTTGAACTGTTGCATGTATTTTTTTAATTAACATTCATTTATCCATGACAAGTTATTTCAGTGAATTTTGTTTATTTTTGTTTTATTGAATGATTTGATAATTCTCGATTTATTTTGTTTATATGAACTTTATGGAATGTTAATTTATATGCCCAAATTATTTTGATAATATACATGCTTATGGAGTTTATGAAATTTGGTCTTAAGGCGGGGAAATGCAACGGCGACTTTTTTTTGCACATACGAAACGGGAAGACGACAATGTTTTTTTTTTTTTTTTTTTTAAATTTTTTGCCGCGTTTAGCATTTATTTGTATTTATAAAGTATTCACTGCATTTTTAACGTTTTCATTAATCAAAATTGATATAATATTGTTTTAATTGTTTAGTTGTCTACAACTTTGTCAGTTACTGCGCCTTCATTTATAAATACATTTTCACTAATTAAAGTTTGTACTTTTGGTCAATAAGAAAAAAAAAATACTTCAGAAATTTTGAATTTCTTTTCGCTATTCTGATTGGTTGTCTTCCTTACCAACCCGGCAAATCTGATAAAAGAAACCGGCTGGTACAGTGGAAAAAGGTTCACAAAAGGCCTGCACTTTATCTTAGATCCTGTGCCTCTTTATCTCCTATTGTTAGGCTTTTTATATAAAATTGGTGGGGGGTTTAATTCTAAATTAATTCTTTGATTCTAATTTATAGCTTTCTTTTAACTTTTCCTTCTTTTAATATTGTTACGGTGTTATAATTTTTGTGTAGTGTATCCTTTTTTATAGGTCGTAATTTTGCCCCGTCGCCGGTATGCAGTTTCCTCTTTTTATATTTACTATCGTTTTTTCGGATAAGGATTTTTCCGATTTTGGTTTTTATTTCATGATTAGTAGCTGATGTTTCTTCTTTTTTTTTTTTTTTTTTTTTTTTTTTTTTTTTTGAATGCTGCTGATGTTGCTGGTTTAATTAAATATTAGATATGTTTCCTGCTGTTTGATAATTTTAATGTAAATATGGTTCATTATTTCTGTTAATTTCTCTGGTGCTGGGTAAGTTTTTGTTGTACTAGAGTGTCCCTTGATCATCTTAACCAACCACAGTTGTAAAGGAACTACAAGTGCTACGGAAAGGAATTCGAATGAAAACAGCAGATTCTGTAGTCATGTAGTCAGTTTTACTGTAAGAGGTGCATTATTATGCGTTTCTTTTGACATCCCAACTGCTCGAAAGTGCTGTAGTTTAAAATCCCATGCTGCTATTCTCGGATGACACAAGTGTATTGACCATTTCCAGGTTCTTTTGGCGAAAAGGGAATTACTCTTGATTCAATGGCCGTAATGAGTGGAAACCAAGAACAAAATCCCTTTATAATATTTATGCAAGGAAAGTTAAAAGTTGTCGAACTAAAACCATGGCAACAGAATTGGCGACTAAATACGGGACTTATTATTCTAGTCTCATAGAGCTGGAATATTTTGATGCAGTCAAATTTTGTGTCATTGATCCCATGCAAAATCTTTTTTTAAGGAACAACAAAAACTGTTTTTAAAGTCTGGATTGAAAGAGGAACATTTACACAAGGAAATATAGAAACTATTGACAAAAGACTAGGTGATATGATGGCATTAACAGATATTGGAAGAATTTCCAAAAACAAATCAAGTAACCATGGATCATTCAAAGCTCTCGAATGTATCTTTTCATTATACTGTTTGTGTGGTTATTTACCAGATGAACATTACAAATTACATTACGAAGTAAGCCTGAGTTGTCCAGTATAGATATAGAGAAAGCAGATATGTTGCTTTTAAGTTTCTGTAAGCAATTTGAAGAGTTATATGGCCAACTAAGTATTACACTTGACATGCACTTACATTGCCATTTAAAAAAATGTATAATGGATATTGGTCCCATCCACGTGTACTAGTGTTTTTATTCGAACAGTTCAATGGAGTTTTTGGAACTTATCACACCAATAGTAGAGCTGTTGAAATCCAATTTATGAGGCGGATAATGTTAACAAAACATTTGGAAAATTTATTCGTATTTGAAGAATATGTGTTAAAAGCATTATAGATTTGTTCAAAATATGAAGTTGAGAAATTTGTAAGTTGCCCTAATGATAAAAAATAAATCTCTTGATGATGAAGATATTGCATATCTTCTAAAAACATATCAGGAAATGTATCCATATCGCACTTTAGAATTAGAATCTCTCAATGACGTTGTTGAAAAGTATGGAGTTATTACATTGTTGGGTGAAAGATTTGGATCAAAAGTTGATTGTAGATCATTAAAATTAGCTCATATTCTTGCAAACTGATTTGGAGTGAGTGAATTTCTGTTTATAGCCGCATCAGCATTATTGCCGCTATTCGCGACTAGAAAATGTTAAAAACTAAAAAATATACATACTGAACAGATGTTAATTGAATAAGATTTTAAATAAATGATAAGCTGATCAAAGCCAGTTATATCACAGATAATGTTAATACAATACTGGATAGTATATTATAAAATTATATTTTATTAATCAAATTGATTTCCCGTAGGAAATTAAAAATTTTATGTCTGTGGACATTTTTAAAGAGATCTTGCATCGATGATGCTGAATAAAAAGTATCCCTTGTAGAGGCAAAGTCAACACAATCCAGCAAAATGTGCTGAATATATTGTTGACCCTGATAAGGGACACACCGAGGAGGTTGTTCTCCCTTCAAAATAAATGAATGGGTAAATGACTATGGCCGATTCTACAGCGTCTAAGGACAACACCTTCATGTCTACTATACTGAGACAAAGGTGTAAATCCTAGACAAGGCTGTACAGAATGTAATTTGTTATGTTCCTGATTGCTCCAATGATTTGACCAATGATCATTGATATAATTGGATATCAACGGTTTAAAATCAGTATGAGGAATTAAACAAGTAGTCATTAGTTTGGATAATGCTGCTTTAGCAGCTGAATCGGCTTTAGTGTTACCTTTTAAACCAACATGGCAAGGCAACCAACAATAATTAATAATTTTATTAAAATCTGAAACAGCATACGTAATAGACGTATGCAGTTCCAGAATTTCACGAATTAAGGGGTGATCTAATTTTCTGCTCTATATTCCCCGAAGGACTGATAAAGAGTCAGAACATATTAAAAAATTGTTATGAGGCGATCTCGAAATATATTGTAAAGCAAGTAAAATTGCTTTAGCCTCAGCTGTAAATAGAACTTCCATTTGGAAGACGAATATTTACTGTTTCATCCCCAACAATGGCAGCAGCAGCTACCCGATGACTATATTTTGTTCCATTATTATATAAAAGAAACCAGTGCTGCAATTCCTGTCTAATAACAGCAGGAATCAACCGTGTATACTTATCTTTAATCAGAGCGAATTCCTGCTGGTAAACTTCTAAACTTGTTTCCGAATTTTTAAAATTTTGTGAGATCCAGATTGACTTCTGGTTTATCAAGAAGCCAAGGAGGATCATTTGTGAGTTTGTGTTTTTTCATTAGTTTCAGATTTAGTCCACATTCCTCCAATTTAGGTTTTAAACGGATACCTAAAGGTGCAATAGCGTTGACCTTTTTATTGTAGAGGTCTTGCTAAAGAGGGTGAAAAACACAATCAATTTCCGGATTAGATGGATTTGCATATAATTTTATAGCATACTGCAGTGATAGTTTATTGCACCGTAAATGTAATGGGGGCTCATTAGCCTCAACATATGAACTATCAATTGGAGACGTTTTATAAGCTCCTAAACAAATACGTAAACCTTAGTGATGAATTGCGTCAAGGTCTCTTAAATATGATTTGCGAGCAGATCCATATATAATAGATCCATAATCAAGTTTTGATCTGATTAGCGATCTGTACAAATGAAGTAATGTAGGTTGATCACCATCCCATTTTGTATTCGATAAAACTTTTAAAATATCTAATGCCTTTATGCATTTTGCCTTAAGGCATTTTATATGCGGTAAAAAAGATAATTTGGAATCAAATAGTATTCCTAAAAACTTAGCTTCTTTTACAACTTTAATTAGGCTGTCATTTATATACAGCTTCGGGTCATGATGTATTTTGCGTTTGTTGCAAAAATGTATGCAACAAGTTTTTGTTTTGGAAAACTTAAAACAGTTTTCCAATGACCATTTTTGAATTTTGTTGAGACAAAGCTGAAGTTGCCTTTCAAAAGCATGCATATGGGTCCCTCTACATGAGATGCCAAAGTCATCAACAAAAAGAGAGCCATCTATATTATTATTTAAAACTTTAGCTAAGCTGTTAATTTTGATACTAAAAAGAGTAACAGATAAAATACTACCCTGAGGGACACCCATCTCTTGTTGGAAGACATCAGAGAATATTGACCCTAAACGAACTTGAAATTCTCGATTTTATAGAAAGTTTTTAATAAAATTTGGGGTATAGCCTCTTAGACCCATGTCGTGCAGATCTTTAAGAATGCCATATTTCCAAGTCGTGTCATATGCCTTTTCTAGGTCGAAGAAGATTGAAACCGCATGATGTTTATTAATAAAGGCATTTCTAATAAATGACTCCAGGCGAACAAAGTGGTCTAACGTACTACTGTTGCGTCTGAAACCGCATTGGATATGAGTGAGAAGATTGTTAGACTCAAGATAATAAACGAGTCTATTGTAAATCATCCTTTCCATGGTTTTACAAACACAGCTAGTTAAGGCAATTGGCCTATAATTAGATGGATCAGAGTGATCTTTACCCGGCTTAGGAATAGGTATAATAATTGCTTTGTAAAAGTATCACTCTGCCAAATATCATTAAAGATCTCTAACAGAATGAAAAGACACTGAGGAGGCAAATTTTAAGAAGTTGATAATGCACATCATCTGGACCAACTGCCGTATCATGTGCTTTGGAAAGTGCATTTTGAAGTTCTTCATACGAAAATATATCATTATATTTTTCAAAAATATCCGATTTAAAGGATAATTTATTTCGTTCTTGGATCTTTTGATATTTTTGAAATTCTAAAGTATAATTAGCTGAAGACGAATTTTTTGATATCGTCTCAGCAATTTTGTTAGAAATAACTTGTTCAGATGTCAAAATTGTATCATTTGTTTTAAGGTGTTTAACATTATCGGAAGAACCTTTACCTTTTATTTTACGCACCATATTCCAAACTTTATTTAGTGGAGTCCGAGAATTGATCTTGGAGACATATTTTCTCCAAGATTCTCTTCTACACTTTTTAGCAGTTCTTCGAGCTTTCGCACGAAAAATACGGAGCAATTGTAAATTATTTTGTGTTGGAGACTTATTAAATTGTCTCTCAGCTTGTTTCCTATTTTTCCTAGCTTGTTTGTATTCCTCATTATACCATGGTTAATGGATTCGAGGATTTGCAGAGGTTTTAGGGATGCAAGTATTAGCAATTTCTATATGGACGTCAGTAAATCTGAATTTTATCAGTTTCATTTTCAAATCTCTCAATATTAATCTTTTCTGCACAGAGGTTGCGGAACTGATTCCAATCAGCTTTCGTAAAATTCCATCTTGGGATAGTTGCATCATTTGTCCCAGATGTATATTTCAATATAATTGGAAAATGATCGTTTCCACAACGATCATTATGGACTGTAAATGAGAAATCATTCAGAATATTTGGATCAAGAATTGACAGATCTATCGATCAGTAAGTACCTGTCGCATCAGATAAAAAAGTTTTTGACCCATCATTTAATATAGAAAGGTCGTTGTTTGAAAGCAACGTTTCTATAATTTTGCCTTTATTATCAAGTCGAGGACTTCCCCAAAGAGGATTATGACCATTAAAATCGCCAACTAAAAGTAATGGTTTAGGTAACTTGTCGACTAAGTTTTGTAAATCAGCAAACTGTAATGCAGGAGATGGAGGAATATAAATGGAGCATAATGTAATAGTAATTTGCAGCGTCAATCTTACTGCAACCGCTTGAAGATTTGTTGTAAGAGAAATGGGACTGTGAATCGTCCCATTGCGAACAAATATTGCAGCCTCTATTGATGTTCTTTCAGTATTGGGTGAAAAGGAATGATATTGGTTATAATATCGGAATCGAATATCTGTATCGCAATCTTTTATGTAGGTTTCTTGAAGACAAAATGCTACAGGAATAAAATCTTTAGCTAAAAGTGCAATTTCGTCCAAATTATTTCTAAAACCTCTGCAATTCCATTGAATTATATTTGTTTCATTCATTTTTATTTGGTGTTCGTATTGGTGATATTGGCTGAGAACATGGAGAGCATTCCATCTCCTCATCTGAAGAGACATCCCTTTGTCTCACAAGAACATTCAATCGATGCAATGAATGCTTGGATTTAACGGGGGTAAAACCGTCTTCATCCGATATTAAGAAATCTTTTTTTGAATGCTTCTTTTTATTTGTTTTTTTATTTTCAACTGATGAGGTTTTAATCCTGATCAGTTTTTGCTGCAGATTTGTCTGTAGCATTTGGAGCATATATTTTCTGCTCTTTTGATGTTAATTTAACTTCAGCTTGAGATTTCGATTTTTCCATACTGTTAGTGTTTTTATTTATTTTACTATTTTCTGAAATGTTTGCTGTTTGCGACATAGTAGTAGATTTTTCTTTTGTTTTAGATTGACTTATTTTTTCAGTAGTGTTCTTGTTAGTATTAACAAGCACAGCTTCCGTTTAACAGGCGACACCTTTTAAACGTTTTAGGAGAGGCATTCGATGTAACTGCAGCATAGGATGTGGCGGATACTTTCTGTTGATTTAAATATATTTTTTTTGCTCTACATAAGAAAGGTTTTGGTTTGTTTTAATTTTAAGAATTCCATGTTGTGTTTTCCATATTTCACAGTCTCTAGAAGATGCCATATGGTTTCCTCTACAGTTTACACATTTTGGAGGAAGTGTACAGTCGTCACCTATGTGATCTTTTGATCCACAACGACAACATGCACTAGTGTTTTTACATGTTCCAGAGCCATGACCATATTTTTGGCATTTATAACATCGCAGTGGATTAGGTATATACTTATTCACCACGATGCTACAATAACCAGCCTTTATATGTGTTGGTTGAGATGCCATGTCAAACGTAAGAAGGTATGTGCTTGTTTTAATAACCTTTCCTTCTTTTTTAACTGTGAAACGTTTCACTTGAGAGACACCCTGTTCTTTTAATTCGGAAGCAATTTCGTCTTCCGTCATATCGGACATTATCCGTTCAGGGTCTCTTATTATGCCCCTGCTAAAATTAAGTGTTTTATGCGGAAGTTACTTTAACAGCAACATCCGCAAAATGTTTTGATGCCAATAAGTTGATTGATTGTTGCCTGGTTCTACATTCTATAAGAAGAGAACCAGATCGCAACTTTTGAATATTAGCAACAGAGCCAGCTATGCCGCTTACAGCTTTTTGCACTACAAACGGATTTATCCTTAGATAGTCATTTGTTGCAGAGTCTACTACAACAAACTTTGCCCATGCGGTTACATTTTATAGTTAAATCATCATCGCTATCTTCTCTCAATCTTTTTGAACTATATTGGTTTTTATTTTGTGATTCCATGTTGAAGCTAGGTGGTTCATCTTCCTTGCTCCCCACCCGCCAATCCGGAGTGCCAACCAGGGGCGATGCTGAAGTTTAGGGGATACCATCTCGGAACAGCACCAAGGATTACAAGGAAGATATACATCCCAATAAAATTGCAATGACCAGTTTTAAGATCATCACAAAAGAACAGGATTTGACCCATAAGCCACCGCCTTCTACAGGCAAGAGAAAAAATACTAAAGTTTACAAAGCACTACGAATTATGAAAAAAGAGCAGAGCTAGAATGAAAACACTATTGTCTTGCCTGTAGGGCTCGACGTGACCAGCCGATTCGTTGGACACGGGCCTATGCCAACCGTCCTTTTAGATGAAGTAAGGGTCGAAGTGATGTGTTGGACCGTGGAAACCGTA
This sequence comes from Tegillarca granosa, assembly GCA_029721355.1. Classification (NCBI taxonomy): domain Eukaryota; kingdom Metazoa; phylum Mollusca; class Bivalvia; order Arcoida; family Arcidae; genus Tegillarca; species Tegillarca granosa. The sequence continues at coordinate 33,203,569 of CM056606.1, read as the reverse complement.
GTAAACAAGGTCCTCAATCAACAGAATTCCGTCCTCCACCATCAAGGATCGCATTCCACGGCAAACAGAATGCCCCATTTTAGTCGCCTTTTACGACAAGCATGAGGTACTAGGGGCCTAATCTAACCCGGGCGCCCAACGGGGTGACTTGGTGAAGATAGTGCCATCTTGAATGCGTTGAATTGAAAGAAAAGAAGCTTCTCCTCCAGGTTCAAACTTATTTCGATAAAACATATGCAAAGAACTTCAATATTTATAACGTTCCTCATATGCCTTATACCAAGAAACTTATGCAAAAAAAATGTCTGACATGGCCTAATCTAACCCGGGCGTCCCACGGGGTGACTTGGTGAAGATAGTGCCATCTTGAATGCGTTGATTGAAGAAAAGAAGCTTCTCCTCCAGGTTCAAACTTATTTCGATAGAACATATGCAAAGAATCTTCAATATTTATAACGTTACTCATATGCCTTATACCAAGAAACTTATGCAAAAAAATGTCTGACATCAACACATTTCACTGCATAACATGTGTAAAGAAATCTACTCGACATGGTCGAACGCCAAAATGAACTTCTGAAATGTCAATGGCACTATCAGGGAACGGTCAGGTCTTATGTTACAAATACGACCATTAGTTTCATTTGTTATGCTTCAATGCAAGTTTTCCTAGATAAGAGGATAGTGTTAAGTAGTTATAGGAGATTTACAAATACATAACATCACTGTTGTGTCATCTTAATTAGAATTGGTCCAAATTTGTTTTTCTTTATCCTCTAAATTTTAACTGGTTTTCATTACTGGAGAAACATTTTCTGTGCACCTTTGAGACATGGATTTCAAAACTATTTCTAAAATATGACACTCCCAGACACCTGCTATGCTTTCAGTTATAAAACCATGTGGAAAAAGGCGTCTTTGCCAGTTTCCTAGACGCAGTCGGACTTGACCTGCGCCAATAAATACAGAAATTGTATTCTGCAGGTTTTGTAAAACTGTTAAAGCTAAGCAACTTGGTTAATCATTTTAAAGTTGATTTTATTTTGTAATTATCTTAAGAATCAAGTATTCTTTCTCATTTAATTTTAATTAATATTCAATTTATCTAAGGCTATAACTGAGAAGAATTAACTATGATTGTTAAGTTAATTGGTAATTTAAATTCTTTATCTTTCATGTACATCTTTCAATTACTGTATCAATAACTATGATAAACTTTACGAATCTTTTTTTAAATTTCATTTTGTATTTCTAAAGCTTTGTTTCAATTTATTTGTTTATATTTTTATACATGCACAGTCTGGGCCAGTTTCCTAAACGCAGTCGGACTGACCGCGCCATTTAATACAGAAATTGTATTTTGCAGGAAACATTGTCACCTATGAAATTTATTACAGAACATCTGCAATAAAATAAAAAATTATTCAATAAAATAGTAGTCGGCTCAATTGTTTACATTGCTCGAACCCTACCCTGGACACACAAAGGCCCCGCTACAAAATTTGACGCCCAACGTGGGACCGACTACAACTTTAAATAAGATCAAATAAGGAAACTAGACATTTTGGGAATACCTGGCGAGGAAACAAATTTAGGCTCCGGAGCGCAAGGGAAGTTCAAAGTTCAGCAAATAGCAGAACAAAATTGAAAGGAACTTGTTGTGAATTCTATTTCAAAAAAAAAAAAATAGAAATTCACCAGTAGTGATGCCAGGTTGACATATTCGGAAAGGATTAGTCCAGTCAATCTATGAATGAACCTAGAACTAATTGCAACAGAATTTCTTATTGTTGGAATAAATAATATATCGACACATAAACATCATATAGTTTAGTTTAAACAATATTTATTCTCAAAAAAAGAGCATTGTACAATATATAAGTCAACATACAATCACATAGAAAAAGATCCAGGAACAAGCCTAAAAAGGCTTATATTAACCCGTTTCCATAGCAACTGTAAAATTCGAATCGAAACTATATGGCCAAAACATAGGAAAAATATTTTGGTAAAGACAGTATAATCGTTACATACAAAAGTTGAATATATGCAATAGTACATGTACATAAATAAATAACTAAGCAAGTTACATAAACACAAATGGTACTCGTCTAAACATAATTAGTTAATAAAATATTGTTCTAGTTTGAAAATCTCTTAGATAGGGTAATAAAGTTTTGAACTGTTTTAAAAATTTCAATATTTAAAGCATCCGATAGGTTTGAATCTCCATGAAGTAAAAGCTCAGTGTCTATAATACGGTTTAACTTAAGTTTAAGAATTGTAATCGATCTAATATGATCATAGTTTTTACATTCTAATAAAAAATGTTTTGTTGTTTCTATGTCTCCACATGAACAATTTGGACCAGCTACTAAGTTTTTGTTGTACAAATCTTGTTTAAGCGAACTGCACTTAAGTCTCAACCTTGCGTGATAAATTTGACTCAACCGGTGGCCCGAAAAAAAATAACAGGGAATATTAACAGAATTATTGATATATTTCCGAAAAATAGAAATAGAAGCATTCCTGATATCAGTGGGTAATTCATTCCAGTCTCTAATAGTTTGTGGTAAAAAGCTTTTAAAATAGAAATTTGTCCTACATAAAATAGTATTTAAATTTTGACTACTTCGGGTAGAATATGAATGTAATTCGTAGTTTCTAAAAGTAATTAAATCTTTAAGATAGTCAGGAGTTAAACCATGGTACATTTTATAAAACTGGATTAATCTATGTTGTTTTCGTCGCTGCTCAAGAGTTTCCCAACCAGTTTCCCGATAAAGCAGATTTTTGCTAGTAAGTTTGGTAGCACCTGTAATTATTCTAGCAGCATCTAAATTAATATTTTCAATTTGATCTTTTAAATCCTCCGTCAAATTATCCCAAACAATGTCAGCATATTCTAATAATGGACGAATGAAAGTAAAATACATTTTTTCGAGAGACCGACGATCTAGCTGAAATTTTAATTTTCTAAGCAAGTTAAGTCTACAGATCGCTTTGGATTTAATAGTACTAATATGAAAATTCCACGAACCATCTGACGAAAAATAAACACCTAAGTGTTTATGATGGTCGACTTCGGTTATTGGGATGTTGTACATGTAAAGCATAGGATGGAATGGGGTGGAAGTTTTTCTTGATATGATCATGGAATCAGTTTTATTAGGATTAAAGGAGACTAACCACGTATTAGCCCAGTTAGCAATTTTCTGTAGGTCAGAGTTGATTATGTCAGAAGCATCAGTTGGATTATCGACTATTATATATAAAGACGTGTCATCAGCAAACAGACGAATATTACTTTGTATAGCAATAACAATGTCATTAATAAAAATTGTAAACAATAGAGGCCCTAAAATAGAACCTTGTGGGACACCTGCTTTAAGTTCTTTAACTGAAGATGAAATGCCGTTATTTAATACTACTTTTTGAGTTCTATTTTCTAGATAACTTTCAAACCATAAAAGTAACTTGCCCCCCACACCTATAGTTTTTAATTTATGCAGTAACCCTTGATGCCAAACTCTGTCAAACGCTTTACTAATATCACAGAAGACTGCCCTTATCTCTTTTCCTTGATCTAATGCTTTGCCGATGTCGTTACTTATATGCAACAGTTGGTTGACTGCAGAATCCCCTTGTCTAAATCCAGATTGAAAGGCTGTTATCAAATTATATTCTAGCAGATAGTTGTTCAAATATTTGTAAACACATCTTTCGAATACTTTACCTAATATACTTAGCAGGGAAATGGGTCTATAGTTACAGATGTTACTAGCATCGTCTTTTTTATGTATTGGAGTTACGTTTGCAAGTTTCCATGAAGATGGGAATTTAGAATTTTCTAAAAGTAGGTTAAAATAATTACAGAGTGGATGACATAGAATATCAGCTGATTTCTTGAGGAGTACTGGATGTATGGAATCTGGACCAGAAGCTTTAGATGTATTTAGGGATAATAAAATATCTTCTACATCTTTAGGTATTATGTTAATATTTTCTATGACATTATTAGATTCATTAATTATTGGAAGACATTTATCGGTATCTTTTAAGTAAGTTTGATTAACAAAATAGTCGTTAAAAACCTCAGCTTTAGCTTGATCGTCAGTGATAATAGAATCGTTAACAAGTAGAGGGGGTATGGTTTGGGGTTTGTTCATAAAAAGAAAAGATTTAGATACCTGCCACCAATTCTTATCATCAAATTTACCATTATTTAATTGTGCTTTCAGTTTGTTAAAGTAATTTTCTCTGGCCTGTCTAACTAACTTACTACATTTATTTCGTAATTTCCTAAACTGAGCCCAGTGCATTGATGAGTCACTTTTCTTTGCTCTTTTGTGAAACCTTTTCCGTTTACGAATCAATGATCTTAATTTATTATGCATCCATGGTTTATCTCGAGAACGAACTGTAACTTCTTTACTAGGAATACTTATTAATGCTGCAGACTTAATAGTTTCGGTAATTTTATGTGCTATCATGTCTAAATCGTTATTCATTATAAGGGCCCAATTAGTATTTTCCAATTTTTCTCGAAATAAATCATAATTACCATTTTTATAATACCATACAGTTCGCTTAAAAGATAGTTGTTTAGGTTTATCGATATGAAGTGCTAAAAATATCGGACAGTGATATCTCACGTTAACGTCATAGAATGTTTCCCCCACCCCACTGCTGATTACTATGTCTTGACTATTTATCATAAAAAGATCTAGAAGTGAGAAGGAGTTATCCCAGTAATGAGTCGGTTCTTCAATTAGCTGTGAAAGGTTAAAATTTTCTAAAATTCTTTTGATTTTCTTATTTCTGGGATTGAGCTGATCTTCATTAAAATCACCCGTTATAAGGAGGTAGTCAGGTTTTGAATTCATAGCAGTATCTATAGAATGTTCAATTTTTTGCCATATAGATAAATCTGAATCGGGAGGTCTGTAAAAAGTACCTATAAGTAAACGTTTGCCTTTTAAATTAGTCTCAACCATATACATTCAAGTCCATTTACAATAAATTCAGGTCTAGGTTTAAAATATACAGAGTTACTTATATATGCTATAATACCTCCTCCCTTTTTATTACTGCGATCAAGGCGAAGTGGTTTTTGAAAGCCATCGATCATAATATCCGAATCATCTATATCAGGGGTTAACCAACTTTCACTAAACAGGAGTATATCGTAAAAACAAAGTTCGCTTCGAATTAGGTCAAGTTTGGGCAAGATACTCTGGACATTCAAGTGAATAATTGTAAAATATTTTTCCAAAATAAATTCTATAGAAGGATCAGAAAGTGTACTGTCCGGTGACTTACAGGTTGATTCAGTACTTGGGCCAGGATTTTTTTCAATGTCTCCAGATATGAATAATATGTATACAATACAACTAAATATAACATAAATAATTAGATTGTCAATAACACTATGTACAATTACACAAACAATAACATGGAAATAATACTCGATATATCTAATACGTAAATCGGGTACTTTGGAATATAAAAATACCAAAGTTCCAACAACAATACATGAATAAATTAGTAATGTCAACCAATAACAAGATAATATCATACATGTTATATTTATGGAAAAATCAAACATTTGTAAAAAGAAATTGTTCTTTATAGTTTTTTCCTGAAAGACTATTAGCAATCTAAATAATTGCAAAAGAGTCAGCATAACTGGATGCAAAACAAAATTACACCTAACCTGAAATGATCGCATATTGTGTATGCCAATCCGAGCTCTTTATAACTCTACAGAGATAGTCATATTAACACTATCATGTTATACCTTGTACGTAATGGAGAATGATAGAGACTCGGTGGCAATCAGAAATATCTAAACAATAGACCAAACATACCAAGTTGGACCAACTATAATGTACCAATTGTGTAAACTTTGATGAGAACAAAACAAAGGTGAATAAAATAGGAAAAAGGGAAAGTGGAAAATAAGAAACGATAAACATGTAATGGTTAACATCGAAACCAAGAGTTAACTATCCATAGATAAAATTGACAATAATAATAGTTAACTATCCATGAATACAATTTTGACAATATAAAAGTTAACTATCCATAGATAAATTTGAAAATAAAAATAGTTAACTGTCCATAAATACAATAATAATAATTAACTATCCATAAATAAATTTGACAATAAATATAGTTAGTTATCCATAGATAAATTTAACAATAATAAGTTAACTATCCATAGATAAATTTGACAATAATAATAGTTAACTATCCATCGATAAATTTAACAATAATAAGTTAACTATCCATAGATAAATTTGACAATAATAATAGCTAACTATTCATAGATAAATTTGACAATAATAATAATAGTTAACTATCCATAGATAGATTTGACGATAATAATAGTTAACTATCCATAAATAAATTTGACGATAATAATAGTTAACTATCCATAAATACAATTTGACAATAATAATAGTTAACTATCCATAGATAAATTTGACGATAATAATAGTTAACTATCCATAGATAAATTTAAAAATAATAATAGTTAACTATCAATAGATAAATTTGACAATAATAATAGTTAACTATCCATAAATAAATTTGACAATAATTATAGTTAACTATCCATAAATATATTTGACAATAATAATAGTTAACTATCCATAAATAAATTTGACAATAATTATAGTTAACTATCCATAAATAAATTTGACGATAATAATAGTTAACTATCCATAGATAAATTTGACAATAATAATAGTTAACTATCCGCAGATAAATTTGACAATAATATAGTTTGAGGTGAGTTCTATAGGTTATACAGCACTAACATAGACTAACACTGTAGGCTGTTAGTCTCTTTTCTAAAGGGGATAAATGCCCCTGTAAGTCCACAGGGTGTACCTAACGCGCACTTACCTAACACTGTATTAAATAATATCAAAGAGCTGTAGTCTGATGCTGGTCAGAACCGGAAACTGAAGGTGACGATGCAGAGGAGGTTAATGACAAACTTTCAGTCTGAAATTTATCTAAGTCTTCGATTTTGTCGATACGAGACTTTACATTAGATCTGTTATTGACAAATACCTTACCATCCCAGGTCCAAACTTTGTTCAATTTTTTCTCAAGGCATAGCTTTCGTGCACTTTTAAAGATGGCATGTCTGCGTTTAGTGAGATCTTCACTTATATATACATTTCGCAGTGAAGGGTTTGATTTCAAAGTATAACGTGACTTCATGATCTGCCTTTTAACGTGATAATTTGAAAACTTGACCAAAATGTGTCGGTTTGTGCCTTGTTGAGGTTTTCCTGTACGATGCGACCGATCTATGTCATTTACACTTATATCTACTCCCATATCTTTGACTACTTTTAGTACAAGTTTGTCAGTTTCCTCAGGCGAAGATTCTCGTATTCCAGAAATACGAATCGCATTCCGCCGTGAATATTGCTCTAAATCATCGACCTTGAATGACAAGTTTATATTTTCGGTCTTCAGGGCATTATTTTCGATTTTCAGTGACTGGACTTCTTTCTTTAAGTCAATTATAAAGTTTTGATACATGTTATCCATCATTTTTTTTCATTTCACCAATCATGTCATAAATTTTATTTCAATGAAATACTAGTATAGAAACTTTGACAATTTATTATTTTTTATTTATTTATTTACTGTAAATCAGGAAATTAATGCGCATTGCCGATTTTGAAGTATAATGCGTCATGAAATTATTTAAAGCGATTTTTTAAAATTCCAAATTTAATATTTTTATTGAATTTTGCCTATCTGTTATCTAACAATTATATAGTATTTGAATTTCCGATTATTAATTAGGGCCCCTATAGTGATCACTTTGTCTGTCTGTCCGTCGGGGCATCAACACCTTTATTTATTGCAGTAATTAATATAAGAATAATTGAAGCTGCATGTAGAGGCTTCAACGTTATACAAGATCATGTAGAAACTACTTTTATTATAGACTGATCTAGTCACCTATAATTTTTGTGATCACAGTCAAAGGTCAAAGTTTCTTCCATCCATCTGTTTAATCAAGTGTTCTGCAAATATCTTTGTCACAAATACCCCTCCCGCGCTCCATGCGCGGAGGATCCTGAGTTCGACCCATAGCCGCAAAAATAACAAAAAAGGAACACTTCCTTGCCAACGTTGAAAACAAGCAAAATTTTCATCAATATGCTCAGTGACAGGCTTGGCAATATCGGTTGTGACGTAGTACATGCAATCTCTGACGCAGATTACCTGATTGCAAAAAAGAGCTGTTGAAGCTGCTCTTACTAACGATACGGTTCTGCTTGGAGAGGATACGGATCTCCTTGTTCTGCTTTGTTTCCATGCTCATCATTTTTTCAGTGCTGACACTGACCGTGCTATCCCGTTCGGCCATCTTAAATCTCTCATCATATATAAACATCATATAAAAAGTCCCAAAAAAATCTTGTGGTGGAAGTTGCTTTTTTATAGAGTTAAAAATTTCGTATATTATTGGAAGTTTTTTGACGTTCACGGGCCTCCATCCAAAAAAATTTTGTAAACTTCCGGTCAGCAAATAGAAGTGTTCTTCGTCTTCACAGCAAAAATACAAACAAAAATGGTTTCAAAAGGGTAATTTCAAAACAAGTTAAGGCAGTCAACACAAAAATATATGTTCGTTCCTATCAAATCTTCATAAACGGGATAAATTTAAAACTGGTCGGAAACAAAACTGTTGAGGGAGGGGGTGGCTGACATCATCACATGTGTATACATGTATACATCGAGCGTAGAGTAATCTTTGATAGATTTCCAGTCAATCTGCATACATCTACGCCTTATAACTTAACATATGAACAAAATAAAAGAATAAAAACGCTTTTGTTTGTCATATTAAAGGCCACACGGGCGTTGGGGTTTTCTTGCACACTACGAAGGCCCGTTGTGGTCAAAATTTAGATCTAAATAAACTGGTATGCAATGTTTCGACCAAATAAATAAATTTTGTTTATTTCTTATTTTTGTTGCAATTTATTTATTTACAATATGCATTTTGTTAGTTTTATTTATTTTGATTGGATACTATTTCATGGAACAGACACATTTTTAAAAAGTCTGCCCCGGGTAAGTATTATAATAATTATACTCTCTCTTTTCACGAACACATTCACGCGCATACACGCCCGTGCATGTTTTATTTTATCAGGTCAGTAAATTTTATTTCAATGAAATACTAGTATAGAAACTTTGACAATTTATTATTTTTTATTTATTTATTTACTGTAAATCAGGAAATCAATGCGCATTGCCGATTTTGAAGTATAATGCGTCATGAAATTATTTAAAGCGATTTTTTAAAATTCCAAATTTAATATTTTTATTGAATTTTGCCTATCTGTTATCTAACAATTATATAGTATTTGAATTTCCGATTATTAATTAGGGCCCCTATAGTGATCACTTTGTCTGTCTGTCCGTCGGGGCATCAACACCTTTATTTATTGCAGTAATTAATATAAGAATAATTGAAGCTGCATGTAGAGGCTTCAACGTTATACAAGATCATGTAGAAACTACTTTTATTATAGACTGATCTAGTCACCTATAATTTTTGTGATCACAGTCAAAGGTCAAAGTTTCTTCCATCCATCTGTTTAATCAAGTGTTCTGCAAATATCTTTGTCACAAATACCCCTCCCGCGCTCCATGCGCGGAGGATCCTGAGTTCGACCCATAGCCGCAAAAATAACAAAAAAGGAACACTTCCTTGCCAACGTTGAAAACAAGCAAAATTTTCATCAATATGCTCAGTGACAGGCTTGGCAATATCGGTTGTGACGTAGTACATGCAATCTCTGACGCAGATTACCTGATTGCAAAAAAGAGCTGTTGAAGCTGCTCTTACTAACGATACGGTTCTGCTTGGAGAGGATACGGATCTCCTTGTTCTGCTTTGTTTCCATGCTCATCCTGATGCCAACAACATTTATTTTATGTGCGATTCCAAACAACATAATAAAGGTTTGGGATATTCTGCGCACAAAGTCCATCCTTGGCAAATCAGCTTGTAAATACCTATTATTTGTCCAAGCATTAACCGAATGTGATACAACATCTCGTATCTTTGGCGTTGGGAAACAAGCAGCATTAAAGCTTATTACTGAGCTGTATTTCCAAATGCAGGCTGATGACTTTATGTCAAGTTCATCAACTAAACAGGAAGTGATTAAGGCAGGTGAAAAGCCTTAGTTGCATTATTAAATGGAGTGCAAAACGAAAGTTTAGATTTTCTCCGTTACCGTAAATTCAGTCAGCGCATTTTAACTGGATCCTCCTTTTTTCAAGTACATAGCTTACCCCCAACTTCGGCTGCTTCTAAATATCATAGCTTGCGCGTGTATCACCAGATTCAGCAATGACTTGGGAACGATTTGAATCCAACTGACTGGGGCTGGAAACTTGTGTCAAACATTCTTTGTCCTCTCAGAACCGATCTGGCCCCGGCTCCTGATGCACTTCTTAAAGTAATTAAATGTAATTGTAAAAACTGTGATAGCAGGAGATGCAACTGCCGTAAACAAGGTCTATCTTGCTCTGTTGGTTGCGGTGAATGCAGAGGAGTCTTGTGCTAATTCCAAATTTGACTTTAATATGGAATATGATGAAAACGAAGAACTTAAGTGCAAAATTATAATATGACTGTATCGATTCAGATGGAATTTCATTAACTTTGATTAATGTATATTTAAAAAATGGCACTCGTTTTGAATATCTTCATAGAGCTATGAAGGATCATGGACTTATTATCTCAAATTGCATAAAAGCCGAAGGCTTAAAATAGGCCATTATCCTCAATACCTCCATGAAGACAGTCAAAACGAATGTCATTTCTTAAATATATATACATATCATTGATGGAGACATATATTTGTAACAAATAAACAGCTCTAATTTGGGTAGTAGGCGATTATACTGCATACTGCTATCGAAGTCGAGGAAACAGAAAATGTCAACGATAAACAGTTTTTGTGCATTAGACGCGCGTTTTGGGTAAAATAACCCTCATCAGGTCATTTTATAATTAAAAATTGAACAAGGTTACATGTTTATTTAGGCCAATTCTTGCTTAAATACTAAACAATTTAATGGGGTTTTTTTCAAAATTAAGTTGTGAGTTAGTATAGAAAAATTAATTTTAATGTTTAACTTGTGTTGACACGTCAACATTTTTTTTTGCAAATTATGGTATCCAGAGTTGTTTCCCTTAACAAACTTAGCCTCAAATAGTGTTTTTTAAATTCTGTAACATAGGATTTAGAGGTGTTGATCATATCAAACTTTCTAGTTACAATAATTTTATCTTAAATAATCAAATGATGCAAGGAAATTTTCAGATGTTACTTTTTTTTTTTAGATCTTTAGACCCATCAAACATGCTTTCTCGTTCAATTTTGTTTCATAAATTTAGCCTCAAGTACAATTGTCAAACCCAGCATATTCAAAAATAACACTTACATTTTTTCAAACCTTATTTGCTACAATAATTGTAACAACTGGACAATAAAATGATGCAAGAAAATTTACCAGATGTGTGTTCTTGTTAGATTTATAGAAACCCCAAAATGCTATCTCGTCCATATTTGCTTTTTGAATTCTGCCATTTGGCATGTTCAGTAGTTTTTCAAAACCCATTTCGTGAAAATTAGCAGTTACATATTTTTAATACTAACTAGTTACAATAATTGTAACTTGGACAATCATATAATGCAAAATAAATTGTCAAATAAATGACACTCTGAGAATATTTTGACCCCCAAGTATGCGATCTCATCCAGTTTTGCTACATAAATTTAGCCTCAAATAGAGTTTTTCAAACTTTGCAACTTAAAAATTAGTGGTCACATTTCTTTAATCCTTATTAGTTACAGCCAATGTAACCGGGACAATAATATAATGCAAGAAAATATGTTAGATATGTGTTCCTGTGAGATTTATAGACGCCTCAATATGCTATCTCAGTCTAATTTGTCACTATTTTGGTTATGGGTATCCACTTAAAAAGGAAATTTTGCCATTTTCCCCTCATCAGAATCTTTGGGACTTTTTATACGATATAGATAAAACATTTAAGAATGTATTGGTGATAAAATAAATTCTGTTGCAATTAGTTCTAGGTTCAACCCTTTTTTCTGCTAGATTGACTGGACTAGATATGTTACATGTGATTATTGTGGACAAAATCCAGAACTTTCTACGTGGTTAGAAGTTGTTCATCTTCTCAGGAAAAAAAGAGAACAATTGTTAAGAAGCATGGTGGATATTACAAATTTGTGGAAATCGGGAAAAGTCATTGTGATTAACTTTTGTATATTTTTATACATGCACAGTCTGGGCCAGTTTCCTAAACGCAGTCGGACTGACCGCGCCATTTAATACAGAAATTGTATTTTGCAGGAAACATTGTCACCTATGAAATTTATTACAGAACATCTGCAATAAAATAAAAAATTATTCAATAAAATAGTAGTCGGCTCAATTGTTTACATTGCTCGAACCCTAGCCTGGACACACAAAGGCCCCGCTACAAAATTTGACACCCAACGTGGGACCGACTACAACTTAAATAACATCAAATAAGGAAACTGGACATTTTGGGAATACCTGGCGAGGAAACAAATTCAGGCTCCGGAGCGCAAGTGAAGTTCAAAGTTCAGCAAATAGCAGAACAAAATTGAAAGGAACTTGTTGTGAATTCTATTTCAAAAAAAAAAAAAAAAATAGAAATTCACCAGTAGTGATGCCAGGTTGACATATTCGGAAAGGATATGTTACATGTGATTATTGTGGACAAAATCCAGAACTTTCTACGTGGTTAGAAGTTGTTCATCTTCTCAGGAAAAAAAAAGAACAATTGTTAAGAAGCATGGTGGATATTACAAATTTGTGGAAATCGGGAAAAATCATTGTGATTAACTTTTGTATGCAGTAAAGATCTAAAAAAAAAACCCCACCAATTACAGACATTGATACCATTAAGAACATAGGAAATTAAACTAAACTAACAAAACATTTTAAATTTAAAACATTTCAAATTGATTCAAGGACTTATATTTAGGATTTTCTATTTTTTTTTTTAAATTTATTAATTTTGAAATTGTGGAACAGACAAATTGTAAGCAGATTTTTTTCAAATAAATTATTGACCTAAGATATGGACAATGTTGTGAAACTTGACACCAGCAAATGATTGTTAACAGGTTTCACCTTAAGTTGAAGGTTATTTGAATTAACTGTTTATATCTTTTTATCGGTTTAAAAATGAAAGACAAATTCTAGTAAAATTAATCGAGTTGCTTCCGGTATTTTGTTAACCGGTATTTTGATAATTCGGTATGTTTTAAGTAAGTAAAATTAGCTCCGACTTAGAGGCCTGTTCATTGTAACATAATTAACTGGTAGCATAGTAGATTGTTTATCTTTGTATTGGTCAAGATTATATTACACATAACACATTTAATAATCAAATATCATGTCTCAGAGGGACAGAAGTGTGGTAGTCTCGGGGCTCCCAAAGGGGTGGGACAAAGAATTGTGAACAATTTATTAAGGAAAATATAAATGAAAGTTTAATTGAACAGATAATTATAAATAAGGATAAGGTCTATGTTGTCCTTAAGTCTGAGGAAGAAGGTTAAGAGCTTTTGCAGAAATTAAAGGGAGAAAAAAGTACAGAATAAAAAGTTAAGTGCTAAAACTGTACCCATTGAACTGGAGATGGAGCTCGCTGGACTTATTTTGGTGAGTAATGGAGCACCTGAAGAAACTAAAGATTCTAACTCTATTATTAATCTTATTGAAAGATTACGTCTACGGACATAGCTAAGGTACTAAAGGCTGTTTGTTTAATCCAAACAACTGAGCCCGAAAAAGATGCCCGTATATCTAGTGAAATTACTTCGACCTTGACATATCAACGAGTACAATAGTGTCAACCAAAAATGACCCAATAAATTGGCAATAATCACATCTTTATTACCATCTACATATCCTGCCACTTTGCCCCGAATTTTCACTTTTTCTGGTGTTCTGTGGCTAAAGGCGAGGTCAGCTACAAACATTGGAGCTATGAGATTAAGGCCCTGATCCGTGATGGGATTCATACGGAAAAATTAAATTTTACAAGCAATAAGAAGGAGTGTTTTTGGTACCGCGGCGGACATTATTTTACATCTTGGGGAGGATATCACCGTAAAAACGCTATTGCACAAGTTTGAAAAAGTATTTGGGAACATAATGCCGACCGAAACTTGATTAGAACAGTTTTATTCAGCCTGGCAACAGTCAAATGAAAATGTTGCCATGTGGGCTATAAAATTGGAGGATATTGCTTCAAAATTCAAAAGCAGTGATACATTATCAATACCTTATGGATCATATCCCACTACGCTTAAAACAAAATTTAACTCGGGGTTATATTTGACACATATAAAAAACGCATTGAGGTACAGATTTGAGGATGGCCAGGCATATGATGAGTTGCTTGTTGCAGCTCGAAATGCTGAATTAGAGCCAGAAAGAGAAGAGAGAGAAACACCACAGATTCAACCAGACTGTGGCAAATACTAGTTGTGAGAATAAAAAATTAGATCAAATTCTCCAGAAAATGACTAAAATGGAAGAAAGGTTGAAGGAACTTGAAAGTAGGCCTAAAAGAAATTACACAAAACTGACAGAATTTAAAGGATCCTCCTTTAAGTGTGGAGGCCGAGGTCACTAACGATCTAAGTGTTTAAACTATTCAAACTTAACACCAGGGGGCCGGCGTTAGGTATAAATATATTGAAGCTCCATAACCCATTAAACATTTAGTAGGAAGGGCAAAGGAAGCTGCAGCAATCGTTGAAGGTAAGTATTGTACAGCACTGTTAGACACATGTAGTATGGTAAGTACATTATGTGAAACTTTGGTTAAGCAACTCAAATTACCAATTAATGCATTAAATAGATAAATTAAAATTGAGAGTGCAGGTTGTCGATTTTTATTTTATTTGGGTTATACCGAAGCTCGACTCGTTATTTCTAGTTGTTACTGACACAAATTATCATAAAAAAGTGCCTGTGTTGATTGGAACAAATATTTTGAATGGCTTAAATTTAGAAAGTTTAGGAAAAGAAACAATATTACCGAATGCTTGGCAGGCTGTATCAGATAATCTTAAAAAACTACAAAAGGTAATAACTGAAAAGAAATGGGGTACAATTAAGGCAAAGAAACCATTTATAATTCCACCTGGGAAATCTGTTATAACAGGTATGACAAGAGCTACCTCGTGCATCTCCTCAAAAATTAATGTCATGGTGGAAGAGGCAGAAGGGAATCCAGTGCCTGGTGGAATTCTTCTTACACATGGTTTATTACGTCTAACACCTGGTCAAACCACCACTCGAGTCCCAATTTAAATTAATAATTTTTCAACTATAAAAATCACAATACCAGTAAATAGCATTATAGGAAAGTTACAAAAAGTAGATACTTTGTCAATTAATGAAGATGGTAAGGATCAAACGGGTGAGTTTATAGAAACAAATAAAATGTTATAAGGACATTTATCACCTACTCAGGTTAGCGAGGTAAAAAAAACTTTAAAAAAATGGAAGTGTGTATTTAGTCAGCATGACCTAGATCTTGGTTGCACCTCTATGGGTAAGCACCGGATTAAGTTAATAGATGATGTTCCATTTAATTAAGGGCATAGGCGTATACCACCAGCCATGATAGAGGAGGTAATGAGTCATTGACAAGAAATGTTAGATTTAGGGGTAATAAGGCGTTCTGAAGGTCCCTATGCTTCAGGCATTGTTCTGGTAAGAAAAAAATGGTAGCCTAAGATTGTGTATTGATTTTAGAAAATTAAATAAAAACAACAAAAGACTCTTTTGCACTCCCGCTAATAGATGAGACTTGTTGCACTTCATGGAGCTAAGTGGTTCAGCACAATCATTAGATTTAAAAGCTGCATACTGGCAGGTGAAAATAGCAGAAAAAGATAAGCATAAAACAGCATTTACAGTAGGTCCCCTAGGTTTCTTTGAAAGCAACAGAATGTGTTTTGGTTTGACTAATGCTCCATCCACTATGCAGCGTTTGATGCAGACATGCATGGGCGACCTTCATTTAACTGAATGTTTACTATATTTGGATGACATCATTGTTTTTAGCAAATCATATGAGGAACATCTGCAAAGACTTGAGTCTATTTTCAAAAGACTGAAAGAATCCAATTTGAAATTAAAACCATCTAAATGTAGTTTATTTCAAGAAGATATTAAATTTTTAGGGCATGTTGTTTCAGAAAAGGGCGCTACAGACCGAAACAAGATAGAAGTTGTAAAAATTAGCAAAATCCGAAAACCGTAACTGAGGTGCAAACTTTTCTAGGCTTTGTTGGTTTTTATCGGCGTTTTATAAAAGATTTCTCTAAAATAGCAAAACCATTATGTGAGTTAACTCGAGGTTCAGTCGGAAAACGAAAAAAAGGGAAGAGACCAAAGCCAAATAGATAATTTCACTGGGGGGGAGATAGAACAAAGGGCCTTTGAGCAGTTGAAAAGTTGTTGTATCAGCTCTCCCATACTAGCTTTTGCTGATTTAACAAAACTATTTGTTTTGCACACTGACGCAAGCTTAGATGGTTTAGGTAAAATGTTATATCAAGAAATTGATGGTAATGAGAGGGTGATAGCTTATGCGAGCAAAAGTTTAAATGCGGCAGAAAAGAATGACCCAGCTCATAAGTTAGAATTTTTGGTACTGAAATGGGCAGTAACTGACTAATTCCATGATTATTTATATGGTAATACGTTTAGGGTGAAAACAGACAATAACCACTTACCATGTGTGTTAACTACTGCTAAATTAGATGCTACTGGCCAGAGCTGGGTCGCTCAACTTGCAAATTACAATTTTACTTTGCAATACAAATGTGGTAGTTTAAACAGAGATGCAGATGGTCTATCAAGGATAAAGTGGCCAAATGATAAGATAGAAACAATGCAACCTATCAAGCCATCCTAGTTTCCGGCTCTGTGGATTGCTTTACAGAAATAGTAGCCATGTCCCAGAAAGTTGTTTCATAACTTGATGATCCCCAAATTAGTGAAGACTTAGAACTTGACCGGGATGCTTTGCAGCAACAGACAGAAACATTAGTCAAGTATTTCGATTATTGAAGAGTGAAATGGATGATATTGCAAAACAAAGCTGGGAGTGTAAATTGTCAAGAAACAAAAGAAAACCCTTCATATTAAAAATAATGTTCTTTTAAGAAAATGTTTATATAACACTTAAGAAAATTAGTCCTTCCTGAAGAATTTAGAAAGATAGCTCTGCAAGGATGTCATGATCAGGTAGGACATATGGGTAAAGAAAGGAGTATTAACTTGTTCCAGGAACGGTTTAATCGGCCTGGTATGACTAAACAGATGACAGATCATGTTGCAAATTGTCTAAGATGTATTCAGCGGAAAACTCTACCAACTCCACGTGCACCATTAGTGAACATTTCCACATTTTACTCAATGGAAATGATATGTATAGATTATTTAACACTTGAACCTTCTAAGTGGGGAACAGAAAATATACTTGTAATAACCGATCACTTTTCCAGATATGCCTAAGCAATACCAACAAAGAACCAACTTGCTAAGACTACTGCCAAAGTACAATTTTATTGTACATTATGGTTTTTCAGCCAAAATCCATAGTGACCAGGGAAGAAATTTTGAGAGTGCAACTATAAAGGCATTATGTAAGCTTGCTGGTATTAAGAAGTCACGTGCCACACCATACCACCCAATGGGAAATGGACGATGTGAGCGGTTCAATAGAACACTTTTAGATATGCTTGGTGCGTTAGAACCATCTCGAAAAAGTGATTGGAAGACATTTGTACCAACTCTTGTAATTGCGTTTAATTGTACATGAAAGCACAGGATATTGTCCGTTATATCTAATGTTTGGTCTCCGTCCCCGATTAGCTATTGATGTGCTTATGGGCATTAGTCTTGAAGAAGATGAAAAAACATTATCATATTCCTCATATGTCAGGAAATTAAGGAAGGGATAAAATTATTCCCCTAACTTAGTTTCCGATCATCTAAAAAAAACTTTGTTAAAACAAAAATCTTATTATGATATGAAGACCAGGGGTGTAGGTATTAAAATCGAAGATCGAGTACTGGTAGGAAATGTTGGTCTGATTGGAAAACATAAAATAGCAGACAGATGGCAGAGTGAGGTGTATGTTGTGAAGGCACAACCGAATAGGGGTGTGCCAGTTTATGAAGTGGAGCGGGAGGATGGGATAGGCAAAGCACGGGTACTTCACCGAAATATGTTATTGCCTATAAGTTTTCTCCCGGTTGGAGAAAATCACAAAACACCTGAGGAGGATGGTACTCATAAAGATAAAAAGTTTAAGACTAAGAGGGTACAAAAGAAAGATGCTAATAAAGAAAAATTAACAGGTACAAATTCTGAAGATGAAGAAGATAATGTATCTTCATATTTGTGCCCATAGGAACTACAGAAACCAATACCTGCACCACGTCGTAAAGTAAACATCAACAAAGTTCCAACTGTCGTTGAAGATCAAAGGAGAGATAACTTGACTGATAATGATGTTGAGGACGATACTGATGGACATGAAATAAGTGATTGTCAATGTTCAAAAAGAACAAGGCATCCAACAGACCGTCTTGGCAATGATATCTATAAATTTAACTCTCAATTGACAAGTAAGTCAGAAGTCAATAACCTGACAACAGATTTAGTTTTGCAGATACTCTTGAAACTATTGTAGGTATTATAATGGCGAGGACGCCATTTTTAGCAGAGGGGGAGAATGTTGCAATGTGTAAAATTGTGTATGTTTAATTTTTTTTGTTGTTCATGTTTTTATTTTAAATATTATATTCTCTTTAAAAATATGATTTTTGTATCAAACAGTCAGTAATTTCACATCTGCAAGGCCTTAGTCTTATTTTATCAGGGAACGGTCAGGTCTTATGTTACAAATATGACCATTAGTTTCATTTGTTATTTTTCAATACAAGTTCTCCTACATAAGGGGATAGTGTTAAGCAGTTATAGGAAATAAACAAATATATAACATCACTATTGTGTCACGTTTTTGCGTTTAATTTTAAAAAATTGGTAAAATTGTTCAATCTGTTATAACTTAACTGACATGATTAATTATCAGAAAAACTTTGGGTGTTCAAGTGGCGCAGTGGTTAGTGCTCCCGCCTATCACCAATGCGACGGGGTTCGATTCCCAGCGTCGTATGTGATAAGGTATGAGGTCACCTGCTTGAGCACGTGGGTTTTTCTCCGGGTTCACCCGGTTTCCTCCAACAATAAGAACTCACGCGCGCTACAATTCGGGCCAACGAGTTAGATTAATATAAGTTGCACAACTTGTTTCTAAATCGTTGTAAAAGAAATAAAGTTTAATTAATCAGAAAAACTATAAATTGTTTGTATTGGCATGTATATTGAAATATTGTAGTTACTAATGGCACAAACATTTTGATATAAAAATGAGGGTCATGGGTTTGAAGGTCAAGGTCACAGATGCATAAGAACACCTTATATTTAATACTTGAAAACTATAAACTTTTTATACGGGCAAATATATTTGAATATGCTAGGTATTCATATGAGGATCATTTTAATATATACTTTAAGGTCACAATTACAGAAGCAAATGAATACCCTAATAATTGATAATCTGAGAATACTAAAACTTTTGAATAGCAAATATATATATATGAATATTGTATGTTTAAATATGATAATCATTTTCACATATAGTTTAAGGTCATTGGGTCAAAGGTCAAGGTCACAGATGCCTATGAATACCTAAATTGTTAATTATCTGGAAAACTATCAAACTTTTGACTTGTCATATATAATGGAATTTTGTAGGTATTGATCAAGCGATCTTTTTGATATTAGTTCAAGGTCAAGGTCACAGGAGCATTTGAAATGCTTAATTGTTAATTATCTGGAAAACTATAAAATTTGTGTATGGGCATATATATTGGAATGTTGTAGGTATTGATCTATGATTTTGATATATTGTTCAAGGTCATTGGATCAAAGGTCAAGGTCAAAGATGCAATAAAATAACTAATTATGTGGAAAACTATAAAATTTTTGTGTAGGCATATATATTAGAAAATTGTAGATATTGATGTGATTATCTTTTTGATATATAATTGATCAAAGTGCAAGATCAAAGATGCATACGAATATCTGAACGGTTTATTATTTGGAAAAGTATAAAAGTTAAAGTTATTACTTCTTTTTATGTGATGCCAGATGTTGCAATAAGGACTGACTGTAATATTAATCTGTTCAAACGCTTGTTTAGTACTTTCATTACCTTTTCATGGTAATTTTAATGAAAAAAAAGATTATTTTAGCATGGCCAAAACACATTTGATTTCAAATTTAAATTCCATTGTTGATTTTAGCAATTTAGAAAGGAAATCGTGGAAAAATGTTGATTTATTTAAAGAAGATTTTTTATGAGATATTTTGCTACACTTTTTTCATTTTTTTTGTGAATTATATTTTATGCAATTATTAAATACAATAAACTAAATGTTGTTTTAGAAATTAATCATTTCAACAGGGCACTATTAATCAGGTGATTGTAACAGGCCAATTGGACATCTTGTTTAATCAAAGTGCTGACAGCACTGATGGAAAGATTGGATAAACAATAATGTGTTATTTTCTCTTATGCAAATTCGGTATAAACAGAGAACACATAAGGCATTGGAACAGGAAGGACAATGGCAGTACAAAAAGAAAGTTGTCATATGATGTAATCTTAAAAGAGTCTTTGCCTGATAACATACATCATCTGGTTGATAGTGGCAGATGCTAAATTTTTTAATAACTTGCAATGAAATGATGGGATTCAGATGTTTTTAATTAGTTCTGACCCGCTGTACCAATAAGGGATGTGTTTCTTCCAACGCATTCAATGTGCGATCCATAGTGAATTGTTTGCAATACAATGTTAATGAACCACTGAAACCGTTTTTGTCGGACAGGAAAATTTTTGTCTAAGAACGTGAAATTCTTGGACAAATCTTCAAAGTGCAAGTACCGTAAGCCTTCGATATTTTCAGACCCTCTATGTTTTCGGACACCCTAATTTTTAAATTTCAATAATGTTTACTTTTCCTCTAATTTCGTGTAGCAATTTTTTACCTCTAAAACCGAACACGTTTTTGCTGCAACTCAGTTGCAGCATGTGATGCAGAGCGCTTGAAATAAAGATTTAATAAAATCAAGTAAAAACTTTTTGTTTTCAATTATTTTAACTATAAATTGTTATTTTCACACGTTTATTTCATTGTGTATTGGCGCCATTGCCTCGTAATGTGTAACAGGTATGTGCAATGTATTAACGGTTTTATGTAAACTCAATAAAATCATACCTTTAATTAGTGCTTTAATTTTCTATGAAAGTGAAAGTTGATTAAAATTAATGTTCACTGCCGAGAAAATCGTGTAAGACAGAATCTTGTCGGTACACTAGTTCAACATAAAAGATATTTTTTTCTGATGAAAACAGGAAGTGACGTTTTTCACTTATTCTCATTTAGTATTTGTTATCGGAATTCCCGAAACGACCATGTGATTGTTCCAGCCGACAGACGCGATGAAATTGTTTTCCAAGATGAGAATTACTTTAAAATATGTTTGAAATATGATTTAAAATAATTTAATTTTAACTTTTATTTGCGGAAGTCAGGAGTCGGGACTTGTCCCATTTTTGCATTGCCATTTCTTAAAATGTACACACATACGCATGGTAAAATACTGAATATTTGTTTGAAACCAATTTCTCTAAACTCGGTCCACAAATAATGCAACACACGATGTATAATAATAATTTGACTGCAGACAATTACAAGTAGAGAGCGACATGTTGGTGCACCTCAAACGTTGGAAGTTAATGAAAAGGTTACGTTGTTTACTTGTAATCAAAATGGCGACCTCTATGTGCATTACTTACAGAATCATGATTATTGATCATCAAACACTTCAAAAACAAGAGGCCCAATAGAGCCTGTGATGCTCAACTGGCTGCATATGTAAGACAATGTTTGTTTTTGATTGAAATGCTGTTTAACGTTCAACTCAAGAATATTTCACTTATAAGGAGACTGTCAATTTTGAAAATGGTGGAGGACACTGGATTATAGGAGAAAACCACGACCAAGCAGCAAGTTAACTGACAAACTTTCAAAGATGAAGTGCTAGCCCACTTGGCATTAATGCACAATGTCAGGGGTGAAAGGTGCTGTGATTCGTAACATCGAATGTTTAAGACCACACAGCCACTGTGGTGCCTTTAAGATAATGTGATGTGGTTACCATAATTGGTTCATCAGCTTCAGAAGGGAAATAAATTCAGCTTATGACCATTTTTGCTTCAATGAAGCCTACTTTGCAACACACACATGCAGGCATGCTTCACTATGCCATAAACTCAGCTGGGTTAAGCCAGTTGAGCTTAGAATAGATCCACAATGGCTATTATATATATATATATATATATATATATATATATAAATATATATGTATTTAGTAACAACTGGCATCTCAGACTGGTTCAAACTTTTTTAGGCCGATGTAGGAACCTTCCACAGGAAGTTTGGTTCCAATTCGCCCAGTGATTTTAGAGGAAAAGATTTTTACTAAATATTACACCTAATTTGCATATTTCTTGAAAATTGGGTCAATAAAAATTTTCTCAGAAAAGAATATTATATATTTTGAATCCCATACAGTATACTTTCTATATTTAAAATTTGAGCTCGATTGGTGGAAAAAAAGATCAACAATGGTCTTTTTTTTCTTCTATTTTTAGTTATGACGGCCATCTTGGATGTCAGGCCGGGTTACCTGGTACCACCTTTAGTCAGGCTGACATTTGGACCTTCCACACAAAGTTTCATTCCAATTGGCCCAGTTGTTTCAGAGGAGAAGATTTTCAAAGATTTCACTAAATATTACACCTTAAGCATAATTCTTGAAAATTGGGTCAACAAAAAAGTTCTCATAAAAACCCTTTAAATATGTTGAATGCCCCGCTATCTACTCTCTACATTTCAAATTTGAACAAAAACGGTTAAAAAATGACTCAGCAATGGCTGTTTATGTGTTTTTGCTATTTATAGGAACGGCGGCCATCTTAGATGTCAGGCGGGGTTCGCCTGGTACAAACTTTGGTCTACCCCACCTAGGGACCTTCCACACCAAATTTGGTTCCAATTCGCCCAGTGGTTTCAGAGGAGAAGATTTTCAAAGAATTGATTAAATATTAAACCTCATTTGCATAATTCGTAAAAATCAGGTCAACGAAAAATTTCTCATAAAAACCCGTTACATATGTTGAATGCCCCGCTATCTACTCTCTACATTTCAAATTTGAACAAAAACGGTTAAAAAATGACCCAGCAATGGCTATTTATGTGTTTTTGCTATTTATAGTAACAGCGGCCATCTTGGATGTTAGGCGGGGTCGCCTGGTACAAACTTTGGTCTACCCCACCTAGGGACCTTCCACACCAAATTTGGTTCCAATTCGCCCAGTGGTTTCAAAGGAGAAGATTTTCAAAGAATTGATTAAATATTAAACCTCATTTGCATAATTCGTAAAAATCAGGTCAACGAAAAATTTCTCATAAAAACCCGTTACATATGTTGAATGCCCCGCTATCTACTCTCTACATTTCAAATTTGAACAAAAACGGTTAAAAAATGACCCAGCAATGGCTATTTATGTGTTTTTGCTATTTATAGTAACAGCGGCCATCTTGGATGTTAGGCGGGGTCGCCTGGTACAAACTTTGGTCTACCCCACCTAGGGACCTTCCACACCAAATTTGGTTCCAATTCGCCCAGTGGTTTCAGAGGAGAAGATTTTCAAAGAATTGATTAAATATTACACCTCATTTGCATTATTCGTAAAAATCGGGTCAACGAAAAATTTCTCATAAAAACCCGTTACATATGTTGAATGCCCCGCTTTCTACTCTCAACATTTCAAATTTGAACAAAAACGGTTAAAAATGACTCAGCAATGGCTATTTATGTGTTTTTGCTATTTATAGTAACAGCGGCCATCTTGGATGTCGGGCGGGGTCGCCTGGTACAAACTTTGGTCTACCCCAGGTAGGGACCTTCCACACCAAATTTGGTTCCAATTGGCCCAGTGGTTTCAGAGGAGAAGATTAAAGTTTACGCACGCACGCACGGACACACGGACGCACGCAAAACCATGCCATAAGCTCAGCTGGCTATAGCCAGTTGAGCTAAAAAAAATTAATGAAATAAAAAACAAAAAAGGTAACTTTGACTTGTATTTTATTGAAAAATTTTACTTTATCATTGATTTATCCGTTGATATCGCTGTTGATAATGTCTCGGTAAAATGCCCCTGTGTTTCAATTGTATTCTACCGCGTCGTTTAACAAAACCTATATCCCATTCCGCAATTCAAATACGTACGTAGATTACAATATTTGACAAGTGATAAGAGTAGACAGTTTGAAAACAATCATTAAAACATCGATAACACGATAAACGCTACTTCATTGCAATAGTTCCTTGCAATGTCGGAACTACATTTTTCCGCGTAGTAATAAATCAAAACGAACAGAACCTAGTAAAAAAGCTGCAACATCTGGGTTACCCCCGTGCGATGCCTTAGGAACGATTGTTCCAATCTTTCCAAAAATGAACTTGAATATACTATTAAAAGTTAATTCTTCAAAATAGGGATCAAAGGCATCTTACATTTGCCAAGGCAAGTGATTAATCTACTGAGCTACCAATTTCTGCTGCGGGGCTATTTTATATTTTTGTGAATTGGACAAGGGCCCATGCAGTTGTGAAAATTAGCGTCATAATAACTGAATTGTTAAGGAAAAAAATCTTTGTGGTGTTAAAAACCTCTTAAACATATATTATTACATACTTAAATTACCTTTTTATAACATCAATGCTGTCAATTTATATAAATTGAGACTTTCTAGACTGACATTTGACAGGAAGATTGCAATTGTTAAAATTGGCTCAGTGAGTGTGTGAGTGAGGTTTTGTTTAAAGCCGCATCAGCGTTATTGTAGCTATTTGCGGCTAGAGAATGATAAAAAAATAACAATATATAAAAATAAAATTTAATATGTAAAATTAATTAAAATAGATTCTATAGCAATTACTAAACTGATAAAAGCCAGTAATATCACAGAATACTTATCATAAAAGACTGGATAATAAATGATAAAATTATATATTATTAAACAAGTTGATTTCCCGAAGGAATTTCAAAATTTGATGTTCATGGACATTACTAAAACGATCTTGTATCGATGATGCTGAATATAAAGTATCCCTTGTAGGAGCAAAGTCAACACAGTCCAGCAAAATGTGCTGGACAGATTGTTGACTTTGACAAAGGACACCGTGGGGAGGTTGATCTCCCTTAAAAATAAAAGAATGAGTAAAATAACTGTGGCCGATTCTACAGCGTCTAAGGACAACACCCTCATGCCTACTATATTGAGACAAAGGTGTAAATCCTAGACAAGGCTGTACAGATGAAAATTGGCTCAGTAATTGTGTACAAACCAAATTTGAGTATTAATGGGGCCCATTTTCAGCCCCAAAACTGGACCAGGAATAGCCCTGGTAGGCATCAATGTTATACTTAACCAAATTTGAACGAAAAAATTTACAGCAACTTTGGTAAAATGTGTAAATACATGAATGTACATGTATGCTGTTTCAAGCAATTCCTGTTTTTAAATGACTCAAAATATAAATGCCTATTAATGGAATAGACTATCTTTTATCAGTTTGAATTTATCTTTGAATAAATCCTGAAAGTACCTTTGTGTTTGGAAGGACTAGCGACCCGCCCCAAGATGGATGTTGTGCTATTCCTGTTGTATCAGATGCCTGTCCAGGCCTATCAAATCAAGTTTTAATTCGCGCAAGACTTCTCAGAAAAGACCTAGCAACAACCTCCCAGGTATCATTTATATGAGACCTTTATAACCCCTCTCCCATTTTGCAAACTAGTGATTACATAAGAATCATCATGAATGTTTTTCCATCTGTCTGTCTGTCTATTGGTAAAAAAATTTCTGCTCCCTAACTTTTATATCGGGATTGATTTCGATCAAACATTCTCAATTACAACTTATGCACCAATATATGATGATGTGCCATGTACTAATTAAGATTGAATGTTTGATTCAATAGGTTTCTTCATCCCATTCAAAAATATTTCACTTATATCATGATGTCACCAGCAGTAGGTGAAGGGTCAGAAATTTTTAACTTTGCATTGTGCTCAGGGCAAAGTGCAGGAAGGGTTCTTTAATGTGCCATGCCTATCTTAACACAGTGCACTGGGTTTTAAGGTCCCTTTCAAAGGACCTGTGACTTTCAAAATTTCCTTTATTGGCATTTCAGACCATTGTTACTTCTATAAAGATTCACATCAAAATTTTAAACAACTCAAAAACACAACCGTCAAGCTTACTGATATTTTTGACTATGATAATAATGTATCATACTGCACTGTTAGTTATTGCAATTCTAAAATTGCAAAACCTGTAAATTTTGATTACAGATACACATTTTACAAGCAATTTTACTTCTAAGGAGTACACTTTACGTAGCCACGATGATCTGAACTGTAAATCTTCCAATGTTTTACATGTATAGGGAATAGAGTGTAATTTATGTGGACTTATATATGAGGGATAATTCGGTCTTGGTCAAAATCAGGGTATCTGATGTTATTGTTTAATTGTGCATTTCTGTGAAATAAATGAATTTACTGGTTGTATGCATGTTTTTTGTAATTGTTTTAATAAATAAAAAAAGATAAAAAAGTTGGAGGTATTTGGACAGTTAATGATAAAATAGATATATTTATCCTGGAAAAGTCGTTTTTTGACGGCTTGAATTGTGACATGACAAAACGTGATGAAAACAAGTTGAGATTTTAATATGATAGAATGTGCCATTGGAATAATCTGACTATTTTATGGACAATATTGATTATAAATTTCCAATATCATTTATTGGATATTGTTTAATATCATTTTAAAACAAATTAATCAATCGTAAACACAGCCGTGGTGTTCGTAACCCGCAGTGTCCGTAACCTTATTGAAAAGTAAAGCATCTAAAATTCTTAGCGGTTCATCATGCGTGTCTATCGACGTTATTATATCGTGTTAAACATCAAATCAGTTCGTCATTGCCGACAATGCAATACAACTGCTCTTCATGCTTTAGATATCAACTCGCGAAAGTACGTTATAAAATTGTTGTCCACTTTTGAAGTTACGAACGGGACATACAAAAAGTTAGATGGGGAAGCCTGTTGTTCAGAAATAGAGTACCTAGGTGGCGCTGTTGATTGGGATTTCCCCTTGTATGAAAAAAATCAACTTCCGATGTCTGCACGTGCGTGTTTGGGATTAGAATTATTTTCGGATGTTGTCGTGTCTATGAGGTTTGGAGCTCGTGACGAACGCAACGGGGTAAGAATAAATAACTTTTATGTCTGTTTTTTCTTAAAATGAACTATCTTTGAACACAAGGAGCTGACTTTACAGTAAGAAAACATGTTATAAAATCAATTTTCATGGGTATTACGGCCCGTCAGTATATGTTATGAACATGGGATCAACATTTCCACTGCTGTATGCAAAATCCACTTGTCAATGCAACGTGTCATTGTCACACGAACATCACACAAATATCTCTGATTATGATGTATTATTAAATATTTACTTTCTGTTTTAACTAACGTAATCGAAAATAAATCCTTTTTTGTCCTATGTTTGAATGTTAAAGTTGGTTTCTCAATTTGTAAATATATTTTTATAATGCGCTGTTCATAACCATGGACCGACATGTTTACAAACTACCCGTCGTCCGTGGTTATGAACAGTACTAATCAATATATATTTTCAATTTTGACCTGTGTGCCATAAAAATATATTGTTCAAGAATTCCATTTCTACAAGTTGTACATGATAGTGCAAAAATTTAAGTCAAAAGAGTTCTATTATCTCATAAATTATAGTTCTGTCTTGTTCATAACAGCAGACAGGTGAATCGTTCCCAACAACATGTCTTGGGTACGAACATCACATTTAATGTAGATTTAAATAGCAGCATAATTTACAAGAAATATTTCAGTATTTAATTGTTTGAAATTATATATCTATGTGTTAAAATTCATTTTCTTATAATTTAGTTTCTGTTGTTTTATGTTAAATTGATGAGTGTTGTGTTCATAACAATTGACGTAAAGAATATGACTCTTTTGTTACCAACAGAACGTCCTCCACAACTTGGCACTGTCTTTCTACCTTTGTGATGGCAGATCCCAGCATATCCCTTATTAAGATATCCCTGATGTTCATGTTCATTTCAGAGCAGATATCTGAAGTTATTTCTTTCAATTTCTGATATAAATAAAAACTGTTCTGTTCATAACAGTGGAAGACCATTTTCATCCACACACGTTTGTCTTATGTTATGAACAAAACAAAATAATTGTCTTTTTGATATTTTTTTATGTTAGAAATAATTTTTAAATAATTTAGGCTTTTAATAATTTATATAAATTACCTGCTTAATTTATGATATGTATTTATTTGAAATTTTCCTTTAGTCTTAGAATGTGTTCTGTTCATAACAGTGGGCATGTCTTATGTTAATATGAACAAAACAAAGCACCTGATCTTACTACCGTTTTCATAACAGCCGTGAAACTCACCATGGCTGTTGCCAACATATTTGTTATGCATTGTACATTGATTTCTCATACAAATTTTATACTTACCAAGAGACAGATTAATTTGAGGTTCCTCTGACTCCCTGGACATGCTGTGTTGTTATATCTGGATGGACATTAGATGATGTCCAGGGAGACAGAAGGAAACATTGAAACATATTACATATATATATATATATATACATTGTTACTTTTTAGAATGGATACTAACGAAGATGAAAATCATGTCACTCCATCCTCAACTACAGCTACAGATAGAATTTTACGAAAAAGAAAAGCAGAATATCTCCCGGATCAAATTTCTTCAAAGCGAAGGATGACATCAGCAGAAAGAAGTCGAAAGTACAGAAATAAGATAAAAGATGAACCCGAACTATATAAAGCTCACCGTTTAAAAGATACGTTACGTGTTAAAAAAAATAAGAGAAGAACTTACAGAAGAACAACGACAACGGTACAATGAGAAAACTAGAGCACGAATGAAAAGGCACAAAGATAGACAAAAAGAAAAAGGTATTGCAAGAAAAACCACGCACAAAGTGATGACAAGAACAGAACGAGAAAATCTACGAAAAAAGTGGAGAGATGACAAGAAAAAATACAGAGAAAACATGACAATTCAGAAAAAACGAAGAATGAACGAAAGAAGGCGTCAGAGGTACCGCAACAAGAAAGATGAACCAAGCCAATTATCTTCACAGTCTTGTGAACACAGTGGTGTAAATTCAAATGATCAAGGTGATGGAACTGGTACATTTCTTTCGGACACAGCAAAACGAAAAGCTATTTCTAGATCCAAAAAGAGTTTGCCAAAAAACCCTAAAAAGTTTTCCATTGTAGTTTCATCATTGATATCTTCTGCGACACCCAGAAAAAAAACAGAACTTCGAAAACAGATGGTATTTAGTCCAAAATCGAAGAAAAAACTTGATATGTTAGAGTCTGTGGGTAACAACTTAAAAATGAACATAAAGAGTATGAATAAAAGTAAAATATCAATTGTGCGTAAACGACATATGGTCAACTCGCTTATCAAAAATGCAAAGAAGACGGATACATCATTGCTTAAAGTTGTAAAAGGGCTTGGTTTTTCACAAAAATTCTTAAAGAAAGTGGAAAATCTTGAAGATTTAGAGGACAGAAAGAAGCGCAAAGATGCCCTGTCTGAGGAAACAACAGCAGATGTTGATGGTTTTTACGAGAGAACTGACTTTATAAGGACCCTTCCACAAAATGCAACCAAGAAGGGAGTGAAAAAAGTGTTAGAATGTTCACTAACAACAATGTATGAGGAGTTCAAGAGAGATCATCCAGATGCGAAGGTCAGTTATAGCAAATTTGTGGCAATGAAGCCACAAAATGTTTTACCAATGTCCAAACACAAATTCATGGCATGCCTATGTGAATATTGTGTAAACATAGAACTGAAGATAGATGCATTGAAAAGTTTGAAGAAAAATCAAACCGTTACCAGTACAGAAACTGTATCTGTGCCTTTAGATAAATTTGAATTGGCACAAATGACTACATGTAAAAACGAGAGAAAAGAGTGTATTGATAGAATGTGTCAGGATTGTGGGGTTCAGAAGATTGACAAGTTGTTTATGAATTTGGATGATGAACAGTCAGTATCTTGGTGTCAATGGAAAAGAACAAATTACACAAATGCAGCAGGGAAACAATCTGTGAGGATGATGAAGGTTCCAATAGAGGAAAGGGTGGAAGTTTTCCAGGAGAAAATAAAGGTTGACTTGGTGCCATTTTCAAAACATTTGTTTAATGCCAAATGGCAGAGCAAACAGTTCAGTTTAATATCAAAGGATGTACCTGACAACACAGTAGTTATGTGTTGTGATTTTGCAGAAAATTTTGCATGTAGATATCAGGATGAGGCACAAGGGGCTCACTGGTCATATGGCCAAGTTACCATACACCCGGTTATTTGCTCATATCCATGTCCTGAGGAGTCATGTCACATGGTAGTGGAGGAATCATTTTTGATAATAAGTGATGACCACTTACATGATTCCCATGCTGTCCATCACTACACCAGCCTAGCCGTAAGCCACCTTAAGACTAAAGGGATAGGAATTGAAAAACTAATCCAGTTTTCTGATGGTGCTGGGCCCAATATAAAGGCAAAACAAATTTTGCCGATCTGGCATATGGACCAGAGGATTTGGGTGTAAAGGTATTTGAAAAACACTATTTTGGATCCCGTCACGGCAAGGGGCCCTGTGACAGGGAAATAGGCACTGTAAAGCGCAGTGTTATGATGGCAATAAAATCTCGCCGTGCCGAAGTAACAGATGCAAAATCCTTCTTTGCATATTGCAATTCATCGATGGCAAGACCAAAAAATGGAGAACACAGTCACTTCATTCGGACAAGCAAGTAAGTGACTGTAGGGGAAATAAACAGGGATAGACCTGAAAGAACCTCCTTAAGATCTGTTAAAGACACTCGAAAACATCATAGCTTTAAATCAACAGAAAATAGCCATGCAACAAAGATCATTCACAGCAGGGAGAGATCATGCTTCTGCTTTGTTTGTCTCGATGGTACAAATATGGAATGTCCAAACAGAGATACTGTTGGTGATTGGATTGTGAACTTCCTGGGAGGGATAAGACGCAGAGTTGTGGTCATGGATGGAGGAAATGACGGACAAGGCAGGATGAGAGTCAGAGGTGTCGGAAACGTGAGAAGAGGCAGGGTGAGAATTAGAGGTGGAAAAGGACGAGGTAGAGGTGATAGAGAACAGGAAAGAGGCAACAGGGCACAGGAAAGAGGAGATGGTGCACAGGAAAGAAGTGGCAGGGGACGAGGAAGAGACAGAGTGAGAATTAGAGGTGGTAAAGGACGAGGTAGAGGTGACAGGTTACAGGAGAGAGGCAACAGGAGAAAAAGAAGAGGCAACAGAGGACGAGGCAGAGGTGGTACAGGAGGTGGTGGTAGAGGACGACAAGCCACATCAGATTTAAGTACAACTGACGAGGAGGATACATCGTAAGTTTAAAAGACATGCAGGTTATATAATCATACATAATGTATTATACTAAAAATATTCTGGTTCACCCAATAAAATATGTTTAAATAATGATATACTGATCCAGTTGACTGTCACATGTTGAGACTGCAGCTTGGTGCTAGACTAAATATCACAAATTCATAGCATGACACACAAGGCAGGAGTTGCTTACCATATATCCCAAAGATCTGTCCTGATCATGGTTCTGACATTTAGTGAGATGTTGACATTCAGTTAATTTTTATGATATCTCAGTTTGAGTAAGCCATGAGTGCCGGTATAACTAGCATACATTAATAACATTATATATGTGATTGTGTGTACATAATGAACATGAAACTAAATGTACGCTTTGATTAAATCGGTATTTAGTCAATATATTAACCTGTCTATTTCAGTGAAGAAGATCACTTGAGTTCAGACGATGGAAGTACTAGTACCAGCAGTTTGTGCAACAATACTGATACAATCGATGATATAGTGGTAGACGATAATAGAGTAGTCGGTGATGATACAGTATTCGTTGGTAATACAGTAGTTGGTGATGATACAGTTGACAGTGATAATACAGTGGTCGGTAAGGCTGAAACGTTTACAGATCCATGTATGTAAACGGTATAGTTTATTGTATTAACTGTAAACATGTAAAACTTTTGTAGCTGTTTAAATGTGTTAAAAAAGTGACCTTTGAAACCCATGTCAAAATATGTCATTTTAATTTAAACCTTTTGTGTCAATTAAAGTTGACTGCAATTTGTTGATTGATTAGGTGACAGGCTACTGAATAAACAATAAGGTCAATACCCATTTGTTTACAATTGTCTGTAGAAGCTGCATATCTGGCCTCGGTTTCACAATCATTCTTAAGATTTTCCTTAACTTAAATTTGGCAATTTTTTATTATCTTTGTTTGTAACTATTAATAAATATTTTTGACAAAACAAAATGCAAGTATTTTAAGTAATACATTTTCTTCAAAATGACACATTAAATTCTTAAATATATTCAAAATTGGTAAATATATTAAGATTTGAAATTTTGCAACATTTAAGTTAAGGAAAATCTTAACTTAAGAATGATTGTGAAACCGGGGCCTGAAGTATGGGAATATTGAAGCCGATTCATCATGTTCACTTATATTTAGTCAAACGTTTGGGGAAAGACAATGAACCTGGACTTTTTTATTTTGTTTAAAAGATAACATTTCATGTAATATATTCCGTGTACACGTTTACAAATTTTGTAAATTTTCAGCCTTGGTCAGCGACGATACAGTTGTCAAAGATAACACAGTGGTAAATGATAATGCAGTCATCAGTGATAATACAGTGGTAGATGATGATATACAAGATACTATGTTTACAAAGAAATCAGATGAACCAGAAAATAATTCTTTTATAGAGATGCTCATTGCAATGCTAGGATCAGGTAAAGACAAAAATTGTAAAGCAAGACATTTTGACTAAGTAAACTGACACTTAGATGGTGTGGTTTATAATACGACCCTAACCTTCCGAAGTGTAGCCAGTCACACTAAGTCATTCTTCTGAGTGAGTGTTTAAAGCCAAGACAAAAAGCCTAAAGACACATGGCTAACACGGAACAAATTTATTACAAACATACTAGTCCAAGATCAATATGATAATCCAAAATTGCAAAGAAAGACTTTGCCAGAAACTGGCAAATACAGTAAACTATGAACTTCCACGTTAGCTAGCTACACCTGTCACCTTAAATGTAAAGCTGAGAATAAAAATAACATGAAACTACAAGATGTAAGATGTACACCCACAATCAAATGTAAGGTTTTGTGGTTAAACCTGGTTTATGGTGACAAACCTTCCCATTCTTTGTGTAGCCAGGCGTTAAGTAACATAAATAACTTTAATTATACACTTACACTTTCATTATATATACATTTGTCAATATAATAATATTGATGCACACATTTGGTAATGTTTTATGTATTATGTTTTATAGAGATTAAAGGTGATGATACAGCAATCACTGTTGATACAGTGGTCGGTCATGATAAAGTGGTCAGTGATGATGTTGATGCAGTGGACAGTGGTAATGTTGATGCAGCAGACAGTGGTGATGTTGATGCAGCGGACAGTGGTGATGTTGATGCAGCAGAAAGCGGTGATGTTGATGCAGCAGACAGTGGTGATGTTGATGCAGGAGACAGTGGTGATGTTGATGCAGCAGACAGTGGTGATGTTGATGCAGCAGAAAGCGGTGATGTTGATGCAGCAGAAAGCGGTGATGTTGATGCAGCAGACAGTGGTGATGTTGATGCAGCAGAAAGTGGTGATGTTGATGCAGTGGACAAAGGTGATGATGCAGCAGACAGTGGTGATGTTGATGCAGCAGACAGTGGTGATGTTGATGCAGGAGACGGTGGTGATGTTGATGCAGCAGACAGTGGTGATGTTGATGCAGCAGAAAGTGGTGATGTTGATGCAGTGGACAAAGGTGATGATGCAGCAGACAGTGGTGATGTTGATGCAGCAGACAGTGGTGATGTTGATGCAGGAGACAGTGGTGATGTTGATGCAGCAGACAGTGGTGATGTTGATGCAGCAGAAAGCGGTGATGTTGATGCAGCAGAAAGCGGTGATGTTGATGCAGCAGACAGTGGTGATGTTGATGCAGCAGAAAGTGGTGATGTTGATGCAGTGGACAAAGGTGATGATGCAGCAGACAGTGGTGATGTTGATGCAGCAGACAGTTGTGATGTTGATGCAGTGGACAAAGGTGATGATGCAGCGGACAGTGGTGATGTTGATGCAGCAGACAGTGGTGATACAGTGGTAGATGATTACAGGTATGTACACACAGTCTACAGCATAGAGTTGAACTGTGCTATTTTGTACTGAAGTCATTTGCTACACAATTGCACTTCACACACACTGAACATTTAACAGTAGGGGTTAGATGAACATCTAGTAAATATGAGATGATGGGCCTATGGCATGTGATTGACTGACAGGCTAATGGTGAACAGTTTTGATCAATTCTACTTTGTTCAGATACTTCCATTTTACTACTTTACAATTGGACGAGCATTAAGTATTTAAGTCAATATGTTATGAAAAAATGTATATATTTTATATTTAAATGTCCTGTCTGTTGTTCAAAACTTATGTAGATGACATGTTTTACTATTTGAACTACATCTAAGTAGATATCTTCCAACCTACATTCTGTTGTATTCATATATATGACAATTAACTTCATTTTTTATAAATTCCCTCATACATATAGACAAGGGCAATTTGTTCAAGCTTACTTGGACTCTGACCATTCAAGAAAAAAAAAAGAAAATTATACATAGCAGAGGTATTTTTTGTTTGGTTATAAATTCCAGTTTTAATTAAAATGCAAAACTCGTCTTAGTAAGTATACGAGTTTTACTAATTCCGTTTCATTCATATTTGTGTTTGGTTGATTTTTATATATTTTTATTTAATTTATAGTTGTTTCATTCATTTACTGTATTTTTATTGTTAGGGGGGGGGGGACACACAAATTTATAATGCATACTATCACCGTCCATATCAGAATTTTACATTTTAGACACTCCACTTATTATGTACAGCTATGATTGAGAACATATTCCGTGTAATTTTAGTGAGTGGGGTGGAATGTTCATTTCCACCTATTTTATGTATACATGTATTTCTATTAATATAACCAGTTGTGGCTGGACAAATACAATAAAAAAAAACTTGCATGCTATGGATTGAACCCATGAACTCTGAATTCTGTGTTCAAAGTACTTAATTTTTTCTAATGCTCTAGTTTACAGTTTTGTAGTGTACAACTTAAAGACCCAATTCTCTCTCAAATTCATCATCGAGAACACATAAAAAATGCTACATATATGGGTTTATTGTTATAAACGTATGACTTTTCCTGTATAGATCCCAATTAAAAATTTTATAATGATGTTTCATTGTCGTAATATATTGTGGAGTGATTTAAAATGGTCAATAAGCGCCCCAATTCAACGTTTTAAATATGATTTTTATATTCATATATAATATCTTAAATCAAACATACACAGCTTAAAATTTCATGATTTACTTTTTCAACGAGTTTGAGAGATTGGGTCTTTAAAGTGACAGTCATTGGTCTTGTCTTATGTGTATCATTGGATCATTTTGAAGCCGTTGGTAACTGGTTAATTATATATATATATATATATATATATATATATATATATATATATATATATATATATATATATACATGTATATATATATTTATATATTGTCAAATCCAGAATTTTGTTTTTAAATATTGATTTTTTATCAAGTTCAAGATAATTTACCATTCTTGAACCATTTCTTCTTTCAGATCAAAGAGATAGTGGAGATGATTATTTACTTAAATTCATGCAACAGGATGGGCAGTTGTATTTTTGGCCACCACATGAGGACCTATCCTGGGAACCACGACGCAGTCTACAGAGATCTTTGCCTTTTCCAAGCCTCTCTAAAAAGTCTTCGTCCAGAAAACAATTATTCCATTTTACTATTTGAACTATCAGTTGCTGTTTGAAGCATTTTCTTATAATAAATCAATAAAGTCTTAGTTATTGTTAGAATGTTTTATAAGTATTTTCATCAAAGCGGAAGAAGTTAAATATTTATCTCAACCACTACTATTAGCAACAAAATGCACAGGAGTTAAAATAAATACAAAGCAACACTAGAGATGAGATCAGGTATTCCTATGACATATGTCACATGTGAGATAGGAGATGTTAACCACTTCTTGCTGTAAGTCCACAATACACCAAATTCAGCATCTTCCCAAAGTGTTATTTGCTGTTTGGTGTCCATGTTACATACGCAACAATTTACAAAATCCCACCTTGTCAAGTTAAAAAGGTCATACATTTTCAAATTATTCCTTTCTTTATTAAATTTAATACATTCTTGGAATAATCAAACACTGATATCACAGAAGTGCTTTATAAGTAGGTGTTTAAAAAAACTTTTTGTATTCATGTGTCGCGGTCGTAACGGTGTCCAAATTTAGTTTCCCATAATTATACTCAAAATATTGTTAAAGTTGCCAATTTGGAGTAAATTGCTTTCAAATTACTACATGAAACAATCAATCAATCTGTAATAAAATGCAGTCCACTAATTGTTGAATATTGAGATTTACAAGACACCATGTTATGAACAGAACACTATGAAGGAAGCATTTTTAACACGAGTTTTCTAGAAAATAACATGTTAAGTCATGTTCTCTTCATTATGGCCTGAAAGTATGAAGGTAATGCTTTAGTTATCAAGTAAAAATATTAAAAATTAACCAACTTCAAAATTAGATGTCCATGTCACACTTTTGGAACCAAGATCAAATTACACCACATATGTGGGCGAAACGAACGGTAGACTAAATGCACGATTCAATGGTCATCGGTTTGAAATAAATAATTATGGTAACCAACTTATTTACCAACCCTTCAATCAACCGTACCATTCCGTGCTGTCTACGAAAGTAAGAATTTTGGAAAAAAATATACCACCACACTTATAGTCCTATTTTGAGTACATCATTCCGATTACAACGAGAGAACTACTGGATAAGAGAACTAGGCACTGCCTCACCATATGGATGCAATGATAACATTGATAGAGTAGGAAACCTTTCTAGCCCAGGTTGTAAGAATGTTAATGTTTTACATCTGTTTAACAGAACTACACGTAACAAAAGAAGTCATGGACATCGAAGTTATAAAAAACCGAATATCCATGATGTTAGTTTTACTAATCTTTTACCATTCATTCAGAAAGCTCTCGGATTACACCATATTCGAACCAAACTGTACTCTCTACCACTTTCCCATCTAAGTCAGTTACAAGGAGAATGCATATACAAAACTTCTACAGATTTTAATACATCAGAGTTTAAACTTAAGCTATCATGGATATTGCATCTAAAAGGTTATTTAAACCTGCTCAGGAACACAATATACAGGACGACAACCGTCGCTAATTTCTTAAATTACATTATGCAAACAAAGGCATAAATGCTAGTAATATTTCTAATATTCTACTTAACAAAGTAGTACAATCTAAAGTCCCTACTTATTTCAAATATAACTCACCACCTCTAATTTCCTACTTCTACAATAAACCCATTGCATCCGAAATTTTCAACTATAAACAATTTTTGCAGTTGCTAAACTTTCATAACTTTACCCCACCTACCTGCTCTTGCTCAGCGTCCCCATTTATTTATAAACCAACTGGGCATGTAGTAACAGGTGATCTAAAAAATTGAGAAAACTAAATTAAGATGTCTTCTTTCTAAACCCCTTAATACAGGGAGGCTCAACCTTTTACTTGGGACAGAATTCCAAAATTATTATGGATTCTGTTGAAGAGTATGCTAGAGGTTCGGCTAAAGTAGAAGACGTAGAGCTTGTCCAAGTGGATAAGGACAATTAGAAATTTTATCAAGTCAAAGATTGCCAAACTTAAAGGGTCTATGGCTACTAAACCTTCTTTAGTGCTCAGGGACCCTGAGATTTCTGCAATCCTTACTGACGTATATTATGTTGTTGTCCCAGCTGATAAAGCTTCTAACAACATTATTTTCGTTTGTAATTATATAACACAAATCTTTGTTGAATGTCTTAGCTTGGTTTAGATAGTATATCGGATAATCCTACTTTAACCAAAACTAATTTTACCAAAGATGAAGTTCATTTCAATCATAGGGGAGTCCTTGAGGCTTTTGGTATCAATTTAAAAAAGGAAGAACTTGACTTGCCTTACTTGTATTGGATTCCAAAACTTCACAAAAATCAATACAAGGAAAGATATATATATATAAATATATATATATATATAGAGAGAGAGAGAGAGAGAGAGAGAGAGAGAGAGAGCAGGTTCCTCTAAATGTACTACTAAATCATTATCAGTAATTCTAACACAAATTTTGACAGTCGTCAAAGATTGCCTTCAGACTAATTCAGATAAAGTCTATTCTACATCTGGCATCAACCAAATGTGGATTCTCAAAAATTCTAAAGCACTACTTGACCATTTTGTTTCTTATACTATATCTTCGGTAAAAAGTATAAAAACTTATTTTTCTATCCTTTACACTACTTTCCCTCATGCTAAATTGAAAGAACGTCTAAAACAGATAATTCACTTTTCATTCTTTTACAAAACCAAGATATAAATATCTAGTGCTCAACAGGGATTCTGGTTATTTTGTAAAACACCATACAGACTGCAAACAAAAATATACTGAAGATACCATCAACAAAAATGTCGAGTTTTTGATAGACAACATATTTGTTGTGTTTGGCAATATTATCTTTCAACAAACAATCGGTATACCAATGGGCACAAAAGGTGCACATTTCTTGCTGATTTGTTTCTTCATTCATATGAATCAGAATTTTTACAGAACCTTGTGAAATCTGGAGAAGACTGTCGCTAAATCATTCAACTACACATACAGATATATAGATGACGTTGTACCTCTAAATAATCACAAATTTGGAGAATATGTGAATGTTATCTATCAAAATGAGCTTGAAATAAAAGACACGACAGATTATCCATGTTCTGCTTCATGTTTTGACTTATACCTCAATTATGACACCCATGAAAGGTTACATCTGAAGCTATACGACAAACGTGATGACTTCAATTTTTCTATTTTTAACTTTTCGTTTTTTTGCAGTAATATCCCTGCTCCTCCTGCATATGATGTATATGTTTAACAGTTAATACGGTACAGTAGAGCTTGTTCGCAATATGGAGACTTTCTGCAACGTAGCAAATTACTTACAATTAAATTTTTGACACAAGGATATTGCAATCCTAGGTTAATCAAGGCCCTTAAAAAGTTTTATGGCCGTCATCACATTATTGTTGATAAGTATGTAGTCACTGTATCCAAATTTATATTGGATATATTTGACTTAAGCTTACTTTAGTTCTTTGTTCCTTTCATACTCAAAATTGACTTGCACGTGAAGGGTGTAGCTAGCTATACAGGAGGTGCCTACCCTTCCGGAGCACTTCTTATCAAGCCTTGGTCAGACTTGGTTAGGGTTCGAACCCATGTACGAAGTGAGTACTCTACCAACTTAGCTATCCGATTGGTGTATACCAATTTAGATGTGTAGGTTAAAGGTCACAAAATAGATCTAATTGGGAAAAAACTCCTTGGTGATTTTGGGGCTTAGACAGCTCTATTTCTTTTTTTATTCAGTAATACCTAAATAAATAATTTTTTACATAAATTGCAGTGGGTAGTTCTAGGATAAATACCAGAACCAGAGTACTCTAAAGAAAAACACTTGGTATAGGAGAACTGGATGATGTAAAAGCTGTTATATTTTTATGTCACATTTAGGTGTGTAGGTCAGAGGTCAAGGTCATGGGGTCAGATCTCGGTAAAAATAACCTAAACAACAAAATTGGGGTGTGCATGGGGGTAGTTGATTTTCTGGTAGGTAGCTCTAGCGTGGACAATCTTTGTCAAACTTGCCCAGCATTGTCTTTTGATATAACATTGACCAAGAATACATACAAGCTATCTAAAAATTCGTTAAAACATTTGAAGAATTTTTTTTTCGCTAACAGGTGATGGACATGACTGGTGAGGAACTTGAACTTGTAGCTGATCACATTGGTCACGCCATAGCTATTAAAACAGATGTTTATAAATTACAGAGTTCTGTACTAGAAAGAACAAAGCTAGCTAGAGCGTTGGTGGTACTAGAGAATGAAAACTTAATAAAAATTAGAGGAAAATCTTTAAAATGGTACAGTATTTTTTTTATACATGGAGCATATAGAATTACCATGTCTGTTCATCGGCACGTCTGTCTATTCGTCGCACAATCCCTTTCCGCTTTTGTATAAAAAGAGGTATCAAATTGATATTATCAAGATATAAACAGTACGAAAAGAGTATGTGCCATGTGCCATATGCCAAATTAGAGTTGTCAAGGTTACAGAATACAGACCATAAAACTTTGAATACTGCACTTTTTAATCTGTTTCCACTCCCTTAACTTGAACCTCAAAAGAGGTATCAAAGTAATATTAACAAGATTTATACAGTATGGGACGAGGATGTGTTGCATGCCAAATTTGGGGCATATGTGTCATATTGACACTTAACTCCTTTTTCTAAATTTGAGTTGAAAGTTTTCGTGAGATTGTAATCTTTTGATACACATTCGCTCTAATACAGATATGCATTAAGTCCAATTTGGATGTTTGATTTTGACTGGTAACCTGGGATTATACTGTGATGTGATGTCAAATTAAAGGTTTATAATAACTGTCATCATTGGAGGAACGTGTTGTTAACAGACAATGAATAACAAAATATAAATGACTGACAGAAGTCAAAAATGACAAAACAAAGCTAATTGTACCAGATGCTAAAAAAGTTTGAACTCCGAAAAATTGTGGAAGATGCATTAGCTTCACACATTTCTAGTGTCAAAATGTTGTAATACAGTGTTGCAACAATGTTTTCAAACAACTAGGTATTGTATAGCACCAGTTAAAGAGTACCTGTAACGATTTTTGATTTAACATGTGTTATTCTCCATATTGAAATATGATTTACTGCGAAAATTTAATTAAAATATATGCCGAAATAAGAGTTATCGGTGATTTTCTTATACATCTCCCGTTCATCTAAATTAAAAATGCGGGTTTTTGGTGAACCCGTGCAGTGAAGTCACTGAAATAACGAAACCCTACAGAATTCTGTTTACCTACAGTAAAATATAGTATACACAGGACAGGAAGTCGGCGATTTTTTGCTGCAAAGTGATAGAAATGGAACTTGATTATGAAGTGTTAAGAAAAACTTTTGATCAGTTTAAAGCTCATTTAAGAGCCTTAGAAGACACAAGATTATGTCTGGTCAGAGTGATGCGCGTAGCCATTAGTGTGTGTAGCATTTGATCCTGCAACACTACATTTAACAATTTCTTTTCACAGATTTTCGAACAAAATACTTCTCTCACAATGAGTTGAGTTGAGTAATGGTGTTTAGCGTAGCAGTCAATAATATTTCACTTATATCGA
This sequence comes from Tegillarca granosa, assembly GCA_029721355.1. Classification (NCBI taxonomy): domain Eukaryota; kingdom Metazoa; phylum Mollusca; class Bivalvia; order Arcoida; family Arcidae; genus Tegillarca; species Tegillarca granosa. Next base: position 33,161,531 of record CM056606.1, on the reverse strand, counting down.
GACGTCGCCAGCTATAGGCGAAAGTGCAGAAATTTTGCCTGTGCGTTGCGCTGATGACATTATATAGCAGGGTTCTTTATCGTGCCATGTTGTGACACGGGACCTCGTTTATTTTAAGTTCTCATCCGAAAGAATCGTGACTTCCATTTCGTAAAGCCGAGTGCTTGGCGAAAGAACAATCACTACTCACTTTCAAGTCTTGGGTCAGACCCGACCGGGGTTCGAACCCACGACCTCCCACTTACGAAGCGAGCACTCTACCAACTTAACTACCTCTCTGACAATGAAATAATAAAATAATGAAAAATAAAAATACATGTACTTTTAGTAATTAAAATTAAATTTCAAATTTAATAATTTATTATTATTATTCATACTATTCTTTATATTATTATAATTATGACATATTATTAATATACTGATTTATTTAAAATTATTATTTTATTATTATTATGATTAATAATAAATTTCATTAAATTTTAATTTTTTTAAATTTTATTAAAATATTAATAATGAAATAATAATGACATTCAGAATAAACGAGTCTCTCCTATCTTTCCTCAGCTTGGACAGACTCTGCTTTCTTCATTGCTTTCAGACAAGGACTGGTATGTTTGTTGTATTTCAAACTTGTCCGCTGCTGTCTCAAATAAATTCCTCAATTAAAATGTTTCTTTTTTCGCCAAATGATGACGAACCATCTGACATATACAGATCTACGTCCGAGTTGCTACTTTTTTACTCCTGACACCGTATCCTAAGCATTATTACTACTGTCCGCCATGTTGAATACTACAACGGTAACTCTAGTGACGTCACACAGATGAGCCTCGATCCTCGAGTCGTTTCACTTTCAGCTACCTAGGTAAGGCCAAATTTAAGGACGTCAAGCCGCTATAACTTTTTAATTTGGTCATCAGTGTTGATAAGGTTTTGGATATTTTGATATTTCAATGGTATTAAAACAAATATGAAAAAATTACGCTACAGTTACCCTTTAAATATAAAGGTTTTTAAACATGCAAAACTGAAGTGGAAATAGCAATTTAAAGATATCTGACCATTCGAAATTTTGCAATGTATTTAAGGTTTCTTTTTATTATTTGTTTTAGAATAACCAATACCAGTACAGGAGGAGATAGATATATTAATGATGAAGTTGCAGAGATAGGTACAACAGTAGAAGAGGAAGAGAATGAGAGTAAACAAAATGAATATATAATACAAATACCTGTTAAATTTTGATGTGCCAGATGTGAAGTGATAAGTACTACAGTGGAAGAGGAAAAGAATCAGAGTGAACAAAATGAAGTGATAAGTACTACAGTAGAAGAGGAAGATATACATATAGATGATGGCACAAAGGCAAAGTGTAAAGGTAATCAGGTTTTATACAATGCTAAAAAAATCCTATCATAATTTAATTTTTATTAATTAAAACAACTAACATTGTTTAAAGTCATTGTTTGTGCCACCTCCCTTGTGCATTCTTTTCCAAAGTGGTCAAGCTTGCCACTCTTCTAAAAGACTGCATTATTAACCATCTTTTATCTCAACACCAATAAAAAGACAATTTTAACGTGACCACAACACTTACCTTTGATTTGGTTTGATCCTGTGCAGCATTGTAAAAAAACTTTTGGTTATCACCACGGAATGACTTATTAAAGTTACGTAAATTGAATACGTTAGAAAAAATTTTTCTTCTGAAATCAGAGCATTTGGCCTCTGTTGTGCAATTAGCATAGCATCTTTAAATGATCATCTAAATCGAAAAAAATATTTTTGAAACCGAAAAACCATGTATTGGACAACAGTATGATTAATTAATAAAACACATATTGGAGCCTCTGATTATAAAAGGGCCTGTATCGCTCAATTGGCACTGTATTTGCATGTGAATGTTAGACAGCCATGCCGCTAGCTATTGCCAGTTGAGCTAAAATGTTTAAGAAAAAATTATATGCATGTGAAATGGCTATACATCTACTATCTATATACCAAATTTGAACCAAATACTATGATATATAACTGTGTATCGGCCATTCATTACTTTTTGCTATTTATAATAATGGCGGCCACCTTGGATGCCACAGTTTGTGCAAACTTTAATCTGCATCACCTAGGGACCTTGCACACCAAATTAGGTGCAAATAGGTCCAGTAGTTTCTGAAGAGAAGATTTTCAAAGAATTGGCTAACTATAACACCTTATTTGAATATTCCGCTAATAGCGACCCAAAAAAAAATTGTTTCTGAAAAACCTGTTACATATGTTAAATGGCTATGCATCTACTTTCTATATACCGAATTTGAACTAAATCGATTGATAAATAAACGTGTATCAGCCATTTATCACTCTTTGCTATTTATAGTAACTGTGGCCATCTTGGATGCCGCAGTAATTTGATTTGTGCAAACTTTAATCTGCATCACCTAGGGACCTTTCACACCAAATTTGGTAAAAATTGGTCCAGTAGTTTCAGAGAAGATTAAAGTTTACGCACGGACGCACGATTCGCCATGTCATAAGCCCAGCTGGCTATTGCCAGTTGAGCTAAAAAATCAACTGCTGCTAAGTTTTCTTCGGATGGTTCGCAAAACGAAGTCAAAACAAGCGGTGATCGAAGATAAGGCACATTTGCGTTAATACAGGTGGGAAGCAATCCAAATTCCAAATGTAAAAAAAAAAATCAATAATTCTGACAAACATAGAACTGCCACATCATAAAAATAAATTCAAAAAGTGGTATATGACAATATTGATAATCTACTCTACAAAAGTGTAGACAAGGTGTTTGTCTTGCTGATTTAGAGTCATATCTATAAGTAGTTAAGGTGACGCTTAACGAACGTCGTGTTTGTTCGGTAACTCTGACAACCCGTAACTGTTTAAAGGTTACAGGGTAAACTTATAATTAATTAAAGTAATTAGTTTGATATTTTCCATGCGAGTCCTCACCTAATCGCGTGACGTGCCATGTCCTTAGCGGTCAATTGGCTTGATGGTCACTTCTGCATAGTGACAATAAAGCGAAAATCTAAGCCTCTGTTTTCATTTACGTGACTTCTTGCTTTTTATTTTCTTTTATAATTTTTAGTCATTAGTTTTTACTTTCAACTTTTATTTTGAATTTTTAAATGTAACAAAATGATTTTAGTAAAAACAACATTGATTGTTAATGTCCGTTGTAAAGAGTTAACATAATCCTTAAAGTTGGGAACGAGGTTGTGTACCAGAGTTGTTTTCGTTGAACGTTTGAATGTCTACGTACGGTTTAAAAAGTTCAGTGTTAGAATGAAGAGGTTTTGTGATGTTAAGCTTATTGTGAAAAGCTATCATGTTTTACATACTTGTGGTAAGCAAACTAACTCAAAGTGCATAAGATATTTTGAAATCAAGTTAGATAACCATAACTCAGTAGGCAGAACTTTGTGCTGTCAGAAAATGTACCATTTAGCAAAATTTTCAGTCGTCTAAAATTTGGAATTAATTTAAGACTAAGGTTTGTTCCTTCATAAACAGCATTCCTTAGCTGGCTTTGGATTTATATAATGTTGAAACTTTAGATTCATTATTTTCAACTGTTTGGCTTATATTTTTTATGTATCAAACTTTTCGGTCTTAGTGTCACTGATGAGGAATAAATTTCCGAAATGTGCACATCAGAATTTAACTGGTACATGTATTTGTATTTTATATTTACTACCCCTGAGCGGGTACCGCTGCTGGTGGAACAAAACTCCTCGAGGTTATCTATAACTCAGTAGGCAGTACTTTGTGCTGTCAGAAAATGTACCATTTAGAAAAATTTTTAGTCGTCTAAAATTTGGAATTAATTTAAAACTAAGGTTTGTTCCCTCATGCACAGCATTCATTAGCTGGATTTGGATGTATATAATTTTGAAACTTTAGATTCATTTTTTCAACTGTTTGGCTTATATTTTTTATGTATCAAACTTTTCGGTCATAGTGTCACTGATAAGGAATGAATTCCGAAATGTGCACATCTGGCACATCAGAATTTAACAGGTATTTGTATTATATATAAACTGTTTTATGTGTTTTACAGAACACACCTGTCAGACAACCACCTGACCGGTGTATAGACTAAACAGTTTATTTGGTTGAAGTTTTATTTGTGTAATATCCTGGCCGTTAAACTTATTTTTGTATTTATTTTTACATTTTAAATGAAAACGCAGGAAATCTTAACTTTTCACTTATATATATAGCAATTCGGCCGGGTAGTTACTTATTCTTTTGGGTGGATGTCCCCTACATGTGACGTCAGAGCCTTTGGTTTTAACCAATCAGAGTAAAGTGTTCCCCAAAGAACTCCATCAGATTTTTTAGGAAATACGCGTAATTCAATGTTTAAATTTTTAGTAATGTTTTGCATCTCCAATATTTATATATATATGGCACTTTCTTTTTAATTTTCCCTTCTTAATTTACCAAAACAATGATTAAGAACTGATGGTTTTTTGCTTATCTTTATTTTACATTTGAATGAAAACATGGCAAGTACAGTACTTTTAGCCACACATAAATTGCCAAGACATGATCAGATTTATGTTATTAAGCTTATGTTTAGTGTATTAACTGTGTTGGTCTGGGTGTGGCAAAAGAGCGATTTTATTATTATTTTTTTTTTGTTAATAGCCATAGACTCTTTACAAATTATATGAATATCTCAAATTCCCTTATCAGAACCAAGCTAAGTGAGCAAGCTACCTCTGTAACATATCCGTAACATGGCTACCAATATTACATCCAGTATTTCAAAAATAAAAATTAATAGTATCCAAACAACATTGTTGTGTTTCTTTATGTACTTCTCATGCAAGATAAAATCCAAATTTGAATTTCCATCATATCTCAAAAAGATCCTGATGTTAGAAAACAGTGGATAATAAAGATAAGAAGAGATGACGGCACACATTTCAAAGTAAGTAATTTACTATTTACATACATTTTTACCTTACTAAATATAATAAATTCACCTTAAAATCTGCTGTATTTTTATATATGATTGTTTTCATAACTTTCTATTTATCAGTGGTATATGATATTTTATTTGAACATATTTATATGATTGTTTTTATAGCTTTCTTTCTATCTATCAGTGGTATATATTTTATTTGAACATATTTATATATGATTGTTTTCATAACTTTCTTTCTATCTATCAGTGGTATATGATATTTTATTTGAACATATATCGATATCTGCTTATTTTTTTCAATTGCAGATAACCATCAACAATTGTGTGCTCCAAGCCCTTCAAGGCAGAAGACTATAAAAGTTGGACTCCAGTAAGAAAAGTTTTGAAAAAAATGCCATACCAAGTATTTTTTTTGACTGGTCAAAAGAGGGAAATCCAAGACGTGCCCTAAAGTGGAAAATAGTGGAAACAGTTTCTGGAAGTCTTGTAGGAGATATTGCTATACAACCATCTGAAAGCACTTCTAAATCAAGTAATGCCATGCCATTTGCCATACAAGACAACTTCAGTAATGAAGAACAAGAAAAAGATAGAAAAATGCACGAGATATTAAAACAGTTGGAAATGAAAACGAAGGAATGTGACGAACTTAGGAGTCAATTACAGCTAGAGAAATTTGGGGTTAACATTTTTTCCTATGATAGCAATATGATTCCGATTTTATAGCGGGTTTCAAACATACAAGTTGTTCATTGAATTTTTCAAATGCATTGAACCTACAGCACAAAATATGCAGAGTGCCTATTATCAAAGTAGCGAAAGTATAAACTTGACTGGAAGGAAAAGATGTATGCTTTTGATTGACGAGCTTTTTATGTTCTGTTGCCGATTAAAGGCAGGACTTGTAGAACAAGATCTTAGCATACGATTTAATTGTTCTCTAGCTACTGTCAGTACAATAATAGTAACCTGGACCAACTTTTATATTTTGTTTTAGAAAGTATACAAGTTTGGTTAACGAAAGAGAAAATTAACGAATTAATGCCAGAATGTTTCAAAAATGTATCCAAAAAAACAAGAGTAATCATTGACTGCACAGAAATCAGAACACAACAGCCTTCTTCTTTAGTCCTGAACTCTCAACTGTATTCCAACTACAAAGGATCCAATACATTTAAAGGACTTCTGGGTATTGCACCACATGGAGCTATATATTTGTTTCTTCACTGTATACTGGCTGCATTTCAGATGTTGAAATTACAAAAATGTCTGGCTTTTTAGATCTGCTTGAACCAGGAGACCATGTTATGGCAGATAAAGATTTCACACTACGTAAAATTGTGGAGGAAAAGGGAGTATTTTTGAATATCCGACCATTCCTTAGCAGAAAGCCTTCTTTCACATTATCTGAAATACAAGATACAAAACAAATTGCTCAGCTTAGAATCCACATAGAAATGATGAAAAAACGTATAAAAAAAAAACCATCTATTCGATAACCCGATCCCGATGTCATTAGCAGGTTCAATTAACCAACTGTGGACTGTTGCTTGTCTTCTTGCAGCAAATCTTAATGGACCGATAGTCCAATCGTGGTCATAACATCTTAATATAAAAGTTACAAGTAAGTACGAAAAGAAAATTTCATCCAGTCTGTCTTTCACTTGTTGCCATAGTATATTGTCGAAGTGAATTGTTTCCCAATGATCATCGTTCTCGCACTAGATGTACAAATCGCACCATGTCAGACCAGTCACAGCAAGTTGAGACAATATTTGATTATAATATGAATGGTTTCGCTTGATACTTAGACTACCTGTTTCATCTTTTTTCAAGTAATTTACTTCAAGAAGGCTGGACGTACTGACACATTTGATTTCTGATAAGCCAAAAGGTTGGTTACGCTCTGGGTTGTAAACTTTTCTATCGGGACTTGCTGCCAACCATGGTGCCGAAAAACTCACGACAACACAAGTCTCGAAATCTTTCCGTCTTTTGTAAATATCCCCTACTGTAGAAGCTGTTATTCTATGTTTTGCATATTTTATACCATAAGCGGGTCTGTAACTAATATTTGTTATTTCTTGCAAAGATAGTGTTAGGCCTTCAAAATTAACAGTTTGAGATATACTGAGTACTGTCTGATATTATTGATCATAAAATATTTCAATGGAAGTTCAGGAAAAGCTATACCATCATTAATATTTATAATACAGTCACTTTCTATTGGCTGCTGATAGCTAAGTGTAGATCCTTTGCAATGCTTTCCAAATTTTGTGTTGATCTATTGGAACATCATAATTCTGCAATGAATGGTAATATCATTATGTCTGAAGATGTTTCAGACAATGTTTATATTTGCTTTTCCAGTCACTTGTTCATCACGTACTGGATTATATAAACTGGATTTGATGAATTTTGGAGCTATTTCACGTTCATTGTCCGAGTTATGATAACTTAAAACTTCAATTTCTTGGACAACTTTCCCTCTATTTTTCCTCTCTAGGTGTGTGCCTAATTTGCGGCTGCGATGTTTTTGCAATATCTTCTGGAAGTGCTCTCAGACCTAAAATTTTGTATTTTGCAAGCTGATATAGACGTCCTGTGATGTGTCCACAGGAGGCAGAAGTTCCAATTGGGCATGTGCAGTTTGCTGACTTAATGGAAACAGGTGTCTTCTCCTTTTCAAACACTACAGATATTGAGTGCGGATCTTCAGATTTTCTCTGGGACTTGAAATATTTTCCTGTAACAGTTACTTTATTGCCGTCTGTTTGTTGTAAAACTGAAAGCAAGAAATGGAAATTCGCAGTGCATTTTTTGGAAATAATACAGTAGATGTAGTTTTGCTTATACACATTTCTTTTTAAACACAACATTTAACATTAAATTACATGGGTTTGGCACCAATGTCTGTCATGAAATGATCAATGAGTTACAAGTGGTTACTGAAGTTGATTAAAAATTATGTTAATTGTCTTTATCTGGTGTAGTTTTATATGTAAAAATGATTAAAAAGTGAGGAGTTTTAAATCTATGATGTAGCCCTCACTGAAATACTTAAAACCTTTGATAATAGACTTTTTTCCTCAGGAGAATTTGTTTTCTTTTATATAATTTTCAGCAAAAGCAAAGGTAAGTTCGGAATCAAATTCAAATCTCTATCACTATATAAGCTAGCCATTATCATTACTATGTATAGTTTATGCTCACTTAGCCTCGTTCTGAAATTACATATTCATGAGATAATATTAAGAAGGGATCTATAGATTTAAGTAACATGGTGTATTTGATGCTTTGTCATACGAAAAAACCCAAAAGATCTAATTTTAGAATTATTAATTAATCCTATGATGATTATTGCTTAGTTACGTGTTTGTAACTTTTCATACCTGAACGAAAAGATCAGTTGCCTTATCAGTAACTGGGCGCTTTAGACCTGTCCTTCAGTCATTTACCTAATCCTATTAACTGTGCCTTTTAATCACACAATACTTGGGAAAGTGTAACCTACGGATTGTAATGTGTTGTTCCTTTTAAAGTTTGTCAATCGGAATGTGGTTCTGGTGAATATATAACACAAATACCAGTTAAATTTTGATGTGCCAGATGTGCACATTTCGGAAATTCATTCCTCATCAGTGACGCTAAGACCGAAAAGTTTGATAGATAAAAACAGAAGCCAAACGGTTGAAACAAAGACTGGTCGTCGCTGACGGGAGATGAAATGAAAAAGGTTACATGCCTCCTGTCTGACAAGATGGTCTTTGTTGTCCATAACAGTACCTGGGATGAGATGATTTCAGAGATTTTTATAATTTAAATTCTTTCCTATGTTCACCTGATTGTGAAATTAAACCAAATGAGGACAAAAGAAGCCTATAATGTAAACATAGATTGACGACTTTTTAAGTCTAGGCGACAAACGTTACATAAGCAACGTAACGCCCATATGTGCAGCGTTTATAATACCATGTTCATTATTTCCTTAAAAATTTCTGGTAATTAGAAAAATACAGTTGTAATAGTAATAAAGTGGAAAATTTAACGAGATCAAGAAAATTTATTATTGAAAAATCAAGCTTAGTTTGTGTAGTGAGCGCATTGTAAGTATAAAAACTCGAACTTTGCTCTTGCCAGAAGTATTGCGACCCCGAAATTCGCAACAGAGAAAGGCAAAGAATCCATACAAAATTAAGAAATTAAAAATATAGAAGAAAAATTCAAACCAAAATAGACATATGATGTCAGAAAAGATAAAATCGAAACTGTTTGAGTTAGGGGTGACAACAAAAGTTAGAAAAACAGAAATAATCCTATTTCAGCAGATATCTTTCATTAATTTACTTAAAAATAATACTTTCATATTGCATGTGAACATGTGTGTTACTAAATTTTTATACTTCAGTTTGTGTTATATTGTAGTAAATATGATAGCCATACGTCGAAATATGTTAATAAGCATACTTAAAAATGTAGTATTTCATAATTCAAAAGTAGCACATAAAATAGCAAAGGAACCTGTGTCCACTTGAAAAGTTTGCCATAACATTGTTTGATTTGATAGGATTTTTCACAGATTCAATGCAAAACATTTCAACGATTTCACTAACAAAACTAGTTATACGCCTCTAAAACGCATTTTGAAAACCAATTCTCATCAGTGGCACTGGTATCTCAAACAAAAATCTTGATATCTGTTTCAATAGCTAAAAGTTAAACAGTTAAAATGTTACGAAAACTATCGATTGTATGCTTTGCAGAAAGTAAGAAACTTTTTTAAATAATATATTTTTAGTAATGCACTATAGGTTAAGTGAATAATGTAAATTTCTGTCAGTACCAACTTCATGAAGAAGAAAACTTATGCTGAATGTTTTCTTGACCTATGGTAAATGTTCTAAATATATTCCTTAATCAATTTTGATGAAGATTTAATTGAACAACATAGAATTATTAGATATTATATATTACATTAAAAATAAATAACGAGGTCAAAAATATTCCAAACATAGGGTTTTTTGGTGCAAATTCTCTGTTTTAAATCTTCCAGAAATTTGTGAAATAGAATTTATTTCAAAATTTCAAAGGCATATACGTGTTTGGAGTTGATGTGATGAAGAAGTGATGTTTTACGCCTCAGTTTTACGACTGGTATTTGTGTTATTTTTTTACTACCCCTGAGCGGGTACCGCTGCTGGTGGAGTAAAACTTCCCGAGAGTATCCGTAACTCAGTAGGTAGTACTTTGTGCTGTCAGAAATTGTACCATTTAGCAAACTTTTCAGTCGTCTTAAATTTTGAAATTTATTTAAAACTAAGGTTTGTTCCCTCGTGCAAAGCATTGATTGGCTGTACTTGGATTTAAATAATTTTGGGACTTTAAATTCAATAATTTTAAACTGTTTTGCTTATGTTTTTATCTATCAGACTTTTCGGTCTTAGTGTCACCCACTGATGAGGAATGAATTTCCGAAATGTGCACATCTGGCATTTCAAACTTTAACTGGTATTCATGTTATTTATTTAAAATTGTTTTATTTTATGAAGTATTGATCAGTTCGTAGAGCCCTCATTTCGTATGTGGGAGGTCAAACCCAAGACGGGTCTGACCAAGACTTAAAAATTAGTACTGACCGTTATTTCGCCAAGCACTGGCATTTAAAAATCAGAGGTCAAGGGGTCCTAGCACATCCCAGCACATTTAGTGCACTGCAAAGTTAAAAATTTATATAACTTCACTGGTGGTGTCTCGATATTAGTAATAATATTTAAGACAATAAAAACAAATCAAATTAAAGCTGAATTAGGTTTTCCAAGGTAAAATTAAAACGCTGCTGATCTAATTAATGATGTAAAAGTAACATTTGGTTTCAACGTTAAAAGATCGAATAAATACAGATATAATAGTAATTTCCCAGCTCGATATTGCTTGTTGCATCTTATTTTAGAACATGGTTACGTCATACAAAACCGGGTCATTTAAACACAACTTGCAAAATGAAAAAAACACGATTAAATAAAAAGAATTTTATTAAATTTGTAATTCGTGACTCTGTAAGGGATAAATTACACAATTGCGAATACATTTGAATATATATGACGGACAATTAATGCAATATATCAGGTTTTAGCTTTGATCTATGCAAGTCCCTGTACATCCGTGCGCATGCCACGGGCTAATAAGAATCATGGTTAAACATTGACCAACCCGTTTTAAGATTTCGTTTTATTACAGCTAATAGGAATTAAATTTTAGAAAATGAATCTTACGGATCATAATTAAAAGTAATTCTTTTTTAAAAATATATTTTTATAAAATAAAAAAAAAATGAAAAAATTGAAAAACTTTTTGCAGCTTTAAATCGTAGATGTTGTAGGAAACTAGAAAGGTTGAGAAAAATAGTGATCGTTCAGCAAGGAAACTGACAAACCTTCTCATACTAGGATAAAACTTATTGGGAATTTAACTAGATTGATAGACATCATAAATTGTAATGTATGCTTTAGATCACTGAGTCATACTCTAATTTATCCCTGTTCTGATAGATAAATGGAAATTGTAACATTTCTGGTAACTTCCTAAGGTGTATGTGTTATTTAACTACATTTGTATATATAACTTGCGATGAGCTGTAAATGAAAAGAAATATTCATACATATATTTATTTCCAAAAATAAGTATAAATCTTACTATGGATATTATTTCATTTCAGTCAGTAGATATTTCAAAAGTTTTAAAGATAAAAAACATAAAGAGGAAAGTGGTCAGATTGCACAACATAAAGTGAAGTGCAGAAGACAGGCCAGGTTATTTGAGGTAGTGTTTTGTAATACTATAAAACAATTTTAAGTAGGACCATTTAAGTTTTTTATTTTCCTATGATATGAGATGGAAATAAACATGATTGGCAAGGGTGTGATAACAACTATGGTTGTTCTCAAGCCTTTATAAAATTACATGATTTGCAATAGCATTACTTGAGGATAATATTAAGGAATTAGATGAAAATAAAATAGTTATAAAAAAGAATATTAATTTCTCGCGTTTCGTCAGTAATACCGGGAAATTCTTGTCTTACGTTTTCGTAAAACAGCTTTTAGCCAATGAAATTATCAGGAGTTAATCACGTGATATTTGGTATGTTGGCGCTTCACGTATCAACAGAGAAATGGACGCCGAGTTAAAACATTCCATACAACAGCAAGCTAGATAATCATTCAGCATATTACAGAATGATTTACTTTCAAAGATGGTCTCTCTTATCTCTTCAAAGTTCAATTCCATGGAATCTTAGATGTTAGAAAAACAGAAACAAATTTCGGACTCTCTGTTATCCAAGATGGAATCACTTACTGAAACAAGTTATAAATTTAAAGAAACGCTGCCGCTGCGACGATCAATTTAAATTCAATTCTAAGGTCAGCGGAAAGCTAAAGGAAGCAGACAACAAACTTTCAGAAAAAACCCCCGAGTCTATAATCGATGCCAGGCGGAGAATTTCGTAAGGTATAGAACTTCTTTATTACAGACAAAAAGTTATAAAATTGGCTGACTCGGGTGAATTGGGTTGGAGAGTCGCTAATGAGCATAAAACAAACCCTTAGCAGACGATTCTAAGGACGAACAGAAAATGTACAGAGCTACGGTCAGGGCCACAACAAAAACTTAAGATGGACAGTAAAAAATACAGATTCCGTAGACAGCCATACCTCAATACTGGTCTTGGATCCAAACCAGCAAATACAACTAAGCCTACGGTTAACAACAGCGTAAGCATGGGGTTATGCTTAGCGTGTGGAAAACCAGGTCACTGGAGATTTGAATGCTCAGAAACAATACAAAACACAAAAATCAAGATATAATAAGATAAGTACATACTTATGTAATGTTGATTGTTTGTAAGGGGTCAGTTAAGGTCAACGTCAAATCCTTTGACACCGATTCAAACAATGTAGAGATAAATGAATCTACGGTAGGTAGACTTAAAATTAAAGCATTTTCATCAGTGGAAATCATCTGGTGCTAATTTATTCATTTTAGATGTTATTGAGAATGGTTACAACCTTCCATTTATATCTATACCACCAAAAGCTGAATTAAAAGATAATTAATCAGCTAGAGAAGATGTTCAAATTCGTTACAGGGGAGATTGCTAAACTTAAGCGATTGGGTTGTGTAAGCGTTGTCATTGTTAAACCACATGTACTAAATCTTCTTACAGTAGCAAATGGTAAATCAGGTAAGTAAAGATTGCTTTGGATTGTAGACACATAAATTTACATCTGTACAAAACAAATTTAAATATCAAGATGTTTCAGTCGCTGCACAATTTTTAAAGAAGGGTGATTGCGCTTTCTCATTTGATTTAAAGAGTGCATATCATCATATTAAGATATTTGAAGAACATCGTACATATTAGGATATACAGGTTTGGTTGATGGTAAAATCAGATATTTGGTTTTTAATGTTGGAATATCTACTGTCGGTTACATTTTCAGCAAAGTGACGAGAGAAATGGTAAAAAATTGGAGTTATAAGGATCTGTAAGTTATTATGTACTATGGTGAAAGTTAATGTGGTTGTTTTTCTTACGATGTAACTTTAGCTACAAGTAAGTTTTTTAAACATAGTTTACAGTTATTTGGATTTGTAATTGCACATGAGAAATGTAAATGTAGACGAATGATAAGATTCAAAGATTGACGAAAGAATTGGTTTTGAACATATTACATAATAGTAAATATTACATTCATGTTAAGGTGTTGGCCTGTATTGTTGGCCAGATAATATCCATGCAAATGGTTATTAGTCACGCGACAAGTATGAAAAACAGAGCTTTATATCAATGCATTACTGGTAGCTACAGCTGGAATTATAATGTTATTAGCTCTGAAGCTATAAATGAGATATATTTTTGGAAGGGCAAACTTGTTTCGCTAAATGGTGCTGGTTGTGATTTTGTAACTATAAAGATAACCCGCTAATTGCTGTATAGTGATGCCTCTAGGATATGCTATGCTGGTTTTTTGGCCACATGTGATGGCGTTTTGTATGAGGACAATAATCTCTGTCTGAGCAAGAACACTCATATAGCTCTACATGGCAGGAACTAGAGGACTTGCATAGAGTTTTAGCAAGTTCTCTTAATACCATGAATGGTAATAAGATCAAATGGGTCACTGATGGCAAAAATGTTGTATGTATCTATTGTTCAAGTTGGCAGCATAAAACCTTATTTTCAGGATATTTCTATTCAAATTGACCAGCTTTGTACAAATTATGATATCGAGCTATTGCCAGTTTGGATGCCAAGAAAAAAAATTACAGCATGCGAATTTCTAAGTGGATGTTCAGATTCAGATAACTGGGGCACTAATTCTGTCATTTTGCTGACATTGATCACAATGCTAAATCTGATAAATTCTATTATAGATTCTGGTGTCCTTAGAACCTTGGGAATTGATGCATTTAAATGTTTTTGGTCAAATGAAAATTGATGGTTTGTCTTCCCCCTCCAAGGCTGATATGCAAAGTCATTCACAAAGCATATGCAGATGAAACATCTTGAGACTTTAGTTATTCCAGAATGGAAATCTGCTACTTTGTGGCCTTTGTTGCATTCACATGGTAGCTTTTTGAATTATGTGAAAAGCAGTTTTTATTTAGATAGAAGTCATGTTATTGTTTTTGGGAGAGGTAACAACGGTATTTTCGTGAATGAAAAACTGAATTTTCAAATGGTTGCTTTTAGACTAGATTTCAGATCGTAAGTCTTTTATTATATTTGAATTTTTTGTATTTTCAGGCACAGGTTTAATTCATCGCATTAAGAAGGAGATATATACTTTCGGGATATCAGAAGATAGTGTTTTATTCAATTCTCAAGGACAAAATGGCAAAATTCTTAGTGTCTTCCAGAAGTGACAATACAGTACTTAAATATTTTAATAGATATAAGAGGTGGGAGCGTTTCGTTAATTCTTAAAATTAAGTGCTTTCCCGCCAAACCTGTTCACATTGCGTTATACTTGACTAGTTTACTTGATCAGGGTTCGTCAGAAGTGTTATTTCTGCAATTATTTTTTCTTTCAAATGGATTCATAAAATAAACAATCTACCTCATCCGTGAGAGAATGGTTTTGTGCAATATTATTGGAATCAGCTAAACGAGTTGTTTCAAAGGTAACAGTTAAAAAAGAGCCAGTGGATACTACAATGCTCATAGAATTGTGAGAACATTTTAAAGACTGTCACGACTTATTAGTAATCAGAGATTTGACAATGATTTTACTAAGTTTTTCGGGTTTTCTTAGATACGGCGAGTTAAGTTCCATGAAATGTAATGATGTTATGATTCATGAATTTAACTTCTTTGTTCGAATTTCCAAAAGTAAAACAGATAAATACAGAAAAGGTGATATAATTTTGATAAGTAAAGGTTCCATTTTTGCTTGGCCTTTTTTAATGTTTTTGAAATATGTAAACATAGCGAGTATTAATTTGTCGTGAGACTCTTTTTTATTTAAACCTGTTTTTAGGACAGGTAAAACTTGCAAGTTGATACACAAAAATAAGCCTCTAAGCTATTCAGCAGCCAGAGAAAGTATTTTAAAAAGATTAAGATTACTTAATCCTAACTTAGGTTTACATAGTATTCGATCAGGAGGTGCCACTGCTGCTGCAAATGCTAACGTTAATGATAGGTGTTGGAAACGCTATGGCAGATGGAGATCTGACTCCAGTAAAGATGGCCTATGTTTTAGATCCTATGAGCAGCAGACTCCAAGTTACTAAAGTATTAGATTTATGATATGCTTGCTTATTTAGATTTATATATTACTCAGCTTTTAGAATTTTTAGCAATTATTTTTCTATATTTCCCCTTCTTTGTTATCTCTATCGTAGCACCAGGCATTGCACAGTTTGATTGTGTTGTTGTTATCATTTAGTAAAGTGAAGACTATTAATTTCCCGCTTTTCGTCAGTAATAGCGGGAAATTGTTGTCTTACCTTTTCGTAAAATATCTTTTAGCCAATGAAATTATTAGGAGTTAATCACGTGATATTTTGTCAGTTGGTATTTCACGGGCCATTCTATACCTGGCGCTTCACGTATCAACACACACACACACACACATATACTATCTATATATATATATATATATATATATCAGCAAATTTTCTATTTATTTTATAAACATGTATATATTTACAAGGGATGACAACGATTAATTGTTCATACCTTCCATTAATCGATTATTATTTCCATAATCGATTAATTAACGCCCCTCTTGAGTACCCCCTTATCTTGGATGACCTATAATAAATATAATAACTTGCACAAGATCGATATCTGGTGTACCTTACCTTTAACTTGCGATATGTATTCAAACATGGTTGATTAAACACATAAATGAGAAGTTGTTATTGTTAATCATAACCCAAAATTTTTGGGATTGACAATATAGAGTCGATTACAACAAAATACCGACTCGATAATCAATATGAAACGGTTTCTGATTTCCTCTGTGGACCTCCAGGAACTTCTGTTTCTTCTGAGAGTCTTTTGACTGCAGGTATTGATCATAACAAAACTTAGAAACCGGCTCTCTTCATCACTTGTTGATCAAATAATAATTCTTAACAAGAACTCTGTTTAGTTAATTATCTTTGTTGACGTTGCGTTTTTTGTCGTTGACCTTTTAAAATATGACCTTGAACCATATATCAAAATGATCGTCATATAAGGACTTACAATATTCTAATATACATGCCTATACAAAAAGTTTATAGTTTTCAAGCTAATGCACAATTTTAGTATTTATAAGCCAAAATAACATCAAATCTGAATTGCACCAGCTCATACATGCTTCTCACCAAGTATCACTGAAATCTGTTCATCAGTTTCGGAGAAGTCGAAAATGTATGTTAACGACGCACACAAGCAAAGACACAACACATTCACTGCGCTATGTCATAAGCTCACATGTCCTTTGGTCAGGTGAGATAAAAAAAAATGTTTAAATACTAATTATGTACCAATATAATATTAAATAGTTGAATCAACAATGTAGATTATTGTAATAATCTTGCCCATTGTATAAAGTCAAAGAATCAGGGTACTTGATCAAGTAGGACGTTACATCGTAACATGTTATTACTATTTAATGCCGTCACCTGTTGATATTGTGGATAGAACAAAATGCTCTTCGTCTCAGACTTAATCAAGAATTGCACAAGATTCTGAAGTATATTAAGAAATTGATGTTTCCGATTTGTGAGAGTAAAATGCCAAGGGACATTTTCCTCCTAAAGATGGAGTATGTAACCGAATGCTTTTACCAGGTGTGCTGCTATGTTGTACTGTATGTTTTGAACATGATCTTATGTAATGTGATTGTTCCTCGTGACGTGAGTTGCATGTACCTTCAGTGTCCAGACACGACGTGACTGGTCATACTGGTTTAATACTAAAATAGCAATTAAAAACTACTCACTAAACTTTCGATTTGGCGTTAACTTTCTAAAAATCATTCTGGATCTGCTTTTCCAACAAGCAATATCGTTTTCCAATAGAATCTATGTAACTTAAAAGTTATACGATCTGCTCTGGTAGGCAAGTTTTTTATATTCAAATTATATTTTCTACATTATATTAATCATACCGGTTGGAAATATTTGAAATTATTAAAATATCATTGAATTTATTCCTAAATACTATTATTTATTTGTGTATTTGTAAGAGGGAAATAAAGTATACTACATATGTAAATCTGTATCTACGACCTGAAGAAATATGTAAATATCAAGTAAGGAGCTGTTATTATCATTTATCAGCTAACCGGTTTCAAATAGGATAGTGCACATTGAAATGCGACAGATATTTTGTTACAGTTAATTTTGGAAGTATTTTTGACACTGTTAAAGCTGGTCTGAAGAGTTTAAAAATGTAAGAATAATAGAATGGTTTGACAAATATTTGAATGTTGTTGTTTATTCTGACGTCGTCTTAGTCTATGTTCCTCAACAGAACCACTCATAGAACTGTACATGGTTTCAATGTCAGGAGTTGTGACTGGTTCCACAAATATTTTTATTGAACTTGTACCTCCCGTTACAGATTAAAAAATATACTCCTAGAATCCTTTTTGAGAAAGGGAGTGTGGTGACGTTTCGCAGTGCATAATCGGGGGATATGCATTTATCATATCATCAGTTCCCGCAACAACAGAAGCAGTGTGTAAAATCCTGAAATCCCATTGGTGGAACAGCTTATGTAACCAGTTTACCCGAGGGCTTTCTGAAGTTCTCCGTGTCTTTAGAAGAGCTATGGCGTGTTTAGAAAACAGTGATATATTTTTGTATCAGCCAGCCCGACACTGTTTTTCAGCAGCTAACACCTCGGAACTCTTTCCATGAAAACTTTCTGATGCACTGTAACTTGTAAGTCACTGCTCTATCAGTTCATCATTTCATTGTAGGCATCGGGCCAACTAATGGCAAATTTTCTACTTAATGTAATTGCCAACCACAAACTTGGATGTAAATGCATGCTGGAACTATTTTGAATCTGGGCATGACAAGGGGCCATGTGATGGCATTGGCAAAGCTTGTAAAAAAAAAAGGTCAATGAAGCCGTGAAACGGGGCAAGGCAACTTTCCAAGATGCGCATGATCTTTTCAACTATGACAATAGCAACGAAGGGCGGATTTCATATTACTTTTAAATATTGCAAGGTTATGATACTACCGCAGAATTTATCAACAGTAAAACAAAAGCCGTTCCTGGAACAATGGCAGTCATTTCTATACGCAGAATAACGGAAAGAGCATTATGCGACAGACAGCATGTTATTGTCAAGGTTGTTGTAGTGGTAAATTTGATGTGTAATGGATGGGTTCTACACGACCTTTCTTCGAATCTTAATTCAACGCGTATTAAGGCGAAAGAGATCACAATCATGAGGACAACCAGAGCAATCATGCGTAGAACAACGAAGATCTTCAATATGATATAGGAGACTATAGCATATCAAAAGAAATGGTATATCGGCGATGTCGTCAGCATTGATAAACCAGAAAAAGAGGCCGAAATCTCTTTTCTCAAATAGCGAACGTTTATAGATCTTTTTCCAATAACTGTTGCTTACTGGAGTCACATACTTCCCATAAACATGTATTTATTCAGATATTTGAATATTTGTCTATTTTCATAAACAGATGCGTTCCTTTCATCACATGTAATTTTACTAGTATTTAAGTGTGTTTTTTCATCAATTAGAGCCAAAAATAGATTTTTAAAGAGTTTTTCTGTTGTATCAGTCGACTTACAACCTATTCAAATTTACTTATAGGAATGTAAAGCTCAATTCAAGTAGTAAAGATTTTAAAATAAATGTAGTAATGGTTGTAAAGTGATTACGCTTAAGATAGAAAGCTTTTTCATATAAAATACACAAAATTAATGCATCGATGCTTCATTTTCCATTTCATAGAAGACTATAATCCACTCCTATGTATATCAAGTTTCAAAACATATATGTATAAGTTATGCCATGGTGTAACGTATATGCTTCTCACCCAAAGTATGTATGTTCTAAATGAATTCAAGTCACTTTCAACAAATTCGCCACCATGTCAAAATGGCCCCTTTTCAAAATCGCCCCCACTTCGGGCAAATTCGCCCCCACTTTCAACATTTCAACAAATTCGCCCCACGTACAAAATCGCCCCCACTTTTTCTAAACTTCATTTTGTAGTATGACTTATGAGTTGATTTATGACGACGTGCTAAAGTAAATTTCTCTGGTACCTGTGCTCTCCATCAGCGACAGAGGTAGTAGCTATATGTCTAAATGCGGTAGCTCAGTTGGCAGAGTAATCGCACCGTAAGACAGAGGTCGTGACTTCAAACCCTATGGTCCAAGACCGCGAAGCACTCAGCATTATGATAGCTAGTGACGTCTCATTATAAGTGAAATATTTTTGACTTAAGAGTTAAACACCATTTCTCAACTCAACTCTAAAAACTGGAGGCTACTAGACGGTAGCAATATTTCACTTTATTAAAGTTTTTATTGATTAATTAAAGATATTATCCATACAAACACAGCTGTCGTCTAGTACCGTCTTATATTTCCATATATTTGTCCAAGTTGAAACTGTGGACAGTTGGTGGTTAGAGGTAAATAGCAATAGCATATGTTTGTACCCGAGGTCTGACAACGTCACACAATGATATCATACCTAAAAATAGTAACAATCCCAGGATTCCCTTGTGTTCCGGACAAACAATCGCAAAGATGGCGTCTATTACAAGTAAATTCATTCGTGTCCAGTTGACAGAAAATGACATCCTTGGGGCAAGATTACCTTACTCTTTAGTAGAATATCACTCCATGGTGCAGTTAAAGCGTTAGCTACATACAATGTAGAGACCTCAAATTGACCAGCAACAAAGACGAACTTGTCAAAAGGCACGGTAAATATATGTCAATGTATTTTTGTAACAGTTACATAAATATTACGTTGTTTATTTTTTAAACTATCATTATTTGAGATATGAATCTCGTGATCGAAAAAAAGTTATCATTAAAAAAAAGAAGAAAATATAGATCTTGAATGAGAAAATTATCAGAACAATATTGCGTTTATTTGATGATTGATCAGGTCGAGTTTAATCTAGTGTAAATGTATTCTTGGAGTTAAAAGACAATAAAATAACCGTAGCATGTATACTTGGGTGGATCTCAGCCAGTCATTATTTCTGCTTTAACATTGACGTATAAATATTTTATTAGATTAACCCAGCTTGATAATAAAAGCCTTTTTATAGTGCCTTTACTACTGATCAAAATCTATTTTAAAAAATCTAAGAGTTGGTTTTCACTTTTCAGCAGTCATCACTTTACAATGTATTTAAACAAATATTAAATTAGATTTTCAAAAGGCAAGTAAAGGCCAGATAACAACTGAGGATTTCCAACAACTTTAGTAAACTATATAACATCCAATACAATAAACATTTTTAAATAAAATTAAAAGTGGAAAAAATTGAAATTATCTTGCATTTAAAAATATTCCATATTATAAGTTCACATTCACTTGCTATAGAGAGAAGAATATATACAAAACCAGAAACACCACCTGATAAAAGAATCTGCAGAAATTGTCAAGAAATTGAAGACGAAATTCACTTTATTATTAAATAAAGAAAATACTTTGAGTAAACTTCCTCTCACCGCCTAGGTTCGAATCCCGCTCGGGCAAATCCTAGTGTGAGAAAGTTTGTCAGTTCACCTGCTGAAGGTCGGTGGTTTTCTCCGGGCACTCCAGTTTCCTCCACCATCCCTGAAATGACTGTCTCGACATAAGTGAAAGAACAATGATGGGCATAAAACACTATAAATCCAATCCAATCTAGTTGTAATCTTATTTACCTCATATGATATTTTAGATAACACTTTTTTAAAACAGAATTCCATTATAGTTCATTAAAAGGGTTTGAAATTCAACCAATTTTGAAAGAATGCATAGTTTTACAAAAATACTTAATGCTAGCATTAGACCTTCGTGAGAAAAAAAGGTGAAATATATACACTTAGAAGGATAAATTTGTCATATACTGGTAAATTACATACATAGACTCGGTTCATCAGTAGCAATATAAGATAGGTACTTAGATTATGATAAATATATCATAAGGACAAAGAAAAAAATATGTGTTTCCGGTAACAATCTTACATAAATTAGGGTCGGTAGGAAGGTAATTTTTTTTTGAATTATTTTTTTACATTGATCATATTGGACAAGGATGCCATCTTAAACAGTGCTTGTCAAAATAGTGTCATAAAAACTGTTGGGTACGCATGTAAAATAAGGGTCAAGTTACCACAAACACACTTATTTTTTAGGCCTAATATTATTTAATTTTACTTATATAGAAATATAGATATGTATGTATATACATATGTGTATAGAGTGTATGTATATGTATGAAAACATTAAATGTATTAAACAAATATAGGATAATTTTTCACTACCTAATCCTAACAATTTCATACCAGTATTGCACTGATGGACTGACTTCAGGTACTTGCTTACCGGTACTTAATCTGGTGAAATATTTTAATAAGGCTAAGTTTAGAGTAATTGTCACAATAATTTTTATAATATGTACTGTTAATATTAATATATTTCATTGAATGTCATGTTGATGTAATGGATAAAATCTTTCAGTTTTCCTGTAAAGTTATTATTATTTTTATTATGTTACTTGTGCATGCACAACATAATTTTATACCCGATTCGATATTTCTACTAAACGAATTTACATTTTATTTCATTTTATCCATGTAAAAAAATCTTATTTAATTTTAGGGTTAAAGCCTGTATTCAGTAAGGTGGTGACAAACAAATATCTTTAACTGTGTATGGAGGAAAGTGGTATGACATAAAATTAAAAGAAATACATCAGAAACACCTTAATACTTCCAGTATCCCTTAGCCAGATTTTATGCCAATAACAGGATGGAATTTGTTTCCCTCGGTTAACTTGCCAAAACATTTTTATCATGGACACCACCATATTGTTGAATCCGTTCAGTTTATAGATAAAAAGGGCACCAGTATTGATGAAGATGATATTTTGGTGATCTTCATACAGCAAAACCAATGAAAAAAGGGAAAGACTATTTTAAAAGTGACATGCACAGGACATAAAAGATTGTGCAAAAAGGGATATACTTTTTGAAGGCAAAAGTAATGAAATCATATGTTGTTGGAGAGTTTTATGACACTAGTGTTCTAATTTTTGAAAGCAGTGGATCTGTTAAAGATTCATCATGCACTTGTGTTGCTTCTGCCATGGGAAGATGTAGCCATGTTAGTGCGTTTTAGTTTGCTCTCGATGACTATATCATCCAGTATGGAACAGACATTATGTCATGTACATCCACAAAATGTGAATGGAACAAAGGTCGCACCAAAGCCAAAAACCCAAAACGTGTGACAGAGACAAATTTTCAAAGTGTTAAAAAATGAGAGTTGACAGCATTGAGGCATGCGGCCCAACACCAAGTTTTAAAGACATGACATGCAGTGAGACTGACTGATTTGCTAAGTAGTATAGAACAAGACGGATCTAATGTGTGCAATATGTGGCAAACTCTTTTATTCAGATATTATGACGATTATGAAACTCCCAGTGATGAAATTTCAATCAATTCGCAGTGTTTGATAAATGGAGTATCCCTTGCACCTAGTCAGTTCCCATGTGAAATTGTTGCAGAACAAGGGAGTCATGATAGGTTTCTAAATCGCCGTGTTCGCGTGACTGCCTCAATCAGTAAGGCAGTAGCATCTGCAGAAAGTCGGAGGACAATTTGTTCGATTTTGGATAAAAACTGGAAAAATGAAGAAAATGCTAGACCAACAAAATCCCAGCATTATGGATGCATCAATGAATCGAAGGCATTTGAGGCCTATAAAGCTGAACACAAAAGTGTGGGATATGATGTAATAAAAACTGGACTTTGGTGCAACTCTAAATGTACCGAAATTGCCTGTAGACCAGATGGATTAGTTTTTGATCAAGAGGAGGAGGACAAATATGGATTGTTGGAGATAAAATATCCTATGGTTCTAGAACACAAAGATGTGGTGGAGTTTAGTAAAATACTAACAAAAAAGCAACTCTACAACTTTTGTCTGCAGGAATGTGATGGCAATATAACTTTAAAAAGAAACCATAGTTTTTTTCAGATTCAGACTCAACTCGGTGTGATGGGTCTAAAGTCGTGTGATTTAGTGATATGGTCCGATATAAGCTCCACAGTAATTAGAGTATATTTTGATATTGAATTTTGGGAAGATTTGAAGACCAAATTGGTTAATCTCACCACCAGAGGCTAACTCCAGAATTTTTTTGAAATGAGGATTTCAAGAAAATTATTACCCGTTAAATTCTGCTGTTAACTTGTATAATAGAGTAGAATATGTACATTTAATTGTGAATTATATACAGTTAATATTGAGTGACAAAAAAAAAAAAAAAAAAAAAAAAAAAAGAAAAGTTGTTGTTTATTCAGTTTCGATACGAAAACAGTGGCAGTGTTAATGAATAAATTCATTTATTCAATAAAACCAAATATTGTTTAAATGAAACATTTTACGACCATGGAGTATTAAACCTAGAAAGATTTTATTCATAAATTATCAAACATTTATTTATGTACTGTTTTATTTTTTATTCCAATTAGATTTGTTACTAACCATCACAGCGGTAGCTTAGGCCTAAAAAAGTGTTTCCGGTAACCCGACCAACCCTAATTTTTTTTTTTGCCTATCTTAAGTTTTGATAATATTTTGACAAGCACTGTTAAAGTTGGCATCCTTGCCCAATATGGTCCATGTAAAAAATGCCTCCAAATATTTGAAAATAAAAATTCGAACCTTGAATACAAAGTAAATCATTGTTCAAAAACAAGAGAAACAAGGTAAAATATTTACGCAACAGACATTTAGTGGCAATTTATTTTATTTTTATTTTTTTTTTTGTCAAATTAATAAATTAAATATATTTAATTGGCAAATCGCATAAAATGAAAATATTGATTCCAGAACTCATACATATAACTATTAATTAAATAGCATGTTAGACATTTCTGATATACAGCTACCTAACTATGAATAAAGTTAATAATTCAATAAAAGTTTTACACTAAAAATGATTTAAAAGGTTGAACAATTACAAAAATTATGCTTTATACATATACAACTGCAATTTACCATCATGAAATTGTGACTTAGTTATACCTCTAAAATTAATGTCAAAGAATTTCATTTTACAAGTGGTTCCTGAAAATTAACAAGGCAACACACAATGAAAACAATTTGAGTTATCACAGGCTCTAAATCTAAACACAGTGGAATAGTTTTTTGGACAAGTCTAAATTTTTTAACTTTTCTATGGTTCGCTCAACATGTATTCTTTGTTTTGCCACATCCTTTGTAAAGGCTTCTTCTTGTTGAGCAAGTTGGTTTCTTCTTAGCAGAAAGGGTAGAATTATTAAATTCACGTTTCTTTCTTGCAATAAATCTTTTATGTTGAAGCATCTGTCTCATCGGGTTGTAAATGATCAACAAATCCTGCTTTTAACACAATATCTTTGTCACTGATTGATCCTTCACATATTTCACTCAAAAACCTCACTGCACCATTAGGCACCACACCTATTAGCACTTTATATGTTGTATGAGCTTTGTATGATGAGTACAAGTTTCCCTGTCTCTCAAAGGTGCTTGGTTTCTGAACAAAAAATTCAGTACAGTCAATAATGCACCGGATATTTTTGTATTTTTAAACGAATATGGCAAATTCTCTCGAATGTGTTGTCTGTTGGCAAACATAACATTTTAGCGGAAAAAACTGTTTGTACAAAAACTGAATCCAGGTAAAAACTATGTTTGAAACTGTGGATGAGCTCACTTCAAGTCTATACGCAATGTCTTGAGTTAATAATTCTTGACGTAGTCTTAACAACGTCATTAAAAGAGCACTGATGGGTGAAATCTTGTACTTTGATGTATCAATGTTGTCCTTGTTTGATCTATTCCAGTAACGCAAATGTTTTACTGCTGGGCTCAAAAACCTCCATAGCTGCAAAAATTGCATCCATGTCAACCCAGTGTAAAATTTACATTTTTTGTCGTCGCTTCTAACATCATTTACTTCAAATAAAATGGTCTTTTTCTTTTTTTCCGGATTTGCTTCTGGAATATCCTTTTCTTTCTTGTCATTGGAAATTTCAAAACAGTAAATTTTAGATTTTAAAACTTTATTTTCATTTTCAAGTATTTTATTGGTAATTCGTAGTCCAATATCGGAGGCACTTGTGTGTGTTTGGCAATGAACTGATATTTGATGGTGAACCTGAGAAGAACAAGAGGCCCATGGGCCTTAACGCTCATCTGAGTATATGTCCAAAATTGTTTGCAAAGCGCAAAAGACAATATACTAGGAACAGAAACTTTACAAATTTTCTCAAGTTAAGAACTCCCACAAAACTTAATCAGAAATATATCCACTCACATTTCATTTATAAGTAGCTTATATAATATGCATGAAGTAACTGTAATGCAATGAATACTTTCCAAATCATTCACAAATTTCAGTAAACTTATGCAACTATGTCCTTGACCTTTGAACATATATGACCTTGAAACATATATGATCGCCATGTCAATACCTACAATATTCAAATATACATGCCTATACAAAAAGTTAATAGTTTTCAAGATAATAAGTAATTTAGGTCTTCTTTTGCAGCTGTGACCTTGACCTTTAAACACATGACCTTGAAATATATATCAAAATGATCATCATATCAATACCTACAATATTCGAATATACATGCCTATACAAAAAGTTAACAGTTTTCAAGAGAATAAGAAATTTAAGTCTTCTTTTGCAGCTGTGACCTTGACCTTTGTACATATGACCTTGAACCATATATCAAAATGATCATTGTCACAATACCTACAATATTCTAAAATACATATGATAAGTACAAGTTTCCCTGTCTCTCAAAGGTGCTTGGTTTCTGAACAAAAAATTCAGTACAGTCAATAATGCACCGGATATTTTTGTATTTTTAAACGAATATGGCAAATTCTCTCGAATGTGTTGTCTGTTGGCAAACATAACATTTTAGCGGAAAAAACTGTTTGTACAAAAACTGAATCCAGGTAAAAACTATGTTTGAAACTGTGGATGAGCTCACTTCAAGTCTATACGCAATGTCTTGAGTTAATAATTCTTGACGTAGTCTTATCAACGTCATTAAAAGAGCACTGATGGGTGAAATCTTGTACTTTGATGTATCAATGTTGTTCTTGTTTGATCTATTCCAGTAACGCAAATGTTTTACTGCTGGGCTCAAAAACCTCCATAGCTGCAAAAATTGCATCCATGTCAACCCAGTGTAAAATTTACATTTTTTGTCGTCGCTTCTAACATCATTTACTTCAAATAAAATGGTCTTTTTCTTTTTTTCCGGATTTGCTTCTGGAATATCCTTTTCTTTCTTGTCATTGGAAATTTCAAAACAGTAAATTTTAGATTTTAAAACTTTATTTTCATTTTCAAGTATTTTATTGGTAATTCGTAGTCCAATATCGGAGGCACTTGTGTGTGTTTGGCAATGAACTGATATTTGATGGTGAACCTGAGAAGAACAAGAGGCCCATGGGCCTTAACGCTCATCTGAGTATATGTCCAAAATTGTTTGCAAAGCGCAAAAGACAATATACTAGGAACAGAAACTTTACAAATTTTCTCAAGTTAAGAACTCCCACAAAACTTAATCAGAAATATATCCACTCACATTTCATTTATAAGTAGCTTATATAATATGCATGAAGTAACTGTAATGCAATGAATACTTTCCAAATCATTCACAAATTTCAGTAAACTTATGCAACTATGTCCTTGACCTTTGAACATATATGACCTTGAAACATATATGATCGCCATGTCAATACCTACAATATTCAAATATACATGCCTATACAAAAAGTTAATAGTTTTCAAGATAATAAGTAATTTAGGTCTTCTTTTGCAGCTGTGACCTTGACCTTTAAACACATGACCTTGAAATATATATCAAAATGATCATCATATCAATACCTACAATATTCGAATATACATGCCTATACAAAAAGTTAACAGTTTTCAAGAGAATAAGAAATTTAAGTGTTCTTTTGCAGCTGTGTCCTTGACCTTTGTACATATGACCTTGAACTATATATCAAAATGATCATTGTCACAATACCTACAATATTCTAAAATACATGCCTATACAAAAAGTTAACAGTTTTCAAGATAATTAGCAGTTTTAGTATTTATAAGCCAAAAATAACATTTCAGGGGCAACAACTCCTACATGGATTATCATATAGTTACGAAACTTGGTGCCTTTTAAAATTTTGTCATGCTGAACATGTTTTGATTTCATATTCCTCTTAATATTTGCAAGAAAATTGCATAAAACTGCATAAATCACAAATTAGGGCATGACCTTGATTTGTGACCTTGACCTTAATTTAAAGGTCATTTCAAGAAAAAGTCAAAACTGAAAACCTCATGTCATTATCTGTTCCAATAGTCAACTTATAACAATTTGAAGCCATTTTACGAATTTTTTTCCATTAAACGCAAAAACGCATAACCCATTTTTCGAAAAAAATTTCATGAAATGAACAAACTATAGGCTTAAGACCCTAGAGAAGCCAAATTTCACTTCAGATTTTTTTCTCCCATCATTACTTTCGGAGAAGAAGATTTTTTAAGATTTTTGGACCCCTAGGTCACCTTGACCTAGTTTTGGTAGCATTGGCAACGCCATGAACAAATCTGAATTTCACCGGCCCATATATGCTTCTGACTAAGTATCATTGAAATCTGTCCAGCAGTTTTGGAAGAGAAGTCGAAAATAGGTGTTAACGACGCACGCACGCACATACACACGCTGCGCCATGCCATAAGCTCACATGACCTTTCGGTCAGGTGAGCTAATAAAAACAAGAGGTCCATGGGCCTTAAAAGCTCACCTGAGGATATGTCCAAAATTGTTTGCACAGGGCAAAGACGATATATTAGGTACAAAAACTTTAGAAGTTTTCTCAAGTTAAGAACTACAATGAAAACTTAATCAGAAATACATACAGTCACATTTATAATTAGCTTAGATAATATGCATGAAGTAACTGTAGTACAATGAATAATTTCCAAATCATTAACAAATTTCAGTATACTTATTCAGCTATGTCCTTGACCTTTGAACATATATGAACTTGAACCATATATAATCGTCATGTCAATACCTACAATATTCTAATATACATGCCTACACAAAAAGTTGAAGTTTTCAAGATTATAAGCAATTTATGTCTTCTTTTGCAGCTGTGATCTTGACCGTAGAACACATGACCTTAAAGCATATATCAAAATGATCTTTGCCGCAATACCTACAATATTCTAATATACATGCCTATAGAAAAAATTAAGTTTTCAAGATAATTAGCAATTTATGTCTTATTTTGCAGCTGACCTTGACCTTTGAACATATGACCTTGAACCATATATCAAAATGATCGTTGTCACAATACCAACAATATTCTAATATCCATGCCTATACAAATAGTTAATACTTTTCAATTTAATTAGCAATTTATGTCTTCTTTTGCAGCTGTGACCTTGACCTTTGACCATATAACCTTGAACTATATATCAAAATGATCATTGTCACAATAACTACAATATTCTAATATACATGCCTATACAAAAGGATTACAGTTTTCAAGTGGCAACAACTCCTACATGGATTATTATATAGTTACGAAACTTGGCATCTTTTTAAATTTTGTCATGCTGAACATTTTACCAATGTGTTTAAATTTTGTCATGCTGAACATTTTACCAATGTTTTGATTTCATATATCTCTAAATATTTGCAAGAAAATTGCCTAAAACTGCATAAATCACAAATTAGGTCATGACCTTGATTTGTGACCTTGAACCTAAATTAAAGGTCATTTCAAGAAAAAGTCAAAACTGAAAACCTCATGTCATTATCTGTTCCAATAGTCAAGTTTTTTAAATTAAACGCAAAACCGCGTAACCCATTTTTCGAACAAATTTCATGAAATGAACAAACTATAGGCTTAAGACCCTAGAGAAGCCAAATATCACATCAGATTTTTTTCTCCCATCATTGGTTTCGGAGAAGAAGATTTTTTAAGATTTTTCGACCCCTAGGTCACCTTGACCTTGTTTTGGTAGCCATGGCAACGCCATGAATAAATCTGAATTGCACCGGCCCTGATATGCTTCTGACAAAGTATCATTGAAATCTGTCCAGCAGTTTTGGAGAAGTCGAAAATATGTGTTAACGACGCACACACGCACGCACATATACACGCCGCGCCATGCCATAAGCTCACATGATCTTTCGGTCAGGTGAGGTAAAAATACACCATAACATAGTACAAATTGATGAAATTAGAATCGGATAAGAAAAAATTTCTGTAAAACAAATTTAAATCATTTACGTGCAAAGATTTAAAAAGAATTTTATAGGAAAATTTGAAATTGCTATGAAAAACCATAAAACATGAAATTTACGACATTCAGCTGCAAATTTTATATTCAATACAGGGAAACCTTGACTTTACTTTTGTGCTGGAATGCAAGTACAAGACATGTATTATGCACTGCCAGATACAGACAGAGCACCTGGTGAAGATGAAACTGTCTACAGTGTTACTGTTGATTTGTTGAAAAGATACTTTGTCCCACAGATGAATATTCCTTATGAACGTGCAGTGTTCCGTGAAATGAGTCAACTTCCATCTGAGACTGTTGAACAATTTATCATGAGGTTACGTCAACAAGCTATTCACTGTAATTTTGCTATAATAGATGAGGATATAAGAGACCAGGTCATAGAAAAATGTTCCTCGAAGGAGTTAAGAAGAAAACTTTAAGAAGTAAGTGAATTGACATTAGATAAACTTAGAGATATTGCTAAAGCACGTAAAAGGGCAGAGTCACAGGCTTCATCATTGTAAAAGTCAGATGTCAATCGTATTAAGTTTACATCTGGACAGAGCAAGATGTTAAAGCAGATGTCGTCATCATCAGCGTCCTCAAATCGTTATCGGAGAGGTATGCCGTGGGGTCGAGGTCGACAAGGCCATGCTTCATCACGTGATCATTCTCATCAACAGAAATTGAGGAATAGAAAAACCAAGAACACTCGTGAGAAAAGACAATGTTTTGCATGTGGCTAAGAGGGTTATATTAGGACAGATTCTCAGTGTCCAGCTAAAGGTGTAAAAGTGTAAAAACTGTAACAAAGTAGGACATTTTGCAAAGATGTGCAAGCCAAGAGGTTTTTTAAGAAATGTTGAAGAACATTCAGATACTCATTACAATAAGGAATATGCATTGAATGTTAGTTTTGAGGAAATTTTTAAATGTAGTGTCAAATGTAATGTAGATGTGGGTGGTGTTAGTGTACCATTTCTTATAGACTCTGGGGCAAGTGTTAACGTTATTGATCGTGAGATGTGGGAAAATCTTAAACAGTGTAAGGTGAAATGTGAGTCGAGGTTAACTAGTAAAAATTTGTATGCATACGGATGTGAGAAACCATTATCTGTAGCAGTATGTTCTACTGCTAATGCAGAGTTAGGAGAGAAGTGTGTGATTTCGGATTTTATGTAAGAAGGTAAAGGTGAGGTTCTAATAGGTAGAGAAACAGCCGAGAAGTTAGGTATTTTGCCTATTAAGTTACCAGTAAATCAAGTGAATTCGGAGTGTAATTTGACAAAAAAAGAGTACATTAAGAATAATTTTTCAGAATGTTGTACAGGGCTAGGGAAATTGAAAGATTTTCAGTTAAATGTACCTACTGATGAACACGTTAAACCCGTGTTACAACCAACCCGTCGTATTCCCTATCAGTTACGTGATAAGGTAGAGGCAAAACTAAACGAGTTATAGAAACTTGATGTTATAGAACGCGTAAATGGTCCATCTAAGTGGATATCTCCAGTTGTCGTTATTCCAAAAGCTAACAATGATATACGACTTTGTGTAGATATGCGTAGAGCAAACGAAGCGGTTATAAGCGAGCATTATTAAATTGCAACAGTTGATGAGGTGTTGCAAGACCTTAGTAAACTCGATATCCGTCGGGCATATCACCAGATTGAATTAGATGCCGAATCTAGAGAAATCACTTCTTTTATGACATTTAGGGGTTCACCGATATAAACGTCTGATGTTTGGGATTTCTTGTGCTCCCGAGATGTACAATAAGCTCTTAAGACAAATATTGGAGGGCTTTGAAGGTGTACAGAGTATATATGACGATATAGTGGTACATGGGTCATCAGATAGCGAACACGATATGAGGTTAAACTGCGTACTTGAACGTTTGCGCGAGAATGGTTTAACACTAAACTTGGAAAAAATGTCAGTTTTGTATGCCACAAATCGAGTTCATGGTTCACATTCTATCTGAACATGGCATTCGTTTAACAGATTGTAAGGTCAAAGCAATACAGGAATTTCGTAGGCCTGAAACTGCTAGTGAAGTACGATCATTCTTAGGACTAGTAAATTTTAGAGCTAGTTTTATTCCCTATATGACTACCAAGTCAGAGCCATTACGCAGGTTGAAACGGAAAAATGTCACATTTAGGTGGGGTTCAACACAAGATCGGTCATTCAATATTTTACAACAGTGTTTAGCCGAGTCTTCTACACTTGGTTACTTTGATATTAATGCCAAGATGCAGATTATCGCAGATGCTAGTCCCGTAGGCTTAGGAGCCGTACTCATGGCAAGTTGGACAGACAAAAGTTATTTGCTATGCTAGTCGTAGTCTTTCTGATATTGAACGGAAATAGCCGCAGACTGAACACGAAGCCCTGAGTTTAGTATGGGCTTGCGAGCGATTTCATATGTACGTTTATGGCTGTGATTTTGAATTACTTACCGATCACAAACCACTCGAGTTCATTTTCTCACCTAGATCTAAGCCAAGTGCCAGGATTGAGCGTTGGGTCTTGCGATTACAGCCCTATAAATATCGGGTACGTTATATTGAAGGTACTGATAATGTAGCTGACGCACTGTCACGTCTGCTTACTACGTCTAACACTTCAGGTAAAGGTAGTCAAGAAATTGAAGATTATTTGTATCTTGTTTCTAAACAAGCTACACCAATTGCATTAACAACGCGGGAAATTGAGCGCGAATCAGACAAAGATCCAGAATTAGAAGCAATTAGAACCTGTTTATTGTCAAGTGAATGGCATAAGTTGAAGTATAAAGAATATCTACCCGCCAAAAATGAACTATGTGTCATAGGGAAATTAGTACTGCGTGGTACACGAATTGTTATTCCCAGTTCATTGCGTGAACGTGTATTAAAGTTGAGTCATGAAGGTCACCCCGGAATTGTAAAAGTAAAGCAATTATTAAGATCGAAAGTATGATGGCCAGGTATGGATAAAGAGGTCGAAATGTTCTGTAAATCATGTCATGGGTGTCAACTAGTAGCAAAACCATTTCCAACTGAACCATTAAAAAGAACCGGGTTACCATCTAGAACATGGGAACATGTCGCAATTGATTTCTTTGGTCCCCTACCGTCAGGAGAGAATCTCTTAGTTTTAGTAGATTATTATTCGAGGAGGATCGATGTTGAAATATTTCGCTCTACGATTGCCGAGAAAGTTGTTGAAGTTTTGCGTAGAATTTTCGCTACCCATGGTTACCCACTTTCCATTACTACTGATAATGGGCCACAATTTGTTAGTCAAATTTTTGAACATTATCTGGCCGAAAATGGAATCGAACAACGTCGTGTAACTCCATTGTACCCCCAGGCTAATGGAGAAGTCGAGCGTCAAAATAGGTCACTTCTCAATCATCTCAAAATTGCGAAATCTGAGAATTGAGACTTAAAAACTGAAATCCAGACATACCTAATGATGTATCGTTCGACACCACATTGCGTTACAGGTGTTAGTCCCGCTGAGTTACTGTTCAAACGCAAAAATTCCAAGCACAGAAAATTTTACGGATGATGTAAGTGTACGTGATCGGGATTCTGAACAAAAAGAAAAAGGAAAAATGTACACAGACGCAAAACGTAAAACTTCTGAAAATTCATTGTCTGCGGGTGATAAGGTTTTAGTGTCACAAAAACAAGGTAATAAGTTATCTACCAATTTTAAGTCGAGCCCTGCTACTGTTTTAAGTAAACATGGGAATAGTGTGTGTATTGAGTCAGATGGTGTGCAGCTTAAGAGAAATGTTACTAATTTGAAGAAATTTGAAGAACGCAAGGATATAGAAAATTCTAATCAGTGTTTTTCTGAGTCTGATTCAAGTCAAGTTGTTGAGTCTAGTCAAGTTGAGAACAAGTCGAATCCAATTGAGCATAAGTTGAGTGTTTGATGTCAAAATAATGTAAAGAGTAATGTAATGAGCCCATCCGTGAATTCTAGGCCTAAGCGAGAGAGCAAGTTGCCAAAGAAGTTGAAGATTTTTATTATTATTTTTTTTTTTTTTGAAAAACATGGAGGGATTGTTTTTCAATGATTTGTGTTTTATTATTATTATTTTTTTTTTTGAAAAACATGGAGGGATTGTAATGTATGTAGTGTATGGTCTAAAGGAGATAATTAGTATGTACTTTTGTAAGGAGTATGTTCCTTGATGCTGAGTGAATAAATGACTGACTGTCAATGTGTCTGTATAATTTTTATCATCTCCGAACATCCACCTGTAGACACCACAATCACATCATAATTAAATCCATAGATTTATAGCAATGTCCGTCAGATTGTTGGAATTATTATTACAGTAAGCACAACACACCTGGACTGTCTGATGTGTTGTGACGCGGTACCTCCAGATATGCCGGTCGATGTGATGTGGTGCTCCAGAAAGTAACGATTCCTGAGAACAAGAAAACCGTAAGCTGCGTTCGGAATCATCTGGCGTGTGACCATCAAGCGAGCTGCATGTACTAGGACGGTAACTTGTATTTTTGACCCATTTAACTATGTCTAGTATTGTCCCGGTTTTATTTTAGGTATAATTTTGCTGTAATATGTATTGTTTATACCACCGGACACTTTATTGGCGACGAGGAAAATGGTTTGAAGATTTTTGGGAGGAAAAACTTCTGGAATTTTTTTTAAACTCCAAATCACGTGCACGCACGAGCGGAAGTTGTACTTTGCAAGTTACAATTTAAGTATTGCCTGAAATAATATTATGCTGAATTGATTGTAAAACAATTTACCTGTCATGAGATTGTCATTGTCTAACATACATGGTTAAATGTTTATTATGAAATGATTTCATCGTCCGATAGGGTTATTTGTAATGAGGTAATTTTATTGTCCAACACGGTATGTCATGAAACGATTCTACGCCAGATAGGTTTCATTGTCAGACATGGTGTTGTCATGAAATGATATAGTTTCATTGTCAGATAATTCTTATGTCATGAAATGAATCTATGTTATTTATTATTTAGTCAGTTTTGACTTAAGTCAGTGTAGTTGATGGAACAAAATACTGATGTACTTTTCCAGTATAAGTGAAATATTGCAGTTACCTATCAATATCCAATAACAGTTTTTTTTAGTATTTAAACTGTTCATTGCCAGATCACTTTATAAACCTTCAGAATAAAATTTAGGGTGTTTTATTTATCCTAAATTCTATTGAATTATAGACAATTGTATATAAATAACAATACCAGTTAAATTTTGATGTGCCAGATGTGCACATTTCGGAAATTCATTCCTCATCAGTGACACTAAGACCGAAGACTGTAGTCCAGTTGTATATAAAATACTAAACCAAAATGAAGGTAAATATTAATACAGCATCTGCTGAGGAATTTATGGCTATCAAGGGAATTGGTGAAAAAAGAGCAAATGCTATTGTTGAGTTTAGGAGTGTTTACAAATTTGTAAACAAGCTGGCCTTAAGTTTGTTGTTGGAGGAAAAGTTAACGGAGGAAGTTTTATCTCAAATAGATTTTACTGTCCCCGTTACTCCTAAACCTGAGGTTGAACCCTTGCCAGGTGCTACTGCTGCCCCTATACTTAAGCAAGAAATCGAACCTGAGACTCCTAAAACTCCTAAGCCACCAGTAACTGAACAGTTAATGACACCTAGTTTCTTTTCTGAGCCCAAAGTTTCAGCTAAACCTGTATTTGGGGCCCAGGGTGAACTACGTACACCAAGTAGATCTGTGGCTGAAAAATGGTTTGCTATGCCAATACCAGACCCTAGTCCTATGACAGCTGCTATAGACAGGGAAATTGAGGAAACCCGCATGGCTATGAATAACATGTTAGCTATGTCACAAGAACCTGGTGCTTTGTATGAATATTCGCCAGAAAGTCCTGCCATTTATAGTGATCGGGGGGGCAAGACCCAAGCATATTCAGAGCATGCAAAAGGTGGATGGTGCTTCTAGGTCTAAGATGAGGAATGTGGCTACACCCAATTCTGGGGATAGACCTTTAACATTTAGATCTATGGATTGGTCGAGGTCACCGTCACCTGATCCATATAGCTCTAAACCTCAGCATCACCAGTCAAGAGATAGCTTAAAAAGAGGTGATCCCAAGTCCATGCCAAAAAGTTTGAAGTATAATGGCAAAACAACTTGGTTAAGTTTTAAAAAGAAGTTTGAGAGCTATAGGGAGGTACGTGGGTGGACAGATCTGGATAGTATGGATTATTTAAATTGGTGCTTGGAGGATGTGGCCCTTGATTATTTTACAGTAATTACTGAGGGGAAAGATTTTACTTACTCTCAGATCATGCTTAAATTAGAAAGTAGATTTGGGGCTAGGTATCTTCCTGAAACGGCCCAGTTAAGATTCCAACAAGCTAACCAATTGCCTAATGAAACATTGGAAGAGTGGTCAGAATGAGTTATGACTCTGGCAACAGAAGCCTTTAAAGATTTGCTAGAATTTTATAAGGCTCGTGAAGTGGTTGCAAAGTTTTGTCAGGGCTGTAGTGACAAGAAAGCAGAGAAGTATGCTTATCTTAAGCAAACTAGCAGTGTCCAGGAAGCCATCAATATCATTCGTAAATTCCAACATGTTTCGGCGATATTGGATGGTAAAAAAACTGTAGTTAGGAAGGGCCGTGACGAAGCTGCCACTGTAAATAAAGTAAGTGAGTCACTTACTGAGGTCAGGGTAGAAAAACGTATAGCTAATGCTATAGAAAAATTGGCTTCAAAATTATTACCTGAGCAAAGTAAAACAGAAAATGCTAACATTACTCGTTGTTACTTTTGCAAGAAGAAGGGACATTTAAAAAGGGACTGTTTACGGTTCCAGAAATGGAAAAAAGAGAAGGCTGCTGAAGGGGATTTTAACTTCAAAGGGCTGGGAAATTAGACCACGAATCTCAGCTCAAACATGGTCCAAATAGTGGTCATAAGTTAGATCTCCCTGAGGTACCAAGCAAGGCCCCTACCAAATGTGACAATGAAGAGGGTATTAGAACTTTTAGTTCTAGTTCTGGTACTTTTTGTGCCAGTGACAACCCACAAGCAGATAATAGAACGTTTTGTTCTAATAATAATGTTAGCAATGATAAGGTAATAAAATTGGGCAACAACTTTTTGTTCTAATTCTGGTGCTTTTTGTGCCAGTGACACCCAATCAGGTAAGACTGTACAAATGGAAGCCAATCATGATGAGACCACCTTACTTACTTCCGATAGTCAGAAGGAAACGAACCAGAATGAACTCGGCATAGCTAGCCAGAAAGTTGAAGTTGCTGAGACTTTTTGTTCTCAGGTTGGGACTTTTTGTTCTGAACCAGCAACTTCAATCGACACTGAAGCTAAGCGGATCCAGGATACCTTTCCTTTTAAGACTGATATTAGTGAGGGTGAGACTTTTTGTACTCAGGCTGGAACTTTTTGTTCTAAACAACCCTCATCAGATAAGAAAGAGGTTCTTGAGACTTTTTGTCCTCAATCAACTTCTGAAATAAATTCTACTTTATCTAAAAGAAAAGGAAAGGTAAGAAAAAGAAAAAGTCAGGTAGACTAACAGCTGTTTTTGAAGATTCCTCAGCAAGTATGAGTCTCCAGCATGTTAACAGTGAAGGTGCCGTAACTTTTTGTTCTGGTCCAGTTTCATGCAAAGTCAAAAGTATAGATATGGCCAGTCAGACTCCCAATGAGACTTATTGTTCTCAAATTGAGGCTTTTGCATTCCATTGGGATCTGAAAGTAAGACCATTGAAAGCAGTGTTCCGAGCGAGACTTTTTGTCTTCAATCGGATGACAGTTTATGTGAAAGTAAAAGAGCAGATGTTGAGACTTTTTGTTTTCCATCAAACAAAGAGGAAACAAGCAAAAAAGTTTCTAGTTTTGCTAAAGATGGTATTTTATATTATTCTGAGGTTAAACAGGAAACTAAATTTCCAGATAATAAACAAGACGAAGAAATATGTACTTCCAGTCCAAGTGTTCATCTTGTTTGTGCAGGATCATCATTTGTTGACATTAAAGTTGGTGGTAGGAATGTTAAGGCTAGAATTGATTCAGCTGTATGTTGCTCCCATCAGTGATGACAAATTGCTGGGTCATGATTTGTTGCATCATTTTGGTATACTTCTTGATATACATTCTAATCAGTTGATTTTAAATGACGAGAGTATTCCAGTTTCAACATGCTTCAAGGACAGTTCACCCAAGACTGCCCGTGTGTCACTTCTACATAAAGTGGTTATTCCTCCTAATTCAGTTGTCAGGGTTCCCTGCCAAATGGATGTAAGGCTTGGTGATTATTATTTGGAAACTGGAGTTCAGTTGCATAGGCGTGATATTTTGGTACCACATACTTTTCATTCAGCCAATGAAGCTCCAGTTGTTTGTCTTGTTAATCCTACCATGTATTATAAGACTCTTAAATGGAAGGAAGTAGTTGCTAATGCTTTTGAGGTTGACAAAATCCTGGACCAACCTCAGAATACTGTTGGTTTATCAGACTTTTCTTTGAACTCAGTTGAAGTTGATTGTGTTGATAGGTTACCAAGTCATGTTCAGGGCTTGTTTGAGGCTTCAATACAGCACTTGCAAGTGGATCAGCAAAAACAATTAGCAAATGTTTTATACAGTTATTCTGATGTTTTTGCTCAAAATGACTTTGATTTGGGTAATTTTATTGCAATTAAGAACTCAATAGATACAGGGTCTGTTAGGCCAATTAAGCAACGTATGAGAAGGACACCTGCTTGTTTTGTCGGGGAGGAGGAGGCTCATCTTAAGAAAATGTTAGATGCTGGTGTTATTAGGGAATCAGTCTCTGAATGGGCATCATCCCCAGTTTTAATACGGAAGCGAGATGGCTCAGTGAGGTGGTGCATAGATTACAGGGCTTTGAATGACGTAACAGTTAAGGATACTTTTCCATTGCCATTGGTCGAAGATTGCTTAGATACTTTGGAGGGAAATGTTTGGTTTTCTAAGTTAGATGCCAATTCTGCCTATTGGCAAGTTAAGGTCAAGGAGGAAGATCGTAAGAAAACAGCAAGTATGGTTTATACGAGCATGTTCGAATGGGTTTTGGTCTAACTAATGCTCCTGCTACTTTTTCCAGGGTGATTAGTCTTATTTTAAGAGGTCCGAATTGGAAAACAGTGTTGGCATTTTTAGACGATATTTGGTTATGGAAAAAGATTTTAAGGATCACCTTAACAATCTGTCTGAAGTTTTGGGAAGGTTTAGAATACATGGCCTTAAGTTGAAATCTAGAAAATGTAGCTTGTTTTAGAAAGAGGTTGAATTTCTAGGGAGGTAACAGTTTAAATATGTCCGAAAAGGTTATAGAAACAGTTACTAGATGGCCAGCACCACAGTCTTCTAAGGATGTTGAACGGTTTCTGGGTTTTGCTAATTATCATAGGTCATTTATTAAAAACTTTGCCGAAAAAGCACAAGCCTTGTATGGACTTACTGGTAAGAATAAGTTAAAATGGGGAAAGGATGAACAGAAGTCCTTTGAAATGTTAAAGTTGGCATTGACTTCGCCCCCAGTATTGCCCTTACCAAATAATAGGTTTCCATTTATCTTGGATGTGGACGCTTCTGATACTGCCTTAGGAGCAGAACTTTTGCAAATACAGAATGGAGAGGAAAAAGTTATATCATTTTGTAGCTTTTCTTTGACACCAGAACAGAAGCGTTATTGCACCACTAGAAAGGGACTTCTTGCTATAGTACGGTTTACACGACAGTATAGGTATTATCTTCTTC
Organism: Tegillarca granosa; assembly: GCA_029721355.1. Taxonomy (NCBI): domain Eukaryota; kingdom Metazoa; phylum Mollusca; class Bivalvia; order Arcoida; family Arcidae; genus Tegillarca; species Tegillarca granosa. Next base: position 33,121,687 of record CM056606.1, on the reverse strand, counting down.
GAAGGATTTTTACAGTCAGGACAGATCATTCCAGTCTAACATGGTTGCTGCGGTTTAAGGAACCTCAAGGTCAACTTGCACGATGGATGGAAGAACTTTCCCAGTACCATATGGTTATAAAACATCGTGCTGGTAGCAAGCATGGCAACGCAGATGCATTGTCACGGTTACCAGATCCATTAACACCATGCTTAGACTATATATATGGAATTAAGCCTACAGATTTACCCTGTGGTGGGTGTCATTATTGTGTAAGAGCACAAAACAAATGGGCCAAATTTATTGACGAAGTAGATGAGGCTATTGGACTTGCACAACAGATTGATAGATTAAGAGGAGGTTCTGCTGCAGAAGTGGATACTAAGCTTGTCCAAGAAGAAGTATCTAATGAAAAGTGTAACAGAAAAGAGATTGGTTCAGTTAAGGATGGTACAGGTCTTTTTGATCTAAGTACGGTTCATTTTGAATCTTGCTATGTACCAGAATCAGATGTGATTCTTTTTGACTTAAGTTCTGATAATCGGGGTGTTTTTGATCCTGGTAGAGTTCCAGATGGGAGTCTTTTGGACTTAAAGTTTGACAATCAGGGTCTTTTTAATCCTGTAAAGCAACCACGTCTAGAACAATCTCTACTTGAACATGCCTTGAGTATAAATGTAGTTCCAGTTTATGAACTTATTGTTCATAGGTTCCAGTACTTAACGGTTCCAATACACGAACTTTAAGTCCATGAATACTCTATGGCGTAGAACTTTTTGTTCTAGGAACATGGGGCTTTTTGTCACATGTTTCATCTGGTGGAAAATTATTAAGACTTTTTAGTTTCCTGGTGCTTTTTGTGCCAAGAAACATTACATTTTTGGGCTTTTAGTCCAGAAATGGGCATCACATCCTACATTTCAGAAGAGGGTACGTGGTTCGAACTGGTGAAGTCAACACTATCCAGAACTGAAGGGAGTCCGGGCCTTCAAAAATAAAGTGGGGAAGAGTGTTGTGACGCGGTACCTCCAGATATGCCGGTCGATGTGATGTGGTGCTCCAGAAAGTAACGATTCCTGAGAACAAGAAAACCGTAAGCTGCGTTCGGAATCATCTGGCGTGTGACCATCAAGCGAGCTGCATGTACTAGGACGGTAACTTGTATTTTTGACCCATTTAACTATGTCTAGTATTGTCCCGGTTTTATTTTAGGTATAATTTTGCTGTAATATGTAATGTTAATACCTCCGGACACTTTAGATGTGTGAATTCAGTAACTGCATTATGAATACTCGACATAAATTGCAACACACACAATGCATATTTACAAATAATATGTTAATAGTGTTAATTTGGCATATTCGAGGTAAAATAAAATAAATTATAATAAAAAAAAGTTAAAAAAAAAAAAAAGTAAAATCTCAATAAAAGTTGGGGGCGAATTTTCAAGAAGTGGGGCGAATTTGAAGGGGCGATTTTGACATGGGGCGAATTTGCAAGAATTTATCGTGGGGCGAATCGACCTGATACCTTCTAAATTAGCCTTCTAATTTTTTCCTAGATATTAGGTTCAACAACTCTAAGAGTTATATGTTGTACTTCTAAAATATGATGAATATAAACTTGCAAAATGCTGACTTTATTTTTTTCCAAAAAGCAGATCCTAGTCGAGAAAGTTTGTCAGGTTGGTGGTTTTCTCCGGACACTCCTTTCCTCCACCATCCCAGAACTGACAGCCTCGAAAAAATTAAAAGTTTCTTGACTGGGGCGTAAAACACCATTACTCCACTCCACTCCGCTTAACCCATTTTATACTATGTACAATCATGAACCACACCCATACAGAATAGAATACAATTCAACTCGTCCCATCTTAATTCAACCAACTCCCCTCAATTTTTGAAACAAACTCGTCCCAAGTGTAAATCCAACTCGCTTCACATTTACTACCAATACGATTTAACATTTCTAAACTTGTAGTTTATACAAAATTTGAATTCAAATTATCAAAATTTTAATAACATTTAAAATACAAAAAAACTGAACTCCGCACAACGATCCAAGTTGAAGTCGTATTCACGTAGTTTGTATTGTCGGTCCGTTAGGGTTTGTTACATGTATTAAAGTGTACCGCATGCAGTTATTAATGATACGTTTGTTATTTCGATACACCATTTTATGTAAAGTTCCGTTTTTATTGAGTTACTCGGGTTAATTGAAACAAAGGAGAACGACCGATCTGTTTTGTACTGTTGAAAAAACGATCTTATTTGTCTGTCACGGAGTAAGTCTTGAAATAATAGTCAGTGATGGTTACTGTAAGCATTTATACATAAACTGTCAGTATACAAAACACTAGTAAATACTAAGCGGTCGACCATGCGATGATAGGTAATAGGTCATGGAGTTCATACATTGATTTGACATTCTCTCCATCCTGCAATTCCATCTAATATTTGTTAATATTTTGAATTTATTGAGCTAGTTTTATGAGCAACATACAGATTTATTTTTAAATTTATTTTCCATAAGTCATGAGTAACATGATATATGTACAGTAATTTTTACCACAAAATCACCATGTGCACAGTCATTCCCATGCATCGAATTGTTTACCTCATCATATGTAATGTATCGCTGTAAATTTGGAACATTTGGAATCTAAATAAATGGTTTCCTACAGTTAATGAATAGTTGTGGATTATGGTTTTACACATAGGGTTATACTGCTGTATAAGACAGAACAGTAAAAGATCCTTTTCAAGTAATTGGATCATTTGTCATGACTACCTGGTCTAGCATATCCCCTAGAAGAATAAAAAAAACTAACTGAAACGGGAGATGAACAGTATAAGGCTAAATGTGATAACTTTTTATTCAAAATTTCAATTGTGTTTCATGATATAAGTGCAGTATTTTCATACATCCGTAAATATACACTTTCAATAGACATCGAGTCATTTGAAAGCTGAAAGTCACATTTGTCAAGTAAACAAACTATCTGTGTTTCCTTGTGCACTGATTATAGGGATTTTTTTAATACGCACAAATATCAAAGCATCTTTGAAAGAGCATACTAGGATCTCCTCTGAATTAGACAGTTTTAAGTATGATGTTACAGCTGCTTTAGGTCATATTGACCTTTCTATTTATCAGTTGCGTGAGCAAAAACCTGAAACTACACAACATGTGCAAAGTTTACAATTACAATATTTGCAAACTGATACTCAGTCGAAATCGCCCTGTGAATCTGTAAATAAAGTTAAAAGTAAAAAGGGTACTTCAAACAAAAAGTGAGTAAGTAGGTCTTCAGGTTTATCATCAGTCACAGCAGAAGCTAAAGCCAAAGCAGAGGCTGTTAAAGTACGTGCTAAATATGCCGAACAAAAAGCCAAGTTGTTAAAGCGAAAGGCTCTACTTGATTAAAAGTTAGCTATTGATAAAGCAAAAACTGATCGTGAGAAATCTGATTTATAATGTCGACTTAGGGCTTTTGAAAAATAAAAAGGAAGTAGCTGAGGTTGAAGCTGAAGAAGATGTTTTGCAATCAGCAGCTGGAGATAATGTATCACAAGCATTTTCTGTTGAACCTCCATTTAGTGTGAAGGACAAAACAGCCGCTTATTTATTTAGAACAATGTAATAACTTGGACCTGATCACTAATAATCCAGTTCCAGCCAGTTCTGATCTGAACCCTCACACTTTACCGTTTTCGAGCTATAAGAATGCATATAATATTTCCTCAGGGACTTCGTGGATACCACCACCCACACTTCCACTACAAAGCTCAGTTCTGTTTATGCAAACACTTCCATCTCCAGGTTTAGTTTTACATCTGGTTTCGTTTACGCCAGTATTAACATCAACAGTACCGATTAGGCAGCGTAGTTCTGTTCCAATTTATTCTGGTCCATTTACACCACCAGTACCGACGCCCGCAATGAATCCGGTACCCCCTCACACTTCATCGTGTATAATTCCGCACTGTCAGCCACCGTAAGATCAGCAGCACAGAGATCAATCTTTGGCATCCGACTTCACTCGCTCTCTGCTTAAGAAAGACTTGTTATTTTCGCGATTCATTGTGTTTAATGACAAACCAGAATTGTATCCATCATGGAAAGCAAGTTTTAAGAATATAGTGAGGGAGGTACGGGCCGAACCAAGTGAAGAGATCGACCTTTAATTAAATGGACTGGTCTGCAGTCCCAGAGACATGTTTTGAGTATAAAAGTCTCAAATCCGTCTGATCCTGAGAAAGGTTAAAATTGATCTGGGAGAGATTAAACGAACGTTATGATATCCCAGAACTGATTGATCAGGCTCTGAAAGCAAAACTCTTAGCTATTCCAAAGATCACAGTAAAGGATCACAAAAAAACATTATGATTTGTCCGATATCCTGTCAGAGATATCATCAATCGAAGATATTGATAGTTATTGCACAATGTTTTCATACTTTGATTTATCCGTTGGAGTCTCGCCTATTGTTGCAAAACTCCCGTTTCAACTTCAAGAAAGATGGACTTTAACCGCGGTTGATTATAACAAGAAACATGGAACCACATACCCACCGTTTTCAGTGTTCGCAAATTTCATAAGTGAACAAAGTAAAATTAAAAAACAATCCTTGTTTTACCTATGAAAATGTTGCTAGTAATATTGGTGGTAAGTCAGGGCCAGCTCTGTCAAGTAGATCAAAACCTCCAGAGCAGGTTAATGCTAGAAAGACTGAGTTAAAGGAAAACAGGGACACTACAAATGTTGAAACATTTGAAACATGTCCGATACACGGTACTCACCACTCTCTTAATTAGTATAGAGCTTTTAATTCTAAGCCCTTGCTTGAGCGAAGAAGGCTTCTTAAGCAAGAGAAAATTTACTTTGGATGTTGTGTGCGTCATCAGAACATGTCAGATGAGATTGTAAGATTCCCATAAGTTTCAGTGACTGTAAAAGCACAGATCACCTTACTGCGTTGCACATCAAGGATGTTAGAGGTTCAAGGTCAGATCAGGATTCAGCAAGGCGGGGAGTCAGCTCCGCAAAATTCCGAAATGGTTCTAAAGAGTGTTTCAAGCTCTTGTACTCAAATTTGTCGTGACACATTTGACGGTGCAAAAATATTGCTTGCAAATGTATATGTAACAGAAAATCCGGGACCGAAACTGCGCGTGTATGCATTGATGGATGATCAAAGTAATCGGACATTAGGAACATCAAAATTGTTTGATACTCTGTCGATGTAGGTAGTAATAAAACAAATTATGTTTTGTCATCATATTCGGGAGTTTCAACATCTTCTGGTCGATAATCTGAAAACTTAATACTTAAGTCTATAGATGGAATGGTACAAATTGATCTGCCAATTGTGATTGAGTGTAGTCATATTCCAAATAATCGAAACGAAATTCCTACACCCGAAGTGGCAAACGCGTATCCACATTTGCAAGACATGTACATAGTTCAGCATATACCGGAGTTAGATTCTAATACTGAGATATTGTTGTTAGTTGGAAGAGATGTCACTGAGGCGCACCATGTGTTTGATCATCGCATCGGTTTAAAGCGTTCTCCGTATGCTCAGAAACTTCCACTAGGTTGGACGTTAATAGGTAAAAGTTGTCTGAAAAAAGTTGATATTCCGAGTAAATTATGCGTCATGAAAACACATGTGCAAATCACTTCAATCTGAAAGAATATCATTACCTTCTTGTGACTCGTATGCGGATGGAGTACTTAAGCACGATTTGTTGGGTCACAATGTTTTCTTGAAAATTAAAGGCGATGATAAGCCGTGTTTATCTATGGATGATAGAGCATTTCTGAAAATAATGGATGCGCATTTTTCTAGAGATGATGGTGGAAACTGGGTATGTCCTTTACCGTTCAGGGAAAACGGGCAACGATTGGGAAATAACTACTCACAAGTACTGCAAAGAGCCGTTTCGCTAGATCGGAGTTTAGAAAAGGATCCTCTTAAAAAGGAACACTTCATCAGTTTCATCGATAAAATGTTACAAAATGGACATGCGGAGAGAGCTCCGAAACTACAGTCCAACGAAGAGTGTTGGTACATTCCAATTTTCGGAGTGTATCATCCACGGAAACCGCAAAGTATCCGCATTGTTTTCGATTCTGCGGCAAAGTTAAACGGTTCTTCATTAAATGATGTACTTTTGTCCTGACCTAATTAAACAAATAGTCTTTTTTGCATTTTGATGCGTTTTCGCAGAGAGCAAGAAGCAATTATCACGGACATCAAACAGATGTTTTTTGGGTTCAGAGTTTCAGAGGATAATGGATGCACATTTTTCTAGAGATGAAAATTATTTAAATTTAAAAGGTGAAGTGGTTTACAACACATCCTATAAGCCATCTATAAGCCTTTAAAACCTAACGATTTTTTTAAAATCATACACGTGCATCATTTGATAAAAATGATTCGAGATCTAATACACTGTAATTATACATTAAATGTACCAAGTATATTTTTTAAAGGTTTCGCTTTCAGTGAAATTTGTATGGAAATAATTGTTTTAGTAGTATTAAATAAGATAATCGTCAGTCTAAAAGCCACTTCATATTTGGCTTAGATCATCATTGTTTACAACTAAACACTTATATGCTGACGGAGCATATTTTGCATACTCAAATAGAGTACAGATCATTACTGTGAATGGTTTATATGACTGAGTGTAGTGGAAGGAGTTATAGTGGTTTATGCCCCAACCAAGATTATATCACTTATTTCGAGGTGGTCATTTCTGGGATGGTGGAGGAAACCGGAGTGCCTGGAGAAAACCACCGACCTTCGGCAAGTAAACTGACCAACTTTCTCACACTAGGATTTGTCCAGAGTGGGATTCGAACACAGGCGGTTAGAGAGAGTGGTTCGAAACGCTCTCTTTAGACCACTCTTGTTTATATGATGCGAAATACAGATATACAAAATATCAAACATGCAAGCATTAAACTGATACTTTCGGAAGATATGTAAGACCTTAAAGCCTGTCGTAAACTGCTCCGTGTTATGAATTTATGAATCAAAGTTCCAATATTATATAAAAATCCAAATCTAACTCTTTAATCAATCTATCAGTATTATAGAGCTCAGCAGATTCATGCATTTATTATATCAGCAAAATCATGTCATATGCCTTCCTTATACCAGTATAATGACGTTTCCCATCTTTATACAATCTTTCATTATTGTATGTTTTATCAGATTCCTCTATGATCTGAACCGTACATTTTCTTTTTAGCAACCTTTTATCATTAAGGTTTTTCTTTTGTTCTGATATATATAATTTTACAATTTGATAAATTTGAACAAATTTGGTAAGCTCAAATATTTTCAAAGACAAGCTTTTAAAATACAAAGGTAATGAAACTTTATTTACTTATAATTTTTGTTTACAATCTAAGTCTGAAGTAAGAAATTTGCACATAAATCAAAGAAATTACAGTTTGGCATAAATCCCAGGTGTACGGCTAAACTATTTTGAATATACAATATTTCAGGTAAAATTGACTTTGTTCTAAATTTCTAGATTTGTACCCTAGGAACTAAATTAATATTTCAGTTGTCACTATCAAACAGTCATTCAAATTATGTAATTAGATACTACTGGAATCTGGAATTCTCTTGTGTTGAATCCTTGGTTTTGACTATAATATAATATTTGCACGGTTATTTCTGAAGTTTTTTTCACACTAAATTGCTTTCCATTCTTTTTTTTCTGCAAATTTTACTCCGATGACACAATGTCTACATTTCTTATCATCTTCACTACTTTCTCTTTCACCCAGTTGGTTTCACTTCTTTTTTGTCCTTTATAAATCACCAGTTCCTTTTAGTCTAAAAACAATGAAAAAATCAATATTAACTAAGACTAAAGTTTGCATTTAGTGGATTAAAACTATACAGAAGCATATATTGAATCACAAACAAGAGTTATTGAGTGGATTGTGTTTGATGTCCCCGTCAAAATTTCTTTCACATATATCAAGGTGGTAAGTTCTTGGTGGAGAAAACTGGAGTACCCGCAGAAAACCACTGACCAGCAAACAGACATACTTTATTAAATTAGAATTTTTTTCGATTCTGGCTAATTGTTTGTATTGTCATAATATTGTTCAAAATTAATGAAAAAATTCACTCCTGTCCCCAAGTACCTGTGGTTTATTTCAGTAGTTTTACAATCAATAACGTAGGTCACAGTTGGAAATTGGGATACTGTCCCAATCAAATGAGATTTTCCCGACATGTGTTGTTGTTAAACCCATAGACAAAGATATCAGGACTGTTAATACAAGGGACTGTGTTATATAGTTTAGAGACAACGGCGGCAGTTCCAATATGAACCATTTTGTGGAGCAATGCGTGAATTTGTTTATGATTTTCCTTTCTCACTAATAAATAGAAAAAAAACGACTGAACCAAGGTGGGTCAAAAATTAGAATAGTCGAACACTTTGTGTTATGAGAGAGAAAGTGTCATATATCTTATTAAGTGTGTCAGTAATGTCAGTACTTTGATTGAGTCACATTAGTGGAACTCTTCAGAATTAAAGTTAATATTAAAAAAAGTCAACCATGTCGTCGTCTTGTCTTTTGGTAAGCCAAGTCAAATACATCACATGGTGTCAGAAGTGAAAAATCGCCTGAAAAGATGGTAAAAACACTAAATTAGACACAACAGAGACACTAAAAAAAAAAAAAACAACATAAAGATGGCGTCTGATCTTTTAGCTGGTGTCCGAGCGCCCTCGATGAACTGGAGGCACATGACCTTCCCGCGGCATGGAAAATTTTTAAAACCCATGTGGACTTTATGTTTAAAGGCCCATTAAGTAAGGTCGAGGAAAAGGAACAATGCGCCTACCTCATGATCTGGTAAGGGGAAAAAGGCCGTAATGTATTCAGTACATGGGATATGAATGCAGATGATCAAAAGGTCTTGGCCAAATATTATGACAAATTTGAGGCATATGTAAAACCAAAGTCAAATCAAGTTTTTGCCAGCTATAAATTTCAGTGTAGGGTACAACAGCAACATGAAACATGTGATGAATATGTCACAGATTTGAAGATGTTAGTTAGGGACTGCGGATATGAAAATCCTGATAGAATGGTCAGAGACAGAATAGTTTTTGGCACAAAGTCAGATAAAATCCGTAATAATTAATTAATGAAGGCTCAAAACTCACTCTTGATAAAGCTCTCGACATCTGTAGGACATATGAACTCTCACAAAAACAATTACAAACCATGAAATCTGGGTTAGGTGAAGATCCTAATGTTAGTGCTATTACAAAATTTCCAAAACCCAAATGGGTACAGTTCAAATCACAAAGTCAAGGTGCAAGGCCTAAAGAGTATGATAAACATCGGGCAAATTTTAAAAAACGTATTTGCCGTAGATGTGGTTACCATCATGATAAAAATGAATGCCCGGCGATAGGAAAAGTCTGCAAGAAATGTAATAAAAAAGATCATTTTGCAAAAATGTGTCATACAAGAGGTAATGTTCACGAAATTAATGTTTATGACAGTGATTCTTCAAGTGACACTCTGTTCGTTGGAACCGTCGAGAAAATTAATGACTCTAAAAAGTCTGATAGTTGGGCTGAAAATATTCAAGTCGAAAATAAGTTCATTACTTTTCAACTCGATACTGAGGCAAAATGTAATGTCATCACAAGAAGTGACTATCATTCATTAAACAGTCCTATACCTCTATCCAATTCCAATACTAGTCTTCGTTAATATTCTGGTCACAAAATTGAATGTGATGGTATTGTCACATTAACATTGCATCACAAAGGTGAACAGCATTCCATCGAATTTTATGTTGTAAATACCAAATCACAGTCAGTTTTAGGTGCTTCGACTTGTGCTGAAGTTGGTCTGATAAAGCGAATTTATAATATCGAACAGAATTACCAGGACGTCTTTGAGGGATTAGGATGTCTACCAGGAAAACATCAACTTAAAATTGATCCGAATGCGACTCCAAAAGTGCATGCTCCAAGAAAATTTCCTATAGCATTGAAAGACAAAGTCAAATCTGAACTAGAGAAAATGGTCAAAATGGGTGTCATTGTTCGTCAAGTAGACCCCACGCCATGGGTAAATTCTATGGTAACAGTTGTGAAGCCTAATGGGAGTGTTCGGATTTGTATAGACCCTAAGGACTTGAATGAGGCCATTCTCCGCGAACACTACCCTATGAAAACAATCGAAGAAGTCGTTGCAAACATACCGGGTGCTACCGTATTTAGCAAAATTGATGCCACCTCAGGATTTTGGCATTTAGAATTAGATGAAGCAAGTAGTCTTCTTACAACATTTAATACTCCTTTTGGGAGATACAAATTTCTTAGGGCACCATTTGGAATAAAATCAATACCAGAAATTTTCCAAAGGGTAATGACAGAACTATTTAGTGACATTGAGGGAACTGAGGTCAAAATAGATGATATTTTGATATGGGGCAAAGACAACGCAGAACACGATCAAAGGCTGAAACAAGTTCTAGATAGAGCACGTCAGTATAATCTGAAATTGAGCAGGTCGAAATGCGATTTCAGAAAAGAAGAAGTCAATTATGTTGGACACATAATCAGTAAAGATGGCCTAAAAGCCGATCCAGAAAAGGTAAGAGCTGTTATTCAAATGGAGCCTCCGACTAATAAGAAAGAACTGCAAACTTTCCTCGGATTTATTACATATTTAAGTAAGTTTCTCCCGAACATGTCTGAGATTAGTGCACCATTGAGAGTGCTACTAGAAGAAAAAACAGCTTGGCACTGGAAAAAGGGGCAACACGACAGTTTCGTACAACTAAAACACTTGGCTTCAAGCGCTCCAGTGTTGTCATTTTATGACCCAAAAGCAGAGTTAGTATTTAATGTCGACTCAAGTTCTCAAGGTCTGGGAGCTGTTATTTTCCAAAATGAGAAACCCATTGCTTATGCATCACGCGCACTGACTCCAACGCAACAAAAATATGCACAAATAGAGAAGGAAACCCTGGCTATAGTATTTGGATGTCAGAAGTTTCATAATTATCTCTATGGAAGACATTTTATAGTCGAAAGTGATCACAAGCCACTTGAAAATATCTTTAGAAAACCTCTAAATGAAGCACCACCACGTATACAAAGATTTATTCTTCAGCTACAGAAGTATGACTTTACGGTAAATTTCAAACCAGGCAAGAGTATGTACGTATCTGATACATTATCTAGACTGTATCTAAATGAGTCAGTAGAGCAACTGGTACCGGATATCGAAGTCAACGAAATTCAGTTGAATGCACATCTGCCAATAGCAGCAAATAGATATACAGAATTTCAGCAGGAAACACAAAAAGACACAACGTTGGAACTTCTTCAACAAGTCATAGTAGAAGGTTGGCCAGAAATTAGAAAGTCAGTTCCTGAAGAAATTCGCGCATATTGGGACTTCAGGAATGAGATAACATGTGTTGATGGACTATTGTTTAAAGGTCCGAAATTGATTATTCCAGTTGGATTGCGTAGAGAAATGTTAAATCTTGTACATGAAACCCATCAAGGTATTGTCAAATGCAAAACACGTGCTCGTGAGTTTATGTATTGGCCAGGCATGTTAGCTGATATTCAACAGTTAGTTGAAAATGTGAAATTTGTGCTATTAACAATAGAAAATTGAATCACAAAGAGCCTATGAAACCAAGTGAGCTACCTAGTAGGCCCTCTTCTAAACTAGGTGCAGATCTGTTTGAATATCATGGAGAACATTATTTACTAACAATTGATTACTTCTCAAAATGGCCAGAAGTGGAAAAGCTAGACAATCTCAGCACGTCAAATACAATTTGTTATCTAAAGAAACAACTCGCCAGATTTGGTTATATTGATGAATTAGTCACTGATAATGGACCTAATTTTGCAAGCAAGGAATTTGCAAAGTTTGCACAAGATTATGGATTTAAACATACAACAGTCAGTCCGCATTTTCCACGTAGTAATGGTCAAGCAGAAAGATATGTACAAACTGTTAAAAATTTGATCAAGAAAAGCAAAGATCCATACAAGTGCCTGTTAGATTATCGTAATACACCGTTGGATAAGATTCAATTATCCCCAGCATAATTGCATATCGGTAGAAGATTGAAATCCAGTCTTCCTGCAACAGCTGAATTATTGAAGTCAAGTAAGCTGAATTGTCAGATAGTCAAACGTCAGTTAATGGATCGTCAAATAACACAGAAGTCATATTTTGACAAACATGCAGGAAAACAACACAGAAAGTTAGTTGATAATGAGAAAGTATTAATTCACCAGGAAAACAAAAATGTTCCAGGAAATGTAGTAAAGCTTCACAAAACACCACGTTCATACATCGTAGAAACACTGGGTGGAAAACGTTACAGGAGGAATAGACAATATCTAAAGCCTACAAATGCACAGTTTAGTACAGACTTAAATGTAAAAAACTACGATAATAACAAGGAGTTGGAACGCATGGAACAAACACAGGAAAACAACAAACCGGACAACGACATGGAACAGACAACAAATGAGGTGCCAAATGAACATCATAAAACAGATCAGGCTCCGAAATACACAAGATCAGGGAGAGAAGTGAAATTTCCATTAAAGTATAGTGATTATTCTGTGAATTGTGTGAATAAGTCGGTTGAAGAAATCTATGTTTAGAATTTGTGAAATCAGTGGTTAAAATTAGAAAATGTGAAAAGTGGTCAATATTTGAGAAAAAATAATATCATTAGTTTGAAATCTGCTGATCACTATCAAGAATGGATCAAGTAATCATACAGATTTAAGTTTAAATTTATTTTTATTTGTTTTTGACTATTATCATGATTGGATATGGTTGTGTTTTATTATTGACAATCTAATTATTTTGATAATTTAGTTTTATTTGAAACAGTTAAAGGAAAACTGCAACATTTTATGAGATAAATTTGGTTGATAAGAATATATATCCTGACAGTTACATTGGATTAGGTTATTTCAGTAAAGTACATAAACAGTCAAGTGACATTGCAAATTTAGTAAAGACATTATGCATAAAGATATAATATCTTTTGGTAGTATACAACATAAGTAAAATTTTAAGCATAACTTGATTAGCAAATTTAAGTTTTTTCTTTTTGCTTATATAAAAAGGGGGATGTCATATATCTTATTAAGTGTGTCAGTAATGTCAGTACTTTGATTGAGTCACATTAGTGGAACTCTTCAGAATTAAAGTTAATATTAAAAAAAAGTCAACCATGTCGTCAAGTCTTGTCTTTTGGTAAGCCAAGTCAAATACATCACAGAGAGAGAGTGTGTGTGTGTGTATTAGTTTCCGAGAGGCAATTCCGACTAAGACTAGTGCTACTTTTGATACTTTCTGTTATCTAAGAACTCAACAAATCAGTAGCTCAGAAATATTTGGTCACAAAACGGAAGAAAAATAAGTTTTGCGTTTAGAAAAATGAGGTTGAAATGATAATGAAGGGAAAATTAAGTTCGTGAAATAAGGATACGATTGATTGCATCTTCTTGCCGCTTTTTTATGATACGTGGATAGTAGTTGTATTTTATTTTATTTTACTTTTTGTGGTTGTTAATTACGAGCCCCTGTGGTCTTAGCCAATTTTTCGGACGAGTTGCCGTAATGACCTATTGCCTGTGCCGAATTGACTCAGGACCGAAATAACTTGTCAGGTGCCGAAATAACTAAAATTTGTTCTTTGGATCTGTCATGCTTTTATTTAGGAAGTGACACGGCAAATTTGGACAACCCTCAAAATATTTTCTGACTGCTGGAGTTTAGTGTTGCTGACTTCCCATGTGAGATACAATAATAAACAATAAATAAAACTAGTCAACTCCACCCCTATGAAAGAAATACCCCGCCCCTGGTAAAATCTTATACAGGTATACCTCTTTAACAAAACACTGATTTTATACCATGTAATTTTCAAGAAAACCAGGTCGAGTTCCGGCAAATATCCTCTGTTTTATCATTATTAATATTCTTATTATTGTAATTATCATTAATAATAATAATAATAATAATATTATTATTATTAAAATTTTTTTTTTTTCTGATTTTAGTTGGAATTTTGCTTTCTTATTCATTATCATTGTGGTTCCTTCATAATGATATAATTATTTATTTCTCCACAATTTTATTATTTCTAATAATTTTCGAAATCAGTGCACCCTTCTTACCATGTTAATGTGACGTAAAATAAAGAAAACCTTAGAACATGTTCTTGATAGATAGATAGAAAGGTAGATGAATGAATTGTATCCTACACCTATAATGTCTTTATTTATTTATTTAGTTCTTTTTATTTATTTATCATTTTATTACATTTATAAAAGCTCGCGTAAAAACCTGAAATTCTAGGGTCCCCTGTGAAACCATAGAATATTGTATAAAAGGGAATTGTAACATGAACAAAATGTGATACAAATCTGATTTAACCTTTAAATGTATGTGTAGCTCTTCACAATAAAAGTGACAAATTTCTTAAAGTAAGAGCCATATTTCAAAGGAAAAGACATCAGCATAAATAATATGTCAAAATCCAAGATGGCTACCGATTTTTTCTAGATGATACATTTTTATTAAGATGTTTAAAAAATTATACAGACTGTAAAATGTGAAAACATTATTGATTTATGATATAATATGTACTTTAAAAGGTGCTTATTTTCTTATAATAGTATAATCCATAATATATAAAAAAGAAACTTACAACATTTTGCAAAGCTGTTTCTGTCCTGAAGATGTTACTTTCCTCTTGTTGATGATACTGAGTTTGAACAAATCCAAAGGATGTAATTGGTCCATAAATTAGCCTCTTTTTCAATCCACCAATCAAAACTGTTCATCTTAACTCATTTTTTTCTCTCTCTCATGAATTATAAGGCAAACATTAAACATACAAAAAGGGTAAAGAAAATAATAAAATGCAATTTAATTGAGAGAGAGAGAGAGAGAGAGAGAGAGAGTATATGGTATATTGAGACTGTATAAATACGGGTAATTGCCAAAAAGAAATTGAATATTAAAATATATTTGGAGATAATGTCAATTTTAGATAAATTAAAAAAAATTATAAATGTGAAAATCGGAATATGATACCTTAACAATTATATCAACAATTTTGAATACATTATACCTCATCCTTCATCTAGTGTCTGATCTTAAAATATACTCTTAGATATGACCAGTGAACTAAAAGGAGGTCAAATGTTTTACTTAATGGACTACTAACAAAAATTATCAAGTTAGTTTTATGAAATTTCCAAACGTTTTGTCGAGAATCTTGTTAATGTTTTTTTCTTTCTGTCATACTGAGCGGAACTCATATTCCTAGGATTTACTCTCATAAAAACAGATCCAATAATCACCCTTTTCACTCCCAAATTACAAAGAATTTCAGCTAATAACATAATATCATCTGAAATTGCTTTTGCACTACATTCAACACATATCGTTACAGTCTGCTTGTAAAAAAACAATCTGGTCTATTTTGTCTCACGTATCTGAGATCATATCCGAATTTTTTTTCAATATATTGTCATTTATAAACATTTTCTTATCATTATCTTTCATCCATTTTCTTAACCGATGAAACTGTGTCCAAGAATAAGTGTTTTCACTTGTGGTATATTAAAACCTTCTATAATATTATTGTAGTACCATACATTATTCAGCGATTCTACCATTTCGTTCCAATAAATTCAAAACAAGATTTCAAAAAAATAAATAAATAAATAAATAATATTATAATTAATTAAACAATTTTTATCGGGGAATTTACTTTTTAAGGTGATAGCCACGGTTTGACATAAAAATATTCAACTGAAAATGTTATTTAAATCCAACGGCATCTTCTTTTTCGTTTTTTTAATTACAAATGAAGACCTGAAACACAGCAAGTCGGAATTTCAGATCACCGTCTGAAGCAGATAACAAACAAAACAAATGTTTTAAATAAGTTTGTTTTAAACAAATAACTATGAAATGTCATCATAAAAAGAAGCGAATTTCAACTAATTATCTGAGTGCGCGCGCGCGCGCGCGCGCGTGTGTGTGTGTGTGTGTGTGTGTGTGAAATCGTGAACAATGAATATATCATGCACCAATTCTTTAAAAATAAAACTTTTACGCACAAAAAATATATAAATTGCATATGGTAGAAAACTGACATGGTACGAATTGGTATCATAGTGTTAAAACATAAGAAAAATCATACTTAACGTTAGCAGTACACTATGGTACGAACTGGTTATGGTACGAAATGGTTTTCAATATGGTACGAAATGGATGGTACGAAACCGTTATGGTACGAAATGACTATAAACCGATGTTCTTATTTAACAATATTGTTATTAAATCATTTAAATTCTTTAATAAACTTAAATTCCCTTACATTTCTAGTGCCATTAATACGGGAAAAAGTTCAACAAATTGTACACTGACAGACAGACATGTCTTTTGTTATATGAATAATTTTTTCATTCATTTCAGTCAAATAATCAAATTTTAATTAGATATGACTACAATTTTAATTAAAACTAAAATCCATACACTACATTAAATAAATGATAGTGCATTCGTACTTTGCTATTAAGCAGTTTGTATTCACTGTATCTAAGGAGGCTAAAAACTCCTTTACTTGAAATGTCCGGATGTCCGGAATGATCAGTATTTAGCTATATAAATGTCTGTAATAAAAGAGAATTTTTAAAAAATAAACACATGCGAAAGTGGCATCTCAATCAAATACATTGTCATAGGACGGGGTACACTTCATAGTTGGTAGATCAAAGGCTCATACCTATTACTTAAAGATAGCAAAAAGATGAATTTCCATTTACGTATAAATGCATTATTTTTCTAGAAACACTATGAAACGTGTAAATTACGAAGTTTATACAAAACAATTTTTTTTAAAAAACCTTGTGTTATTACTTAAAGATGGCGTATAGATAGCGTATGGCTAGCGAGTCATTAAGAAATTTACGAAATGCGTAAAGATGAAAATGCACTGAAAATAATTTATAATATATATCAGATATGTATTTAATAGGAACTACATACTTTTCGTTCTTTTTCGATAATAACAATATAAATTTTGTCGCTCATAAAGATTACCCTCTTTATAAAGTCCACCTGTCTATTAAGTCCATTTTATAACTGCATTATTTTTAAAAAAAATATATACCTACCTATAAGTCATCTATAAGCATGGCTTATAGATGGCTTATATTTTGAATGCCAATAAGCCATGCTTATAGACGGCTTATAGACAGAGATGCTATAAGCTCCCTATAATCAACCTATAAGCTCCTATAAGCCAATCTATAAGCTCCTATAAGCATGGCTTATAGGTGGTTTATAGATGACATTCCGTCCTGTGTTAGGTAACTCTTCATCACCAGCTGTCGCTACCTATGGCCTGCGAAAGACTCAGTCTGACTGTTTTAAATAGCCAGTCTGGTCAGAATGTTAAGGATTTTGTATGCAACGACTTAAATGTTGAAGACGATCTTACCTCTCTTCCAACAGCGGAGCAAGCTGTCGACTTGCTTAAGAGCACACAAGAAGCACTTAAGTTAGAAGGAAACTTACGGTTACACAAGATTGCGTCAAATCGAGACGAAGTTATGCAGGCCTTTCCAGCTGAGGATCTTGCAAAGGAAATTAAAGATCTCGACCTTGGAATCCATTCACTTCCGATTCAACGAAGTCTAGGAATTAACTATAATTTGGAGGATGACATATTCTTCTTTCAAACTACAGATCGTCAGCAATCATACACTAGACATGGAGTATTTTCGGTGATCAATAGTATTTCATAAGGTTTCATCTAAGGGAAATGCAAAGTTGCCCCACAGCACGGGCATACAATTCCACGATTGGAACTCATCTTAGGGAAATGGAAAGTTGCCCCACAGCACGGGCATACAATTCCACGATTGGAACTATGTGCTTCTGTGTTGGCTGTAGAACTAGCAGAATCTACTTCAAACCAATTACATCTGTCAATTAGTGACTTTACCTTCTACACAGACAGTCGTATTGTTCTTGGTTACATTTATAACCAAGCGCACAAGTTCTTTAATTATATTGCAAATCGTGTCGCGAGAAATAGGATTTCAACAAGACCTGAACACTGGAAATTTGTCTCTTAAGAAAAAAACCCTGTCGATAAAGCAACGCGCGCTACATCGCCTTTGGAAACTAAAGATTCTCTATGGTTGAATGCACCTAACTTTTTGTTGAAGGAAATGGAAATTAAGTTAAAATGTTTCTAACTGCAAAATCCGAAGGATGATGTTGAAGTCTGAGCTGAAGTAGTTACGCTTGTGTCCACGTGTTAGAAAGTCTCGGTTCTTCCAGGTTTGAGAGATTTTCTAACGAAACGGCTAGATGAAACTATCGCTAGTTTGCAGTATGTCGCTCAATCTTTTCATGGAATTGGTAATTGCGATGGTAAAGGTTGGCATTTATGTGCAACATCCAAGTCTGTGCAAAACTTAACAGTTGCGCAAAATACGATCACCGAGGCAGTGCAAAATGATTGCTATTGACAAGAAATTGACAATCTGGTAAAAGGAAAACCAGTTCCAAAGTCTCGTTCTATTTCGTCGTTATGTCCTTATTTTGACGGTGATGGAATTTTAGGGGTCGGAGGATGCTTGAACATTCAACACTCGAAAATCATGAAAGGCATCCTATGATTTTGTCTAGACGACATCTTATAGATCTCCTTCTCGTACGACACTTTCACCAGAAAATTCAACATCAAGGCCAGAATATTTCAGAAGGTGCATTAAGATCTGCAGGAATATGGATCACCGGGGTTAAGTCTCTTGTATCGTCCATCATTCGTAAAAGCGTGATGAGTAAAAAGTTAAGGGTAATTCTCAGTTCTAAAAAGATGGCCGATCTTCCTATAGAAAGACTTGAACCAGCACCACCATTCTCATTTGTTGGAGTAGACTGTTTTGGACCATGGCAAGTGATTTCGCGCCGAACACGTGGAGGTCAAGCTCAAAACAAAAGGTGGGCTGTTATATTCACTTGCCTGTCTACAAGAGGGATTCATGTTGAGGTAGTGGAGGAGCTTAATTCATCGGCTTTTAATAATGCGTTCAGAAGGTTCATGTCTGTTCGTTGTCCAGTCAAACAGTTTAGGTCAGACAGAGGCACTAATTTCATTGGTTCAACTGACGATCTCGGCATACAAACAACGTGCAAGATGGTCCTGTAAAGGAATTTGTGTACTCAAATGGTACTACGTCGCTCTTCAATCCTCCACACGCTTCACATATGGGGTGCGTGTTGGAACGGAAGATAGGGATCACACGAAGAATCCTGGATTCTCTTCTAATAAACTAACGTGGTGCAGACCTCACTCATGAGGTACTCGTTAAATTTCTTGTAGAGTTTTGCGCAATAGTTAACTCTAGACCTTTGGTTCCATTATCATCAGACCCAGTGGATCCACAACCATTAACGCAATCGCTTCTTTCAACTCGGAAACCACAAAATGTGAGTGGTATTGTTGATTCGTTGGATGTGAAGGATATGTACAGGAAGCAATGGAAACGAGTTCAGTTGCTCGCTGAAAAGTTCTGGAAACGATGGAAATCTCAATATTTACAATTCTTGCAAAGTCGTCGTAAGTGGACTGATCCGGAAAGAAATTTCACTTCTGGGAGATGTTGTTCTTCTGCGAGATAAGGAGAGTCCGAGAAATATTTGGCCAACGGGAATAACTCTAAAGACACATCCTGGACAGGATAAATAAGTTCGCAAAGTTGATGTGCGAGCCGTGAAGCAAGGTGGCCAAGTCACAAATTTCACTCGACCTGTTACAGAACTTGTTTTATTAGTTCCGAGAGAAGAATAATAGTGATGTTTACATCTGACGGAGAGTGTACTGTCGATCCGTTAGGGTTTGCTATTCAAGTTTACCGCATGCAGTTATTAATGATACGTTTGTTATTTCGATACATCATTTTATGTAAAGTTCCGTTTTAATTGAGTTACTCGGGTAAATTGAAAGAAAGGAGAACGACCGAACTGTTTTGTGCTGTTGAAAACACGATCTTATTTGTTACTTGCAACACGTTTAAGTCTGTCACGGAGTAAGTCTTGAAATAATAGTCAGTCCTGTTACAGTAAACATTCATACATAAACTGTCAGTATACAAAACACAAGTAAATGCTAAGCAGTCGACCATGCAATGATAGGTAATAGGTATTGGAGTTCATACATTGATTTGACATTCTCTCCATCCAGCAATTCCATCTCATATTTGTTCATATTTTGAATTTATTGAACTAGTTTTATGAGCAACATACAGATTTATTTTTAAAAATTTATTTTCCATATGACATGAGTAACATGATATTAGTATAGTAATTATTGACACATTATTTTTATAATCATTGGTCATAAGTATGTGTTGTAGCCAAAGTATGGTACTACATTCATGTCATACTTATGAGAATTTTTTTTATATATTTCAGTTTTTACCACAAACTCATCATGTGAACAGTCATTCCCATGCATCGAATTGTTCATCTCATCATATGTAATGTATCGCTGTAAATTTGGAACATTTAGAATCTAAATAAATGGTTTCCTACAGTTGATGAATAGTTGTCGATTATGCATTTGCACATGGGGTTATACTGCTGTATAAGACAGAACATAGTTAAAAAAACCCTTAAAACAGTCACTAGTTGGCATTGATACGGATTCCTTTTCTGTCGAAGTTGGTGTTTGTTTTATTTATGGCTCTTTCACTGGTTATGAACTTCTATATTATCCCGAGTTATCTCGTAATCTATGTTTGTTTAACTCGGATGAATTAAATAAAGATATTCCATATTTAGGATCATTATTACATGTATATCCATGAATAAACGCCTACAACATATAAACAAAACATAATCACGAAAAGAACAATAAATCACTTTACAAGTACAAATATGAAAATATGAAAATTCACGAACTTGCTTTAAGATTAAACATGACAATTAAGTTAACAGATTGCTTACCCGTGTTGAGCTTTAGATGTAATGTGTTATTATCTTGCGATAATTATTTTGGGATCTATATTTATAGATCTGTGGAGGGTGAGAACCGGTTAAATTTTGTGCAGTGGCGGTAAATTGCACGAGTGCTAGTCCGGGGCCTTTGCAGAGTGGTCTAAAGCGCGCGCTTACGGATCACAGTGCCTCTCACCGCTTGGGTTTGAATCCCACTCGGGACAGATCCTAGCTCGCTTACCGAAGGTCGGGGGTTTTCTGCGGTTTCCTCCACCACTTCAGAACTGACCGCCTCGAAATAAGTGAAAGAATCTTGATTAGGCCGCAAAACACCATTACTTTACTCCACTCTACGAGTTCTAGTCCGTCATGCATTGCTTTGTTCAAGGTCAAGGGTAATGTTTCGTCACAATGTCAACATTAACAAATACACGTGGGTACAAAAGACAATACACAGACAATTACAGTGGGTTACACAACAAGCAATTAAAATAAAGCTAGCGCAATATAGTAAAGGAATGTAAGAAGCATCTGCTATATATATATATATATATATATATATATATATATATATGTATTACCTGGTTACATTTTGATTGTTATTACTTGTACTTGTATCCATTGCGTTTCCCATTGATGACCTCAAGTGCCTTTTATTCCTTTGGTACGTTTTTCCATTTATATTTACGTCAAGTAGTCTTTTGTCCACTTGACGTTTTACGACTTCTTTCTTCCATGTCTTTTCATTCTGAGTGGGTTGACCCTGACGCACTAGCCTGGTTTCAAAACTGCGAGCGATTTGGTATTTCGATTAAAGTTTTCTTCCTGTACAAATTTTTCATTGTCCGACGTTTCTTCACTATTTAAAAGTATTGCACGAGTTTGTCACTATTAAGAAGTGCTTCATGACTTGGTAGCAGAGTTTTTGTTAATGAGATTCATTAAGCGTTGTGTTTGACACGTATCGAAGCCTCGAGCCGGTGTGTTTCTAAAGTCCATTATGGCGAATAGCGGATCACATCTCGAGTGATATGCCTTTTTGAGTAGAGAGGCTTAGCACATTTGACGGCTTGTTCGGCCTTGCCATTGCTTTGGGGATAACCTGGGGAAGATGTGCGGTGTTCGAATTCCAACAATTGACTAAATTTTTTAAACTCATCCGAACTAAACTTGGGGCCTTTGTCAGAGAAAATATTGTCCGATATCCTCTATCGTGCGAAATGCACTCGAAGCTTTGAATAACTGTAATTGGTTAGAGCTTCCCAGAAAATTAAATAATAATCTACGGTTATTACACTCTAAATATAGGCGTTACGATATAGAACACTTAAAGAACGCCAAAATTGTAACACTTCTGGAACGCGTAAAAGCATTCTAAATTTTAACACTAATGTTTATAATCATACTGCCAACTGTTTAACTCCGAACACTTTATGTTCAATTGTCGAACATGTCAGGTGTTCTAAAATTCACACTTGTGCTCAATATCTGAATGTCATGCGTAAAGCTACTGATAAATGAACTATGAACGCTAATGTTCAGCTTAGGAACTCGCCATTTGAACAGTGTTGAGCACTCTTACATGTTCCAAGCCTTATAATACTCCTGGAACACATAGAACATGTTCCAGATTCTTAAGCGAAGTCTGGGAACATCAAAATGTTAAGCATTTAAACATATTGTGACATGTTCCAAGTAGTAGTGTTCCATCAGTGTTCAGATAAGGGGTGAATGTCGCAATGATGTCTTACATCAATAGGTGTACTAGTATTTGCAATTCCATTCAAGTAATTAAAAATTATTCAAATGAAAATGAAACAGAAAGTACTAATGTATGAACTGTAATTCATATGAATAAACAAACAACTAAAGCATTCCACTTACGCAACTCTTAAATTCTTCCATTTCAATCTGCACATAAAATTTATTCAATTTTTTTTATTTACTATCTCAATCATATCTATTAGGACAAATTAGTTTATACTCACCTTTTTGCAAATAAATAATCATTCATTTATACATTTTCAAACAATTCGTTACTAAGTGTGCATCTCTCTCTCTATTTTATATACATGCATATTAACAGGCCGATCTCCTGACTCATTTTTTCTAAAAGAAAAATCTTCCAAACTAGACAATCGTATAAGAAAACTGCCAATTATGACCTATAAACAATTTACTACAATTTTGACATGTACAAAAAAAAAGTTGAATTTTAAAAAAAGATAAAAGAAAAGGTCTATGAAATTTTACAAAACCTACATCAAGTGTAATAAATTGTTTATTTAAATATTCGAAAACTAAGAAGGATTTTTTTCTTCCGCCGAGTAAATTTGCTTAAACTTAAAACATTAAAAAAATCACATACTAGTATATATATCCTACTAACAATATGACCCGTCAAAAAATGAAATCGAACAAGTTATATCACTACAATAAAAACAACAGAGAAACAAATTAGTACAATGTAGCATAAATATAAACAAACAAAACTAAAAAATGGTGATATATCGCATCCACGTAACAAACGTTAAAAATATATCCATATTAACATAAACTTATTCACTTTAAACTAGCAAAAAATTACACATATATTCCTGTTTCCGTTCGAAAAACATAACAAGAATTACAAATAATTTGATATTTCGCTGTCCCCAAACATTAGTTAGGGCAATGGTTATATTCATTATCAGCAGCATTCACCTTGCTATATATGCCCAATGCAACTGTGTTCCAGGACTTATTTGAAAAACATAAAACTTAACATTGGAGTTAAAAATAAAAACTTAACATGGTAAAACTTGAAACGTTGACACCGCCGCCAGCGACAACGGAGAAGTAAACCCCTATGTGCCGCTTTTGCTCCGTTGTCTCGACAAGACAATAATACTGTAGAAAACTGTAATGCTGTAAAATCTTAATACTAAACAAACATTATAAAGGAAACAATTCTGTCAACTTTTCTTTATTATTTAACAAATTTAAGAAAAGACCATTAATAAAAAAATTTAAAGTAATTAAATAAAAAAAAAGAACTGGCATCACTGGGTAAAATGACTTTTGAAAAAATTGCACAAAAGTATATTGTATGATTTAAGTATTTGTTAAGTCAGACTTTTATTGCTCCGAAACTCTCAACCCATTTTTTAGCTCAACTGGCATTAGCCAGCTGAGCTTATGGGATGGCGAAGCGTGGGTGTGTGCGAAAACTTTAATTTTCTCCCTTTAAACTACTAGACCAATTTTAACCAAATTTAGTATGAAAGGTCCCTAGGTGATGCGGATTAGAGTTTGCACAAATCAACTTCCTGCGGCATCCAAGATGGCCGCAGTTACTATAAATAGCAAAAAGTGATAAATGGCTGATACACGTTTATTTATCAACTGATTTAGTTCAAATTTGGCATAAAGAAAGTAGATGAATAGCCATATAACATATATAACGGGGTTTTCAGAAACAATTTTAATTGGGTCGCTATTAGCAGAATATTCAATTAAGGTGATATATTTCGCCAATTCTTTGAAAATCGACACCTCAGAAACTACTGGACCTTTTTGAACCTAATTTGGTGTGTAAGGTCCCTAGGTGATGCCGATTAAAGTTTGCACAAATAAATTTCCTGCGGCATCAAAGATGGCCGCTGTTACTATAAATATCAAAGTGATAAATGGCTGATACATGTTTATTCATCAACCGATTGAGTTCAAATTTGGTATTTAGAAAGTAGATGCATAGCCATTTAACATATATAACGGGTTTTCTGAAACAATTTTAATTGGGTCGCTATTAGCTGAATATTCAAATAAGGTGCTATATTTAGCCAATTCTTTGAAAATCGACACCTCAGAAACAACTGGACCTATTTTCGTGCGTCCATGCGTAAACTTTAATCTCCTCTAAAACCGCTGGGCCAATTAGGACCAAATTCATTGTGGAAGGTTCTAAGGTGAGTTAGACAAAAGTTTGTACCAGACGACCCCGCCTGTCATCCAAGATGGCCGCTGTTACTAAACAAAACATAAATAGCCATTGTTGAGTCATTTTTTAACCGTTTTTGTAAAAATTTAAAATCAAGAGAGAAGATAGCGGGGCATTCAAGGCGTATAACGGGTTTTTCTTGAGAAATTTTTCGTTGACCTGATTTTAACGAATATGCAAATGAGGTGTAATATTTAATCAATTCTTTGAAAATCTTCTCCTCTGAAACCACTGGGCCGACTGGAACCGTATTTTGTGTGGAAGGTGCTTAGGTGGGGTAGACTAAAGTTTGTACCAGGCGACCCCGCCTGACTTCCAAGATGGCCGCTGTTACTATAAATACAAAAAACGCAAAAATGGCAATTGTGGATCCATTTTTCCACCGATTGAGCTCAGATTTTTAATATAAAAAGTATACTGTGTGGGATTTAAAATATATAACAGGTTTATCTGAGAAAATTTTTATTGACTCAATTTTCAAGAAACATGCAAATTAGGTGTCATATTTTAAAAAAATCTGTAAAACTGGGCGAATTGGAACCAAATTTCGTGTGGAAGGTTCCTACATTGGCCTGAAAAAAAGTTTTAAGCTGGCTAAACCCAGCTGAGTTTATGGCATGGCGAAGCGTGCCTGCATGTGTGTATTGCAAAGTAGGCTTCAATGAAGCAAAAATGGTCATAAGCTCAATTTATTTCCCATCTTAGCCGATGAACTAATTATGGTAACCACATCACATTGTCTTCCAGGGGCCGAGTGGTCTTAAGCATTCGATGTTACGGATCACAGCGCCTCTCACCCCTGACATTGCACATTAACGTCCCAGTGGCACTAGCACTTCATCTTTGAAAGATTATCAGTTAACTTGCTGCTTGGTCGTGGTTTTCTTCGATACTCCAATGTCTTCCACCATTTCCAAAAATGATAGTCTCCGTATAAATGAAATATTCTTGAGTTGAACGTTTAAATAAACAGCATTACAAACAAAAACAAGCATTGTTTTTCAAATGCAGCCAGTTGAGCATCACAGGCCCTATTGCGCCTCTTGTTTATTTTATGCCATTGTAGCATATCTATACAAACGCCTCAGGTAAACCAGGCGCGTACCGATTGTCAGGTATACTGAGTATACATCAAGAGTGTCAATTACTAATCCTTTAATGACTTATTTAGAATGTGATTTGATCAAAGGGATTGATTAGACGAAAGATGGACAGATTTAAAACAGATCGAACTCAAGAGTGGGTACATGTAATCTAGGGTTTTTTGTTTACATATATGCGTCCTTACCGAAAAAGAAACGCGATTTGAAGGAGAATCAAATAAAACAAAAGCAAAATGTTGTATAAACAATTGAGTAGAATTTATTTTTTATTAACTGAATTTTGCCTTACTGATCATATACATTCCGAGACTCGGAGAGTTTCGTAGTGCAGTTGTCATTATGGTGAAACGACATTTGGAATTTACACCTACAAATCAGGCCAAGATGTCAAAATTATCATCTTTTGAATTTAAAACTGGTACAAATGAAGGAAATGTAGACTATGTCAGATTTACAAATAAATGATACACACAATGCACGTGACGTGTAACACCAAACAATAGGAAATTTATGGGAAGTTGGAAATTCAGGCGACCATGGCTTCGATACAATGCAAAAACAAAACTCATGTTCTGTGATATTTGTGTAAAAGCGCAAGTTTTAAACACCTTCACCACTGGTTGCGATATGTTGAAAAAAAAAAGTGTCGTGAAACATGAATCCAAAGGCAAAGTTAAGGGCATCTTTTTTTGACATTTATTTTGTGTTTTGCCGATTAACCTAGATCAAAGTCTTTTTTAGTTAACATTATGCAAATTTATTCATGACCTTGGGTCATTGTAATTTTAAACTTCCGGTTTATGTACAATGAGGAAAAAAGTATGTTTACCGTATTCACAGCGATATTAATACAAAATTTTTGTTAAAGTATCGTCGATATTATTTGAACCATTTAAAAATGTGTACAAGTTACTAATTGATCCTGTATTAAATAATAACTGATCAGTTGGCACGAACGCTCTCTCTCCTCTCACATAAATGTTTTAAAATTACCAGTGATTCTTATTTGTACATTGGTGCTTTTCTTTTCATTCATTTTCCTTCCAAGCGGGAATTTTTTTTTTGGGAGGAATTTATTGAACATCACTTGGATTTTATCAAATGAATGTGAAAGTATATTTACATCTTATTTTAAGACATTGCTGGACATTGGATTTAAATTCTATTTAGATTTAGTTTCAAAATATGATTGTTTTCTTTTCCAGGTAATAGTAGCCACACGTTTTCCTTGACTGTGTTAAAAGAAGGTGAAAACATGCAAGTAGCAAAAGAAAAGTCTGTGAACAAAAGCAAAACAGCAATTATTAGTGCCATGAAAAATGTCCTGTTTTCTGCAAGAAATGACTTGGCTAACTCGATGGTATCAAAACTAAATGTCTATTCTTTTTTTAATTTACAATTTGTAAAAATTGTGTCCCCAAAATATGAACTGCAGGTGTACCTAAATTATGGTTGAAGTACTTTTGGACATGGATGTCTTTTCAAAGATACAATTTTAAAAATTTTCAATTTTATTTTTACCCTAAATGTATCTACTGCAACCGTCCAATGTAATGTTGAACATAAATTTTAAGTTGCATTAAAAAGTAGAAAGTTTGAAAAGTTGAAGCTGAAGAAAATGATACAATAAAAGAATTTAAAAATTGATTTATTCAAACAAGGAAAAAAACTCTATATTTTTAATAGTAGAATGTGTAATTTTTTTTTCTATTTCAGAGAGCTACTCTGTTAAAGGACTGCATGTTGATAAACATACTACATATGAACACTACACCAAAACATACTACATATGAACACCACACCAGCATCAGGGAGTTTTAGCAGTCAATGTCAGAGGTATTAGTTGATTGTCTAGTCGGTTGTTTTTAGTGTGATGCTTGTTTAAAGTACTGATTCTTCTGTTCATCAGAATGTAGTTGTATATATTGGGTATTTCTTGCAGTGAGGTGGTACATTAGAGCCAGCTATACAGTGTTTAGGTATTTGTCAGCTTCAAAGTGCTTGCGCAGAGTCTATTTATTCTGCGTTAGTTGAGGTGATTGAATCTTTTGGGTTGAAACTGACTAATTTGACAGGTATTGCAACAGATGGTGCATCTGTTATGGTTGGATGTAGGGGTGGTGTTGTCACTAGGTTAAGAGAAGTCACTAAGTGTCTTTTAGCAACACACTGTATTGCCCACAGGTTGGCACTTGGTACAAGATCTGCGGCTGATCAAGTTAGATACTTTGTAAAGTTTCAGGAGGTGATCAATGGTATTTACAAGTATTTTGCTTATTCTTCTAGGAACATGGCAAGGTTGGAGGTTATGCAGGGTGTTCTGTCAGGAAATGGGACAAGGGTGAAGCAGGTATTTCATACCAGGTGGCTAAGTTTTGAGGGAAGTGTGCAGGCAGATGTCACCAACTACCCAAGTTTGCTTAGTGTTTTCCTTGAGGACAATACTGCAAAGACTCTATGCATGTAAAAGCCTATTACTACTTACAAGTTTTTGTATGTTGCACACTTTTGGCAGATATTTTGACACAGTTGGCAATTTTGTGCAAGTCCTATCAGCGTTCAGATATTGATTTTACAGAGGTGAATCCCTTGTTACATTCCACAGTTGAGGTTATTGAAGATCTTGCTAACACATGTTCGGGTTCCAACTTTACAACTTTTCTGGCAGATGTTCCATCTGAGCCATCTATTGATTCTGCAGGTTTGTGTGCTTTCGAGTATAAGGGGCACACTATCAGGGATGGTGCTACTTCGAGGTCAGAGGCTGTGTCAGCATGTCAGTCTTTTGTAAGGAATGTTGTGATGCATCTAAGGGATAGATTTACAGAGGAAAGTGATCCAGTTATTTTAGGGGCTCTTACAAAGTTGTTTGATCCAACCATGTTCAGTTCGCAGCAGGACCTTTGGGATACAGTGGACACAGTTGTATCTTACTTGACTAGTTGGGGTCAGGGTTCTGTTTCAACACTTACACAGGAAGTTAAGAGTTTTATGGCCTCTGCCAGGGTTCAGGTTTCGCAGAATGTTAAGGTGTTTTCTTGTGTAAGAGATCTAATTCAGTTGGCTGTGCGTTGCAAATCAAAATATCCCTCAGTTTGGCTGCTGAAATAATTCTGGTTGCACCTGTTTAAACAGTAGACTGTGAAAGGGGCTTTAGCCATATGAACTTGGTGAAGACTGACATTAGAAACTAATTATCTATTACTATCCAGCTACATTTGAAAACCTGATGAGGTTGTCTCTGTGCAACAGTGATGTTGACAATTTTGATTTTGACTTTGCATTTGACAAGTGGGCTAGAATGAGAACAAGACGCATTCTGATGTGAAAACGTGGACTGTAAAATCTTCAAAATTCTACTGTAGGGAATTTAAGCAATGTCTTAGGGCTGTAAATAACATCTTTTTTTGGACTTTTTTTTTAAAATAAAGTTTGTAAAAAGGACTTATAACTTGTAATACAGTATATGTTCTAGTGCTGGTATCAATGAATAAGATAATGATAAGTCTAGTGCTGATTATGGACTATTAAGAACTGAAAGTAATTTTTTTTTGTTAAATTGTTTTGTCTTTTTCATTTTAGGGATTGACATTTTAATTTGTAAACTGTAAACATTTTGATCATTCTGACTAGTCTTTAGATGTCAGATTCTAATTATTGATTATAATTCTATAAAATCATATCTTGGAGTTACAGTGACTTCAATGTTTACAGTGTGTGGCAATGTTGTTTGTATTTATTTCACAATGTATTAATTTATTGGTAAAAGATAAAAATAAAAAAAGACAAAAAAAAAATACTATATATATATATATATATACCTGTAGTCTTTATTGATCAATGTACAAGCAGTTGTAAATGTATTGATTCGAAAAGGATTAACTCCATACAAAAGAATATAATTTTAACTTAAAGTCGGGACTTCTATCAATATTGCAGTCAGGATTATTTCACTTGTATTAAGACTGTTTCACTTCTATCGATTACTGAAGTCAAGATTATATGAATCAAGCTTAGTTCAGGCTTGGCTCCTGAAAATATATATTGGCTCAAAAATTTTAAAGTTGGCTAATTTATTTGCTCCTACTTTTTGAAAGCCAGAGCTTACCCTGAGTCTGTTTACTTTCAATAACCTACAAAAAAAATACGAAATTACATATATTTAAAGAGGACTAGTGATTTTATAACATGTGTTATTGGCACATTTTAAAATGATTGGATTCAACATAAAGTTATAAAAGACACAACCATATGAAAATGTCTAAAAATTCACACTGATAAATGCAAGTCAAGGGGAAATTTTACAAGACCTGCATTTAGTTTAATTAAATATATAACAAATACCTGCTGAATTTTGATGTGCTATATGTGCACATTTTGGAAAATTATTCCTCATCAGTGACATAAGGTGCCGCAAAGTTTTATAGATAAAAACATAGCCAAACAGTTGAAAAATAATGAATCTAAAGTTCCAAAATTATATGAATCCAAATCAACCTAAGGAATGCTTTGCATGAGGGAACAGACCTTAGTTTTAAATAAATTTCAGAAATTAAGATGGCTGAAAATTTTGCTAAATGGTATATTTTCTGACAGCAGAAAGTACTGCCTACTGTGATATGGATACCCTCGGGGAGTATCTGTTAAACTGTTATTTCAGACATTCAAAAACTAAGAAAAATTTCTTCCACTTCAAGTAAATTTGCCTAATGTAAAATATTGCAAAATTAAAGAATAATAAAAAAAATCAGATAGATATCTTTTTTTAACAATATGATCATTCAAAAAAACCAAAACTTAAATCAGAGTTTGTGTTGAATAAAAAATGAAACAACCATGTGAAAACATGTCTAATATCCCCACTGTTAATGCAAGAAATTACATGGCCTAGTTATTTTCTTTAACTATGTCTATAACGTCATAACCTGGCCTGAATTTCTTCACAAAAAATTTGATTTTTTTGTATAAGTAAATGGCTCACCCATTACAATAATCTGTTACAGCCCCCAAGACCATTGCATAGCATTTGGGGTGTTAATCAAAGATATAGTATATCGCTAAATAAAAGTTGCAACATGGCAGCTGAAATGCTTATTCCCTGACATCTGATATGTATGCTGTCTCCTCTAATGTACAGAACTTTTACCAATCCTTCTTTACTCTTTAAGATCTTCAGGTGTGGTGGCGTCATTTTCTTACACTTTAAACTATTTCTACCATAAAAACATTCCTTATCATAACAGCATTTTTCTTTTAAAATATTTTAACTGTAATGGGCATTTAAGATACACAGGTTGGAAATGCTATTTAATGTGCAATCAGAAATGAAATGAATAATTGCAAGCATCCAATAATGCACATGCCAGAGTAAACCCAAATGCAGAACTAAAAACAAAAAATAAATGAATAAAGACTAAAACATAAATATAGTATAAAAACAAAAAAGATCTTTCCGTTTTGGCCACCCTTGCCCGTTCTCCAGTTTTTATTATGAGTTACAAAACGACTGTTATAGCCTCCGTGTTTCCTGTCAGACGATTCTCCTGATTCTTGTCCTCATTAAGTTTCTTCACTCTTTTCTCAGTATCATCTCCAAGTAACCATTCTGTTGCTACATCATTGGAAGGACTACAAATCTTTTTGTAGCTCTCAAGTATTCCTTGTCTTAGGCTGATCTTTGCGAATCTGATTAATCTCAATAAACGCAGAGCCGATTAATAATAATGCATCCACATATTTTCGCATTTCATTTTCGGCACTTACTCTTTCTTTATCTTTTTTACTGTCACTCAATGACTGAGCGTTGTCAATAATCGGAATGATAGCCTTACCCAATAATTTTTGCACTTGTGCAATCTCATATCACGTGACCTCGTTTTCGCTTTTGTAAAATCCAAAACTACACTTTTGCAATTTTGGGTATATACAATTTCTAAGGCCGAGAGTATAACTCTAGTAATGCAAAAAGCATGCACAAAACTAAATCGAACGGAAATCGAGTTTGTCGTGTTTAATTCAATATGGAGGTCGAGGAAGTAAAATTAATGTTTGACTATGACGATGAACACGATCTCCTTTTAGCTCACCTGGCCTTAGATCATTGTGAACTTTTGCAATCGATTGGCGTCCGTCGTCCGTCCATAAATTTTTCACATTTTGACTATCTTCACTGAAACCACTGGACCAATTTGAACCAAACTTTACAGGAATGATTTATTGATAGTCCTTTACTTAGATTGATCCACCATAAACATGGCTGCCAGCGCAGGCCAAAGTTTAACATTGGACTCTATGGCAAAAGCATATATTGGCTATCTCCTCAGAAGCTGCTGAAGCAAACTGAACCAGACTTTGCAGGAATGATGTATGAATAGTTGTTTACTGTGATTGCTGAAATTTTTATTATCCGTCAAAAACATATCCGCCAGCGCAGGACATAGTTTAACATCTGACCCTTTGGGAAAAACAAATTTGCTATTTCCTCTGAAACTACTGAAGCAAATTGAACCAAACATTACAGGAATGATGTATGAAAGGTCCTTTCCATAGATTGCCGATTTTTTTTTTTTTTTTTTTTTTTTTTTTTTTTTTTTTTTTTAATCTGCCAAAAATTGGACACAAGCATAGGACATAGTTAAACATTGGACCCCATGAGATAAGCATATTTTGATTTCCTCTGAAACTACTGAAGCAAATTGAACCAAACATTACAGGAATGATGTATGAAAGGTCCTTTCCATAGATTGCCGATTTTTTTTTTTTTTTTTTTTTTTTTGAATCTGCCAAAAATTGGACACAAGCATAGGGCATAGTTAAACATTGGACACAATGAGATAAGCATATTTTGACTATCTCCTCTGAAGCTACTGGTTTAAATTAAACCAAACTTTACAGGAATGATTTAAAAATCTCCTACTAAGATTACCTGGCACAGGTGAGCGATACAGCCTTCTGAGCGTCTAGTTTGTTAAAGACGGGTATTTTTTTTTTTGGCCGTTTACAACAATCTTCCTAGGGACCTTGTTCCTAGAATAAAATATTTTGTTGAACATACGGTCCCTACATATTAGCTGATGATTTACGACAAATATTTGTTTAATTTTCCAGATTTTTAATGAGTCACTGATTGGTGATATAAATGCAAGTCAGAACAACCAACGTAAGCCCAAGTGTATCATGTATTTCAGAGTCAAGTGCATCATATGTTGATCAACGGTTTTTGAAAAAGAGGAAAATTTATGTTTTTTACCTCTTGTCGCCGTGGCCTATTTCTGGTATCTATGGCAACGATTTTAACAAACTTTCATCTACGTCTAAGGATCATTCCTTCCATGTTTATTCTAAAATTGCTCAATGGTTCGTGTTTTTGATGTTAGTGGACGGACGGACGAATGCACGAAAGACCCGCAAATCATGCCACAATTTTGTATGGATTATATTCAACACATTGTACTATATACTTGTATCAAAGGTAATTTACGCATGTTCAATCTCTTTATATTGCCGTAATATGTTTGTACTGAGCAGTAAATATTAATATCATCAAACATATCTTTCTCGTCAAAATGTTTCGTTTTTGGTATGTCAAGCCCTGTAGAGCAACGTTTTCGAAAGACAACTAGTGTTGGCACTGCGTTATGAAAATCTTAAAATGTTGTTACAAAAAGTTGTAGAAATACAATATAATAAAGACGCTAGATTTCTAGAGAAAATTTGAAATCTTGTCACTGTTCATTTGCAAATGCATACATATGGTCTGAATATGTGAATTGTTTTCTAACTTATTTCTACTATTTCAATTATTTAATGGTTTTTAGTGTGCACAAAGTTAACACACATAGCAGGTGAGCGAAGATGGGGTATTTGCTATTTAACATTTTACAGAAAAAGTAGAACTATTAGGTTGTTTTATCATTTCATTTTTAAACAATTCCATCTACAGTGCATGAGGGCTTTGCTTTTTGATAATGTAACCCTATAAGGCTAATGCACATTGTTAACCCTTATTACATGGCAAGTTCTTCATCTCGACTTTATAAGAATCTTAACTCTTAATTTCAGGTCATACAGTGGCCATATCAGGGTAGGCAGGATGAAATAGACAACTCTTTTTATCTCTCCTCTGGGATACCAAATGATGTGGGGATAATAGATGGCAGCCATATATAAGTGTGCCAATTAATGGTGATCAAGACTATATTAACAGGAAACAGTTTCCTTCAGTAGTTCTTCAGGTAAAAATACCGAGCTCCAATTGTCAGTGTCATATTTTACAAACATTGTTGTCAAAAGAAAACAAAACTGGATTGGTGATTTAGCCTTGCTGTAGACTCTGATTATACGGGTTCAATGGCAGACAAATATTTGTTTAATTTTCCAGATTTTTAATGAGTCACTGATTGGTGATATAAATGCAAGTCAGAACAACCAACGTAAGCCCAAGTTTATCATGTATTTCAGGGTCAAGTGCATCATATGTTGATCAACGGTTTTTGAAAAAAAGGCAAATTTATGTTTTTACCTCTTGTCGCCGTGGCCTATTTCTGGTATATATGGCAACAATTTTAACAAACTTTCATCTACGTCTAAGGATCATTCCTTCCATGTTTATTCTAAAATTGCTCAATGGTTCGTGTTTTTGATGTTAGTGGACGGACGAATGCACGAGACCCGCAAATCATGCCACAATTTTGTATGGATTATATTCAACACATTGTACTATATACTTGTATCAAAGGTAATTTACGCATGTTCAATCTCTTTATATTGCCGTAATATGTTTGTACTGAGCAGTAAATATTAATATCATCAAACATATCTTTCTCGTCAAAATGTTTCATTTTGGTATGTCAAGCCCTGTAGAGCAACGTTTTCGAAAGAAAACTAATGTTGGCACTGCGTTATGAAAATCTTAAAATGTTGTTACAAAAAGTTGTAGAAATACAATATAATAAAGACGCTAGATTTCTAGAGAAAATTTGAAATCTTGTCACTGTTCATTTGCAAATGCATACATATGGTCTGAATATGTGAATTGTTTTCTAACTTATTTCTACTATTTCAATTATTTAATGGTTTTTAGTGTGCACAAAGTTAACACACATAGCAGGTGAGCGAAGATGGGGTATTTGCTATTTAACATTTTACAGAAAAAGTAGAACTATTAGGTTGTTTTATCATTTCATTTTTAAACAATTCCATCTACAGTGCATGAGGGCTTTGCTTTTTGATAATGTAACCCTATAAGGCTAATGCACATTGTTAACCCTTATTACATGGCAAGTTCTTCATCTCGACTTTATAAGAATCTTAACTCTTAATTTCAGGTCATACAGTGGCCATATCAGGGTAGGCAGGATGAAATAGACAACTCTTTTTATCTCTCCTCTGGGATACCAAATGATGTGGGGATAATAGATGGCAGCCATATATAAGTGTGCCAATTAATGGTGATCAAGACTATATTAACAGGAAACAGTTTTCTTCAGTAGTTCTTCAGGTAAATATACCGAGCTCCAATTGTCAGTGTCATATTTTACAAACATTGTTGTCAAAAGAAAACAAAACTGGATTGGTGATTTAGCCTTGCTGTAAACTCTGATTATACGGGTTCAGTGTCAGATCTGGATAGCTGTTTCAGACTCTCAAATATTTCCAATTTGACACTTTCCTCTGAAAATCAGAAATGTAATAAATCCTTTAAATTAAAACTTAACAATTTTTATAGTTGTATAAGTGAAGTTTTAAATTCAACTAGACTGTATCTGAATTTTAAAAAGACATGAGACCCCTGCCCATATTTAGCCAAAGGGATATATCATATAACACCTAGAGAAAATCATGGAAATCAAACTTTACCTGTATTTTATATAATAAAGATATGTGCAAGATAAAATTAAAATCCAACAAAAGATGGATGAATGGCAACAAAAAGTATATACAGACAGTCCAGCTGACAGACAGACAGTTGCAAGATCCACCATTTTTTAAATGTTAGGGAAATAAAAATGTGACATTGTCTATGTGACCCGATCATAAGAACAGTGGTCAAAATTAAAATTACATGCATGTCTCGGCTTATTTGACCCTATACAAAGGAAAATATTTGAAATTTCTTAGGGCTCCATGTAGTTTTTTAAAAAATATACTGATTGGATTCTCAGTATAGAGATGCAGAAAGAGTTCTTAGTGTATACATGTTTATTTCTTAAAAAATGCAATTTATCTTTATTCTTACCACAATCTAGAGAAGACAATATATTTTTTACGTATTTTTTCTTGAGGCAACATGTTATGACTTATCGGTATTATCAAGACATACTAGTTACATTTAAACTCAGTTGAGCAAATTAGGGCCTTCTTGGGTTTCTTGTTTTCCTATGATGGATCTATATTATTCAATTTGGATGCATATGTTACAGAAAATTTTAAAGTACAACAAAGTGGCCTTCGCAGTCAGATCACATTTCATCAACGCTTAAAGTGGACAAATTTGAGGTTACGCATGGTAACGTTGTAGCCTATAATAGTGCATAACAAAATGAAGGGGTTAAAAACTTGATGTGAGCTTGATAGATTTTCAGCTGTAGATACAGATGACTGGCCATGTGAAAACTCACAAGCTGTACTGCCAGTTTCACATGTATATGTATTTATTGTAGCAGTATCCATTTCATAGGATTTTGGTGTGTGGCAGTTGCAAAATGTTCCGTTATTGCAGTAACAGCTCAAAACCCTTGTATAGATCTGCCCCCTTTTATTTGTGTATAGCTGGAAATAAACAAAATACATGTATGTGTAAATAATGGTTGTACATGAAATATCAAAATCATGTTATAACAGTATCTCTTACTTCGTAATACCATTAAGAATAAAGAAGGTTGACTATGAAATAGCCAATAGCCAACAAGAATACACCCGAACGGCGTAATAGAACAAAACCACTAAATGTTTAATTATTGGCAACGTATTGTTTAATTATTGACTGCGAATTATTGCAGTCGTGATCATATTGAATTTCATTTTAGCGACTGCTTTTAATGAAAAATGTAATTAGAAAATTACAATGCCGTCGCCGAGAATCGAACCCACG
This sequence comes from Tegillarca granosa, assembly GCA_029721355.1. Lineage (NCBI taxonomy): Eukaryota > Metazoa > Mollusca > Bivalvia > Arcoida > Arcidae > Tegillarca > Tegillarca granosa. Next base: position 33,084,441 of record CM056606.1, on the reverse strand, counting down.
CTCTTATGTATAAATTTTAAAAACTTATAACAATACTGAAACCAGTCAACTGGTCCCTTACAGATAACACACTATCTCGATACAAGCTTTTTAAAGGGGTTGGTTGGTTGGTTGGAATGTTGTTTAACGTCACATCAGCAATTTTTCAGCTATTCGTGACGAGAACAAGTTTATTAATTTCTAAGGATTAATCTAAGAACAAGTTCGTGTATGCGTGAGATGCGCGAGTGTGTTTTATGGTCTGCCTTGCACTAGCGCGCTCAGGGCGACTTTTTGTTAAGGTGCTAGCTCACCGAGTCAGTATGCCGCAGAAAAGCATAACACTCTCCTAGTCACATTATCCTGGCACCAGGTTAACCAGTCGATACTCTGTCCTCTTAATACCGAGCGCCAGGCGAGGAAGCAGTATCTCAAATTTTAAACTCTTATGTATGACCCTACCGGGGTTCGAACCCACGACCTCCCGCTCTCGAGGCGGACGCTCTACCACTGAGCCACCGAGGCGGTCTTTTTAAAGGGGGTTTTGTAAAAAGTTTAATATGTCGTCAATAATACCTGGTGTAGTTTCATGGTATTTGGTATTGCAGTTATGTGTTCTGGAATGCTGGACTCGATATTATCAATTTCCTCTTCCCCTACGAGAAATAGCTTCACTGTAGTGATGGGAAGCAAAGCCTCCATCAACTGCTCTGCACTTGTTATATCTTTACCATCTGCCACTAGCTTGTCAGCCGTTCTTTTGATAACTGCGCCAATTCCATCAGCTGGGCCCTTGCCGTGGCCCGCTTCTAAAAAATTCCAATATCCTTCCAAAATTCCAAAGTTGAATATCTGTGTCGAAAATAGAAGGAAATTGGTCTTGGATCTATATTGGGTTGTAGGGCCGTCTGTAATGAAATGTACTCGTTTAACCATTCCTTCTACTAGCTCTTGACAGCAATGTTTGAGTACTGGTAGCGTATGTCCCCAAATCCCGGCTGGGTTGTGCTTGCGTGAATCAAATATTGAACAAAAGGGGACTGTTTTATTCTTGGTGTAAACTATCCCAGTGTGTAAAGTGATCTGTTTTTTACTTGCACCAAAGTGCATGCTTTGAATTTCTGCATGATACTTAACTGTCCAATTTTCTGAAAAGTCCATGTGTATTACGACATCGTTGCTATCTAAACTCTCGCGTAAATGCCTTAGAATTCTGTATTGATGATGTATATTATAAAAATGACGACATGCTTTCGAGAGCTCTTGGTTGAACTCATCTTGTAAAACCTTCAAGTTTCCAGATTCAGTAATTTTTTCAGTAACGGATACTTTGATAATTGCGGTCTCATTTTCATCAACTGTCGATTTTCTTTCTCTGTCATAACGGTTTGTAACCCATTTACTCCAGGTAGTCTGGAGACCCGGGTTATCTAGTGATAAATCAATGTTTTGTCCTTTACATTTGTTGCACTCTCTGTACATGCATGCTTTGTTTTCAATATCACATGATATTTCGCGTGCCAAATCCATTAAATTAACAGATCTAATCAATTTTAAGTGGTGAAGTTTTTCTGTTTTTAAAGATAAAGTAGCATGAGTTTCACACATACATGTCTCCCTGTCTGACACCACTGGTGATAAAACCCAAAATGGTCGCAATCTGCAAAATAGAGAATATGATATAGTGATGTCTGGATTTTCACTTAGAAATTTTGCATTCAAATTTTTCATTGAGTCATTTAATAGTCTCTTTTGTTTTCTGATTTTCATTCTTGTGATTGTCTCTTTCTTTCCCGCCTTCATTCTACTACAGTCATCTCTTAACAGGAAATGTTTAACTCGCTGTTTTATGTCTTCTGTAATTTTGTTTGCTCCTTTTTCGCGATGAAACTCTGTCCATTGTTCATGTTTTCTGTTTTTCTTCTTTATTCTTTTATTGGAAAACCCTAGCGATATTCTTGCCAACTCTATTTATTTATAATGTCGCATTAGATTTGATGTAACTATGTTACATAACAACTGTTTTCTCTTTTCACTAGTAGACGACTTGTACTTTTCCTTTATGCTGGCCACTAATGTGTTGTGGAACAACAAAACTTTTCTAATCTTGTTATCACAACTTTTCATCTGTTTTTCAGTTTGTTTCCTCGGTGATTCTGAACTGCCTGGCTGTAACTTTGTTTTTAATCTATGCGCCTGTTTTCTGAATTTGTCATACATCCTTTTCGATTTGATTAATTTGATTTTCAGTGTCTGGTTTTCTCTAAACAGTCTCGATCTATCTCTCCCAACTTGGCGCCTTCCACGTTGTTTTCTAGAGCTCGGTTCAGCATTACTGTTTCCATCATCAGGAGAATTGGGCGGTGTCTGTAGATGATTTAATGTTGCTTTAATTTCTTTTATATTTTTACGCCTTTGTCTCTGGTTCTTTCTCCAATTTCGTCGTATTTTTCTCTGTTCTTTCTCAGCTTTCTCCGCTATTGGAACTATATCTCCTCTTTCCTTTCTCCGTTGGTACCGTTCTTTCTCTTTTTGAAGATACAAAGTATGTTTACTGGGAGATAACTTCTGTTTGTCACGCCAACGCTTTGATCTTTCTTTACTCGAAAGCGGCATAATTAATCTTTCACAAATTCTTTAACCTTCTTATTGTAAAATACTAACTCTTCTTTTAATTGCTCAATAGTATCTCTATAGTCGCATGCTAATTTTGCCCATACTAAATGTAGTGGGTCCTCAATGTTTACTCTGAGACGCAAAAGGCGAAAGTAGTGTTTTTCTGAAAGTGACAATTTTCTGTCTGCAGCATCTATTTTTTTTTTTTCATCAAATCTCGAATCAGATCTTCTGTGGAGTTCCCTAGAAACAATACGAATTAAATAATTTAATACACGGCTGAATGTTATGAGGCTACAATTATCGTTTTGATATTGTCTTAATTATATGAACCCCGTGGGGAACCCGGGTAAGAATAGGTCCCCAGTACCTCATGCCTGTCGTAAAAGGCGACTAAAATGAGGCATTCCTTTTGCCGTGGAATGCGATCCTTAATGGTGGAGGACGGAATTCTGGTGATTGAGGACCATGTAGGTTGCGGCTTGCTTTGGACCAACACATCACTTTGACCCTTACTTCACCTAGAAGGACGGTTGGCATCGGCCCGTGTCCAACAAATCGGCTGGTCACGCCAAGCCCTACAGGCAAGATATGGTTTCTCCTTTAGCTCTGCTCACGTTTTAACATTCGTAGTGCTTAACCTTGGTCTTGTTTCTTTTGTCTGTAGAAGGCGGTGGCTTATGGGTCAAATCCTGTTCTATTGTGATGTTCTCAATCTGGGCATTGCGATTTTTTTGGGATGTATGTCTTCCTTGTAGTCCCTGGTGCTGTACCGAGAGGAGATCCCCGGAACTAAGGCATCGCCCTCGTTGGCACTCCATATTGGCGGGTGGGGAGCAAGGAAGATGAACCACCTTACACCACCATGGAAAATAAAAATAAAATTCAGAATAGTTCAAAAAGATTAAGAGAGGATAGTGATGATGAAATAAATGAAATTAATATATCATGGGCAAAGTTTGTAGTTGTTGATTCAGCCACAGACGAAACATTAAAAATAAATCCTTTTGTGGTACAGAAGTGTGTCAGTGGTATTGCTGGTTCAGTAGAAAGCATTAAAAAATTGCGTTCAGGGTCGCTACTGATCCAATGCAGGAACAGGCAACAATCAATGAATTTATTAGCAGCAAAACATTTTGCGGATATTCCGGTTAAAGTAACTCCGCATAAAACTCTTAATAGTAGCAAAGGCATTATAAGAGACCTTGAAAGAGTTATGTTTGACATGTCAGAAAATGAAATTGCTGACGAGTTAAAGGAACAAGGTGTTACCCAAGTTCGACGTTTCATGGTGAAAAGGGAGGGAAAACTTATTAAAACTAATACTTACCTCCTTACTTTTAATTTGTCATCACCACCAAAGGAAATCAAAGCTGGGTATTATAACATTGCAGTGGCTAAGTATATTCCAAATCCACTGCGATGTTATAAATGCCAAAAATATGGACATGGTTCTCGTACATGCAAAAATACAGTAACCTGTTGTCGCTGTGGTTCAAAAGACCACGCTGCTGATGGTTGTTCCCTCACTCCAAAATGTGCAAATTGTGGGGAAAATCATATGGCCTCCTCCAGGGACTGCTCATTGTGGAAGAGAGAACATGAAATTTTAAAACTTAAGATTAATCAAAACATCTCTTATGGTGAAGCTAAAACATTATACATGAAGCAGCAGAAAGGTCCAAGCACATCATATGCTGCTGTAGCATCGGGTTCTGCTTCTAAAACATATAAAAGTATTGCCTGTCAAACAGATTTTAGTTTATCAAATACAACAACAAACTTAACTCAAACTAAAAAGAAAATTACCACTTCTACTGCAACAACTCAAACAGAGAAAAATGTTAACAGTAATAAAGTAACACAAAATGTAAAACTTAAATCACAGGAAGAGAATAATCCTGCTGCAGCTGAAACTAAAGTAACACCTGATCAGGACAAACCTGCATCAGAAAAAAATAAAAAGAATAAAAAGAAAACTTTAAAGCATGACTTTCCTGATAAAGATGGTTTTACGACCGTGAAGTCGAAACATTCTGTTCATCGACTTCGTGTTCTTACAAGGGATGTATCATCAGATGAAGAAATGGAATGCGCTTCATCTTCGCAGCCAATTTCCCCAATAAGAACACCAAATAAAAAATGAATGATACAAATATCATTCAGTGGAATTGCAGAGGTTTTAGAAATAATTTAGATGAAGTAGCACTATTGGCTAAAGATTTTAACCCTGTAGCATTTTGTCTTCAACAAACATATGTTAAAGAATCGGATACCGAGTTAAAATTCAGATATTATAAACAGCTTCATTCTTTTTCACCAAATACCGATAGAGCTTCCGGAGGTGCAGCAATTTTTTGTACGTAATGGCACTATTCATAGTCCAATTACTTTGACAACAAATCTCCAAGCTGTTGCAGTCCGCCTAACGCTTCAAATTACCATAACCTTATGCTCAATTTATATTCCGCCGTCTTCTTCGTTACAGCTTGCTGATATGCAAAACTTAGTTGAGCAGTTACCTAAACCATTTCTTTTAGTTGGTGATTTTAATGGTCATAATCCTCTTTGGGGAAGTTCTCGACTTGATAATAAAGGAAAAATAATAGATTCATTGGTTTCAGATAATGATCTCTGTATATTAAACGATGGATCAAAAACATTTTTATCTGATGCGACAGGTACTTACTCATCAATAGATCTGTCAATTCTTGATCCAGATATTTTAAATGATTTTTCCTGGAAAGTTCATGATGATCGTTGTGGAAGCGATCATTTTCCAATTATATTGAAATATACATCTGGGGCAAATGATACTACAATCCCTAGATGGAATTTTACCAAGGCGGATTGGAATCGGTTTCGCAATCTCTGTTCAGAAAAGATTTTTGTAGAGAGATTTGAAAATGAAACCGATAAAATTCAGAGTTTTACTGACATCCTCATAGACATAGCTAATGCGTGCATTCCTAAGACCTCTGCAAATCCTAGAATCCATAAACCATGGTATAACGAGGAATACAAACAAGCTAGGAAAAATAGGAAGCAAGCTGAGAGACAATTCAATAAGTCTCCAACACAAAATAATTTACAGTTGCTCCGTATCTTTCGTGCAAAAGCTCGAAGAACTGCTAAAAAGTGCAGAAGAGATTCTTGGAGAAATTATGTCTCCAAGATCAATTCTCGCACCCCATTAAATAAAGTTTGGAATATGGTGCGTAAAATTAAAGGTAAAGGTTCTTCCGATAATGTTAAACACCTTAAAATAAATGATACAATTTTAACATCTGAAAAAGACATTTCTAACAAAATTGCTCAGACGATATCAAAAAATTCGTCTTCAGCTAATTACACCTCAGAATTTCAAAAATATCAAAAGATCCAAGAACAAAATAAATTGTCCTTTAAATCAGACAATTCTGAGCAATATAATGATATATTTTCATATGAAGAACTTCAAAATGCACTTTCCAAAGCACGATACGGCAGTTGGTCCAGATGATGTGCATTATCAACTTCTTTAAAATTTACCCCCTCAATGTCTTTTTACTCTGTTAGATATCTTTAATGATATTTGGCAGAGTGATACTTTCCCATCATCTTGGCATAAAGCAATTGTTATTCCTATTCCTAAGCCTGGTAAAGACCACTCTGATCCATCTAATTATAGGCCTATTGCCTTAACTAGCTGTGTTTGTAAAACCATGGAGAGGATGATTAATAATAGACTCGTTTATTATCTTGAGTCTAACAACCTTCTCACTCATATTCAGTGTGGTTTCAGGCAAAACAGAAGTACATTGGATCACTTAGTTCGCCTGGAATCATTCATCAGAAATGCTTTTATTAATAAACAACATGCGGTCTCAATCTTCTTTGACCTAGAGAAGGCATATGACACGACTTGGAAATATGGCATTCTTAAAGATCTGCATGAAATGGGTCTGAGAGGCCATACTCCTACTTTTATTAAAAATTTTCTCGAAAATCGAGAATTCCAAGTTCGTTTAGGGTCCACCTTCTCTGATGTTTTCGAGCAACAGATGGGGGTCCCTCAGGGTAGTATTTTATCTGTTACTCTTTTTAGTATAAAAATCAACAGCTTAGCAAAAGTTTTAAATAATAATATAGATGGGTCTCTCTTCGTTGATGACTTTGGCATCTCCTATAGAGGGACGCATATGCATGCTATTAAAAGGCAGCTACAACTTTGCCTCAACAAAATTCAAAAATGGTCATTGGAAAACGGTTTTAAGTTTTCTAAAACTAAAACATGTTGCATGCATTTTTGCAACAAACACAAATTACATAATGACCCGGAGCTGTACATCAATGACAGCCTGATCAAAGTTGTAAAAGAAGCTAAGTTTTTAGGAATCCTTTTTGATTCAAAATTAAGTTTTATCCCTCATATAAAAAGCCTTAAGGCTAAATGTATTAAGGCATTAGATATTTTAAAAGTTTTATCCAATACAAATTGGGGTGGTGATCAGCCTACATTACTTCATTTGTACAGATCGCTTATTAGATCGAAACTTGATTATGGATCCATTATATATGGATCTGCTCGCAAATCATATTTAAAAGACATCACCAAGGTCTACGTATTTGTTTGGGAGCTTTTAGAACGTCTCCAATCGATAGTTTATATGTTGAGGCCAATGAGCCTCCATTACATTTAAGGCGCATTAAACTATCTCTGCAGTATGCTACAAAATTATATTCAAATCCAACTAATCCGGCATTTGATTGTGTTTATCATCCTCCTTATCAAGACCTCTATAATAAAAAGGTCAAGGCTATTGCACCTTTAGGTATTCGTTTAAAACCCAAGTTGGAGGAATGTGGTTTACACCTCAATCTTATTCAAATGCACAAATTACCAGATGAGCCTCCTTGGCTTCTGGATAAACCGGAAGTCAATCTGGATCTCACAAAGTTGTAAAAGTCGGAAACAAGTGAAGAAGTTTACCAGCAGGAATTCGCTCTCATTAAAGATAGATATACACAACTGATTCCTGCTGTAATTAGACAGGAACTTCGAGAATGGTTTTTAGCTCACCTGAGCCGAAGGCTCAAGTGAGCTTTTCTGATCAAAATTTGTCTGTCGTCGTCGTCGTCCGCGGCGTAAACTTTTACATTTTCAACTTCTTTTCTAAAACTATGAGGTAGATTTCAATGAAACTTGGTCAGATGCATATATGGGCCAGTGCAATTCAGATTTGTTTGTGACGTTGTCATGGCTCCCAAAACTAGGTCAAGGTGACCCATGGTTCCAAAAAACTTAAAAAATCTTCTTCTCCGAAAGCGATGATGGGAGAAAAAATCTGATGTGATATTTGGCTTCTCTAGGGTCTTAAGCTTATAAATTGTTCATTTCGTGAAATTTGGTAAAAAATTAGGTTACGCGTTTTTGCGTTTAATTTTGAAAATTTCGTAAAATGGCTTCAAATTATTATAACTTGACTATATGAATAGATATTGACATGGGGTTTTCAGTTTTGACTTTTTCTTGAGATAACCTTCAAAATGGGGTCAAGGTCAAAGTTCAAGGTCATGACCTAGTTTGTAATTTGTGCAGTTTTAGGCTTTTTTCTTCCAAATTATAAGAGATATATAATATTAAAACATTGTTAAAATGTTTAGCAAGACAAAATGTAAAAAGGTACAAAGTTTCGTAACTGTATGATAATGCATGTAGGAGTTGTTGCCCCTGAAATGTTATTTTTTTGCTAAAAAAGACTAAAATTGTGCATTAGCTTGAAAACTATAAACTTTTTGTATAGGCATGTATTATAAAATATTGTAGGTATTGACATGACAAACATTTTGATATATGGCTCAAGGTCATACATTCAAAGGTCAAGGTCATAGGTGCATAAAAAGACTGAAATTGTTAATTATCTTGGAAACTATTAACTTTTTGTATTGGCATGTATATTAGATTATTGTAGGAATTGATATGGTGATCATTCTGATATAAGATTCAAGGTTTTACATTTGAATGTCAAGGTCATAGATGCATAAAAAGACCCAAATTGTTAATTATCTTGAAAACTATTAACTTTTTGCAAAGGTATATATACTAGAATTTTGTAGGTATTGATATGACAATCATTTTTATATGTGGCTCAAGGTCATACATTCAAAGGTCAAGGTCATAGGTGCATAAAAAGACTGAAATTGTTTAGTATCTTGGAAACTATTAACTTTTTGTATGGCATGTGTATTAGTATATTGTAGGAATTGATATGGTGATTATTTTGATATGATTCAAGGTCTTACGTTTAAAGGTCAAGGTCATAGATGCATAAAAAGACTCAAATTGTTAATTATCTTGAAAACTATTAACTTTTTTGTAGGAATGTATATTAGAATATTTTATGTATTTTTGCAAATGATTTTGGATATATCCTCAGGTTGGCCATGTCCTCAGGTGAGCGTTAAGGCCCATGGGCCTCTTGTTAATATATACTGATGGATCAAAAGATAGTGGTCGAGTAGCTGCTGCTGCCATTCTTGGAGACGAAACAATAAATATTCGTCTTCCAAATGAAAGCTCTATATTTACAGCTGAGGCAAGAGCAATTTTACTTGCTTTACAATATATTTCAAAATCGCCTCATACCAATTTTTTAATATGTTCTGACTCTTTATCAGTCCTTCGGGCAATAAAGAGCAGAAAATTAGATCATCCCCTAATTCGTGAAATTCTGGAACTACATACATCTATTACATATTCTGTTTCAGATTTTAACAAAATTATAAATTATTGTTGGTTGCCTAGCCATGTTGGAATAAAAGGCAACAGTAAAGCCGATTCAGCTGCTAAAGCAGCATTATCCAAAGAAATAACTACTTCATTTGTTCCTTATACTGATTTAAAGCCATTGATTTTTGAATATATCAATGATCAATGGTCAAGTCATTGGAGTAGCCAAGAACACAATAAGCTTCATTCAGTTCAGCCCTGTCTGGGATTCATACCTTTATCCCAGTACAGTAGGCGTGATAGTATTGTTCTTCGGCGGTGTAGAATCGGCCATGGTTATTATACACAGTCATTTATTTTAAAGGGTGAACAACCTCCACAATGTGTCCCTTGTCAAAGTCAACTATCTATTCAGCACATATTGCTGGATTGTGTTGACTTTGCAGATACGAGGGAAACTTTTTATTCAGCATCATCGATGCAAGATCTTTTTAGTAATGTCCATGGACATAACATTTTAAACTTCCTCCGGGAAATTAACTTATTTGATAAAATTTAATTGTTTTACTATTTATTTTCCAGTGTTTTATATATAAGTTGTCTGTGATATTACTGGTCTTTGTTTACTTTTAGCTTATTTTTATTTGATTATACAAATAGATTTACATTTATTTAGATTTTTATTGATACTATTGTATCTTTTACATTTTTCTAGCCGCGAATAGCTGCAAAATTGCTGATGCGGCTCAAAACAATATTTCACTCACTCACTCATTAATTATATGATTTTTTTTCTCGCATGCAGATATTCATTGAATGTCAAAAAGTCCGTATATTCCGGCGACAAGTTCTTAAAATGTTATAGTTTTGTTGCATTTTACTGCTAGACTTCTATGTATCCAAATTGCAAAAATATTTAAGAAATATTTCAGTATTTGTCATTACCGAAACGAATCAGTAATTACCGAAACGGGACCTTTCGTTTCGGCAATGACCGTTTCGGTAATGACAAATAATATTTTATCCATGTTTTAAGTGGCGTTCCAAAGTGACCTTGGCGGTAAAAATTTAAAAAATGTTTACAATTATTTCATGTAATCTAGCCTTTATTTTCAAATTATCAAAATATTGTTGGTACATTATATACAATGGATGTTCGGTAATGACAGGGAATTAAAACACGCTACATTTTTATCATATTACCTGCAAAATTCATGGAAATGTTGTCATACAGGTTCTTCCACCGGCTTTCCAAGCGATGGTAATGTTATTCTCGAGAGCGTAAGGATCCAAACACGTCTCAAAAACAAGTTACCTCCCTTGAAATGATAATATGATAATACCGTTTCGGTAATGACAAAAATTTTTGTGACAAAGCAAATCGATCAAAAAAAATTATGAAAAGTTTTTGTAAAAGAATAAATACTCCAGTAATTTTAATTGACCAGTCATAACTATTAAGTTGATTTAAAAATGATTTAAAATAATAAGATAATAAGGTTTTCTACGTCTTTATTAAGAGCTATATAAAAATGAAGTTCAATTGTGACAAATAGTTTATCACATGTTGAGACACCTGTATCTGGAGAAAAAATCACTCCCTTGAATTTCTTGACATTATGCACCGACATATTTACAAAAGAACTAAGTTTGAGATTATTTTGAGTATTTTTGTTGATTATTTGCGAAATTTGTGTGTGAGGTGAACATTTTTCCTTGTGACAGGTGTTTACACTCTAATGGTAGAATGACCCGTGTGTGTTTCTGCAGTATATGTCGCGAAGTGCTGTACAAAGACAGAATAGTGGTTTACTCGCCGCACAGAAACGGTCGTTTTTGTTCTTGTACAACAATGTAGATCAACTTAAAATGTGAATATAATTTTTATTAGGTAGACGATCTAGGCCTAAATTGTTATCAAAACAAAATTAATCAAATTTTCATTCAACAATTCCTACTTAATTCCCGCGTCCGCCATGCTGATCTCGGGTTCAACTCGACTAAACTGGTACTATTAATTGGGTTAACACGAGAAACGCCTACCCGTGATTTACCCTACCTGTTCGATTTGAATTCGAGTTAACCCCCTAAGTCATACAGTTTCGAGGACGCCCATAATTGTTTATTAGCGGTTTTTAACAATCCTTTGATAACCTCTCACGAAAACAGAGATTAACATTGTCCGCCAGCTTCGTAAAAACATCTTTCTTTAAATTGTCCTCCTCAGCATATAAATTACTGACATTCTCCAATATTTCATCTATCGCATTGTTAGTCATCGTCAGATTCCGAGTCTTACAAAAGGTCATAAGACACAGTGGGAGTTATTTCATTCGAATAACTTATGTGAAATTTGGAGGTACCTGGATGTGCGTCTTTAGTCGCAGGTCGCTTTCGTCCACGCCCACTGTCGTCGGAATGATGCAGCTTGCGATTGCTATAACGTGTCACAAATTAGCTTGCACTAAGTTTGCAATGATGTGTTAATGTCGTGCCTAGGAACTGGGTTGTCCGCAATATTGTCGGAACTATTATCTGCCGATATTGTTTCGCCTCTTTTTTTTTGCTGGTTAGACAATTTGTGATTCTCTCAAAAATTTTACCAACAATACCAACAACGTCATTACTGTTTTTGGAGCTTTTTCTTGCTCGTTGTTTTTTTCTGGAGCTTCTCCTTGCTCGTGCATACTTTAAACCTGGCTCTTTGAGTTCATAACGGTATATATAAGAATAACGCGACATTTAACATCACCTTTTGCAGTATATACAGTCTGATCAATATCTATTAATCACATATTAAAATAATATAATTATATCCATAGGTGAGAATATCTACAATTTACTAGAGTAAAATAGTTGAACTTAACAGTAGGAAAACCAAAAACGTACTAATGGGAAACTTGCTGATGTCATCTCACGTGACTACTTTAGTACCATATTTGTTGAAATGAAATTTCATGATTTTATTGGCAATGTTGAATTTTAGTCGACAATTTTACAATATTATACTCTGATGTGTAGTGCTCTAACCTGTCATATGTTTTTACGATTTTTATTTGAATACTAGTAGTGGGCTGAAAAAAGATCTGACGTCTTTATTAAGTCATGGGAGCCAAACAAGTGTGTAGAAGCTGTACAAACATTCATAGTAATCTTCAATGCAAATTATTGAACACATTAATTAAAAACTTTAAATAAAAATTAGTTAATACTTCATGTGATAAAGTTTGTAATGTTTTACTGGACTCAGATCTCATTTTTCTTTTCAGGATGAGAGATATCCATTTCAAGGTAGATGGATATTGGGAGTACACTGCCAAATAGTTTACTCCTCCTAGTTTCCTAAGAGCTTTTAGAGTTTTAAAATCAGTATCTGACTACCTACACCATAATCTTGCAGATCAACTTGCTGCCGTACATTTTGGTGGAAACTCATCTTTGGCACCGGATAAAAAATAGCCATTTTTCTTAGATACCTACGTTCTAATAATACTGTTCTTAACCTTATTGATTTATTTGGATTTAGTGAGTCTCGCTTTATAAAAGCTAGAAGGCAAGTAACTGATGCAACATGTTATTGTGATCTAGTAGCCAATAGTTGCTGAATACAGAGCCATTGCTGACACTTTCAATAATAGAAGCCGGGATCACTGTCCGAACATAATTTGTGCAATTGATGGGTGCCACATTCCTTTAACAAAACCTTTAGTATATGCTTATGCATATTTTAACAGAACAAATTCCACTCTATAAACATGTTTACAGATTTATGTGTTGGATATCCTTGAGGAATGCACGATGCTCGTGTTCTGAGACAATTTTTTGGGAATCTAGCGGCACGAAATTTCTTCATAGCCAGTACCATGCAGTAGGGACTGCTGCATATCACTAACTTTCTAATGACACCTTACAGAGATAATGGACATTCAACTAACCAACAGATGGCACATAAAACTGCATTGTCAAAAAAGGAATCACTATTGAACGTTCCTTTGGTGTGCTGAAAAGTCGTTTTCGCAGACTTAACAAACAAAACAATATTGTCTGCTTGTGTTCTACACAAATTGTGTATTAAAAATGACTTCGAAGAGTTTGATGACGAAGATGATAATCTTGCTAATAATCGTTATTAGGAAACAACCAAAATGTTCAGAATAATATCCTTCCTATAAACCAGGGAGTTGAGGGCGGCATTAAAAGAATAATGATAACTAATAACTTATAACTGTACTTTTCATAATATACCAAAAGCTTTCAATTAATTGTAAACATGTTAATAAAAATTTTTATGACATTAATCATTCATTATTTTTTTTAATTTTTTATAACAAATGTATTCTTTGCACAATAAATTAAAATGTTATCAATAATCATTAAGGCAAAAAGATAATAACAACAATCTTTCAGTACTGAAAAGCGTAAATCTGATAAAAACAAATAAAATAATCGCATAAAAATATATACACTCCTACATATTTCCGATGACCTGTGATAACGACAATTTTTACAGATTGAAATCCTTGATTCTAAAGCAATTCAGCACACGTTCTTTATCTTGACCCGGAACAATGGCTTTAAAAAAATAACCATCTTAATGTTGTGGGCATCATTATGTATATAAATAAAGAGAAAATAACTTTTACACACACTCCAAAGCAACATTCTGGATCAAGATAAGACAATATTTATCAAAGACAAAATAAATATCATAAGTCAATTTCAACACGAACCAATAACATTCTCAGATCATAAAGCTGTAATAATAAATTTAAAAATGAATATCAAAAATGGAGAAATGATTTTGGAAAAAAACAATTCATTCCTAAAGTTTGATGATTACAAAAATAAAATATATATAAAATAAAATATATATAAAAATTCTGGACTGCTTGGCAAAATTAAAAAAAAAGCTTTTGAAAATCCAATATAATGGTGGGAGAAAGGGAAAGAGAAATTTGAAAATTGAATAATACAAATAATAAATTTGTATTCAGAATTATATTCATCACAAAATATTCCAGATCAAGAAATTATACCTTGCAATGATAATGTAAATTGAAACTTGAAAATGAAACAATGGAAAATTGTATTATATTGTAAGATGAATGTAAGAAAGAATTGCTAGATTTTGAAAATAATAAAACACTTGGTATTGATGGTCTATCAAAGGAATTCATATATAATTTTGGGATTAACTAATGCATCCTTATTTCCTCAACTCGCCATAAATTTAATAACCTATTTCATTTTTAGATTTTTCCTTTGTTTCGGTCGCAATACAATGTGTAGTTTTGAATAGATACGTGTCAGTTGAATTGTTAATTCTATTCACGTATTGAAAGTTTACATTAAGCTATGGAATTTGTAACAAGCTGGTAGTTCATCTAGGATTCATTCTTACCTATATATAGTTTGGCAACTTTTTGACAGATGGTATCTGCATTTTAGTCAGTTGCTTTCAATATCTTAGTCACTGTGAAACAACAGGCCTACCTTGAGATGTCCAACCGGAAATACCGGTGACAGGAGAAATAACAGCTTCACCAGAAACATAACCAGTCGGAAATACTAGTAACAAGTGAAACAACAGTCTTAACTAGAGATTCCCAACCAGAATAACAGCTTCAAGGGAAAATGACGAGTCAATCAAACATCAAGTATAGATTACAGGAAGTTAGATATCACATCCAATCATTCGCTGCAGTGGAAGGGCACTATACAAGAAAATCATGATACAGAAAATATTTGGGTGCTGAACTTAACATACCCAACATGTATGACCTATATATGGAGCAGTGCAAACACATATTTTCTGGAAAAAAAACTTGTGCGTTTGGGAATATATCGTAAAGTATTTAATGAAGAGTATAGGCTAGCTATTCTTTTATATACCAAAAAAAGATCAATATATGTGTTAGCTATAACAGAGCAGTTTTTGGGCGAGCAAATCACAGCAGAGGAAGTATGAAAAACATCAAGAACGAAAAATTAGGACTCGCAAAGAAAATAAAAACAAAGGATACGCAAAAACATCTACAGACACATTTGTGACAACTTTTGACTCACAAGCAGTTTTACAAACACCTTGCTTCCTTGTCAGCCAGATATATTACATAAGAAAATTCAATAGTTACAACTTGTCAATTTATAGTTTAATTGGTATTTGTGTTATATATTCAGCTACCCAAAAAGCAACTTGCTATTTATTGTATGAAATTAATGCAAAAGGGCGAGCTAGTGAAATTGGAACATGCTTATACTTACGATAATTATCACTGCCTAGTACCATCAAGCATGCCATTTCTTCTCAGATGCTTGCTCCGGACAATACAGAAACCAATTTACTGCAACAAGCCTAATGCACACTGTCACCAATTAACCAAGCATTGATATAATAGATCACAAATTCCTTGAGAGCGGGCACACACAGATTGAGTGTGACAGCATATATTTGGCAATTGAGTTTGCCGAGACAAAAACAGAAATATTTGTTCTATTTGTTCTGGAGAGAAAATTAATTGGCTTAAAATAAAATGGCTACAATTTGAAAAGAAATTGACCGACCATGTTCAATTTGAATATAGTTTGGATGAAGATTTTAGAAGGATGAGAGTTATGGAGCCTAATAAACGGGGTACAACAAAAAGCTTAAGAAGGATTTTGCCAAAGAAATATAAGGTACAACAGATCTCTGTAGCAAAAAAGAAAGATCTTAGGAGTCTGTGCAAAGCAGGAACAATTCCTGCAATTATCATGAATTTTACAAGAGCCTCCAGTGCAAGATTCATTACCAGGCCCAGATGTCAACGAAGAAGATCAGACTCTGACAATGGATAAACAGGCAAAAGGCAACGTGATTATGTAAAATTAAAAACAATGTAGGCAACATTTATATAATTTGAACTAATATACAATTTAGACATGGAAAATAAATCGGGCATTACTTTGAAATATAGTATTTTTTATAACTTCAACCGAGACATAGTATTATCAGTAACTCTATTGATATCTTTAATTTAATGACCTATGATACATGTTGTGAAATTCTACAACCAATTATCACAGTTTAGTATATTTCAACACTAAAATTGACATATTGAGTAATTTGTTTTAGAATGCACATTCCAATTAATGAAATTACCATGTTGTTACCACGATAAAAACCACATTTTACAAATTAGATTCGAAATGCATCAACCAGGTATCTGAAGTTATTATGTTACGGTACTATATAAACATTTTTACATGTAGTGTTTGAAATGGATCAACCAGTTATCTGAAGCCATTATGATGTGGTACTTCAATATGCATTTATTAAAATGTACCATACAACTGCAAAAACATAGTATTAGATATAACTTGGTTATTGTATTTCTATTTAGTATTTTATTAACAGTTATAATTATAAAAGAACAAGTTATTACATACTATATCAAATATATCACATATCTACATACATAATTGTTTTCCATGTAAAGACAAGCAAAATGTATCAACACATTTTAAAGATTTAAACTATGCTTTAATTAGAGAGGTGTATTGTTTAAATCGATTCCCTAAAAGTCACTATTGTTCAGTTAAATGGTTGTGTTTGTGTGGCACTTACCCTACTTTATAATAATGTTAATCAAGAACTGTGTCTTACAAATCAAAAATACAATTATATCTAAATAAATATAATATTATATAAGTTTTTATGGGGTTTAAATCTGGAATTAATTGCAGGCAAAACTATGACAAGAAATAAAGAAGATGGGGGGGGGTGAGGGGGCTATAAACCAAACTGGAAAGTTGATGTTGCATTTGAGAGATTTAAAATTGTCGCCGAAAATAAATTATTGCCAGGGATTTGCTTATATATGTAACCATTTTATGAAAAATTGAAATGGAGCACCTGTTAAAACATATAAAAAAATAACATATATAAAAATACAACACAAATACCTGTTAAATTTTGATGTACCATATGTGCACATTTCAAAAACAGAAAAAGAATACTATAAATCCAAATTGAAAATGAAATATATAGATATACCATTTTGAATCATTTGCGTGACTAATCTCGAAACAATCGTCAGAAAGATATAATTTACTCTTTAGACATGGGGCAATATTAACTAAAAAATACTATACAACAGAAATATGCATATTTAAAATGTTGTTTTTATTCTAAATTATATCAGATTTTTAAAATAAAATTAAAATACTGGAATATATAAAACAAAATAAAATGAAAATAAGTTTAGAATATAAAAACTCCTCATTTATTTTGGCTATATTATTTATCTATCTATCAAAATTAACCGCCCCTAGTGTCACTGATGAGGAATCATTTTCCGAAATGTACACATATGGCACATAAAAATTTAACAGGCATTTTTGTTATATATACTAATACTTTCCCCTACATATTTATTATAAATAAATACAAGTTTGTACCTTCCGACATAACATGGGTTTCTAAATTGTTTTTTGACAAAATATAATACTTTGCTTACAAGATTATTGGATCATATTTGATTTAAATCAACAAAACGTTACAGGTTTGTTTTGTACATGTTTTTCATGTCATACATTCTCTATGCACTTATATTTAATATCATTCATATAGTATATATTTATTAAAAAAAAGAAAACAAAGGACACTTTGATTAAACAAAATCTATGTAAATTATTTAAACCATATCATGCTCATGTCTGCTTTCTCTACAGTGTATGACGCTTTCTAACTCGAAATTCTACATCACTTTTACAACTAACTAGCGCACTCTTTCCAATCCATCATATACCAAACAATTGATATAATATTGTACATTCTGAGTTTCCAAAGAAGTAACTTGATATACATTTTTTTTAAAAAACTACGATGGCTGATTCCAGAATTAATTTACTTAAAAGATTCTGAACTTTCTGATTTTTATATTTCTGAAAAAGGTAAATATATAACAAATACCAGGTAAATTTTGATGTGCCAGATGTGCACATTTCGGAAATTCATTTCTCATAATGAATTATATAATTATAATGTCTTTATTTTTCTTAATTCCTTGTGTTCTTGTGTTAATTTTAAATTATTGTAAATAAATGTAAACAACAGTGAGTAGTGAAGGAGACAAACATAGGGTTACAAATAGTCAAATGTTGATATTAATTCTTATATTTAAAGATATGTATATAATATTTGTTAGACTATATAAATGTTTATGACAATGACGATTTCTTTCATCAATATGACAAAACGTATTAAGTCAACTACACAATTTTATATTGTTAAGTCACTAAAATATCTCGCATATTATCAATGAATTTCATATTTTAATGTAATTTTTATTTCATTAATTTTTAAAAAAATCTTTTATAATTTACTTATTTTAATTTTATTTATTTCAGAGTATGACGACATGAGATGTCCAAGTGTAAAGCATGCATACCAATATCACAAAGCCAGATTCCATGCCACTATTATGTGCAAGATATCATTAGATTAGCTCCCAGCACCTGGACTGCAAAAGACATATCAAGACATCAGATGATCTCCAGAATGGTACAACCTAAAATTTTCCCTAATGGATCAACTTATTGTCGCAAAGTATCGCCAAGTGCCACTGTTCCGTTCAATGTTAGAAAAACAAGAATTAACTGTGAACTTTTACATAATGTTGCCGAAGATTTCTGAGGAACTGGACTTAACAACTGTGGACGCAATATTTTGGGTCTACTGTTAATGGACGTTAGGGACAGACTAAACCAGATGTTGAAAATTGCTATTTTGTTGCTCTAGTGAATGGTATATTAAAAGATTATATAAATAATGTAATGGTGATTTGAGATTACCAAGTGTGGTGAGATGTTTCGGGAAAGGTTGGATGAAGGCAATGACAAATTTAAGCGACATTGTGAACAGTATGCATGCCTGTGAACCGCACATCATTTTATTACAGCTTGGAGTTACTGACATTTCGAAATGGCGTCAACCTAGTGAGAGAGTGGGAGATTTAAAAGACTTACTGCAGACAATTAGTGTAAAGGACGTTATTATATCTGAATTTCAGGAACAGGGTAACTTTTCGAAATCTCTTGGACTAGATCATAACCATTTAAATTATTGTAAGAAATATATCAACAGAAGACTTTCTAAATTGTACGGACGATTTTTGTAACATATTCCACAACTGAAATTCCTAGACGACTATCTATAAGACCGTGTTTACCATAAAGGTAATGGCATGCGTACTACATGAGTATTCGAGGTCTGATTTTGAATTTTAGAAATGGCGTATGCTGTTAACTGATTTTGAATTTTAGAAATGGCGTATGCTGTTAACTGATTTTGAATTTTACAAATGACGTATGCTGTTACTGAATTAATATATCTATAATATACATATAAAATTTTAAACTTCCTTTGGGAAATAAACTTGTTGAATAAAATACAATTTTTATCATGAACAATGTATTATCTAGTATCTGGTTTTATCGGTTTTGCAATTGTTTAAGAATCTATTCTATTTATTTTTCACAAGTTTAATTTATATTTATTGTAATATTTTTAATATTCTCTAGCCGCGAATAGTTGCAATAATGCTGATGCAGCTTTGAACAAACAAAAATCACTCACTGAAATATACATATCTTTTTGTTTTATGCAATTAATGTATCTTGATTTAAATTTATAAATGACATAGCTGTTTTTTGAGTTTGAATGTAATTTATGTATTTTTATGTTTGTTTATATGTTGTACATGTGATATATGATTTTGCAGTTTGATACTAATACAAATTATTAAAATTGTAATTGATGTTTATATTTTTTTCATTATAAAAACAAAATAAGTTAGTTGTAGATTTTAAATACAAAAAAGATAATCGGTGCGTTTAATAACTTGTGTTAAATAATCATGTTGGTACTGCTTTTGTTGAGGTGAATAAACCACGCCAAATAAAAATATGAATACAGAGAATACCGCGCTTGTAAATATAAATTCTTAGAATAACTTTCTGTCAATAGAAAATGATAATTTTGCCGGTAAATATATGATTTCAATCATTTGGAAAAAAGAAACGCCCAATAAATTATGTATAAACACATAGCACTACTACTACAACATACACTAAATATAGTTATATAAATTATACAGTCGACTTATCGCAGGTATTATTTCAATTTAATATAATTATAAGCATTAATAAGAGTTTTATAAGGTGGAATTGTACAAAATAGTTAACTACTTATTATTATTATCTCCGTTGGGAACCCGGGTTAGAATAGGTCCCCAGTAACTCTTGCTTGTAAAAGGCGACAAAAATGGGGCATTCTGTTTGCCGTGGAATGCCATCATTGATGGTGGAGGACGGGATTCTGTTGAGGACCATGTAGGCTGCGGCTTACTTTGGACAAATACATCACTTTGAGTAATGATTTTCCGAAATGTGCACGTCTGGCACATCAAAATTTAGCAGGTATTTATTATATATTTACTACCCATGAGCGGGTACTGCTGCTGGAGGAGTAAATCTCCCCAAAGGGTATCCATAACACAGTAGGCAGTACTTTGTGTTGTCAGAAAATATACCATTTAGCAAAATTTTCAGTCGTCTTAATTTTTGAAATTTAATTTAAACTAATGTCTGTTCCCTCATGCAAAACATTCCTTAGCTAGATTTGGATTCACATATTTTTTGAACTTTTATTAATTTACATATACTAATTTACGGGTGTAGCTAGCTAGACAGAAGGTGCTTACCCTTCCGGAGCACCCGGCCTCACTTCCTTGATGGAAGTTCACGTGTATAACATATTTTGCCAGTTTGCAAAGTTTTTTCTTTGTTTTTGGGATTGTGATATGGACAAGGGCTGGTATGTTTGTTTTATTTTCAATTGTTTGGCATGCAAAACATTCCTTAGCTAGATTTGGATTCACAAATTTTTGGAACTTGAAATTCATTAATTTTCAACTGTTTGGCGCATTTTTTTAATCTATCAAACTTTTCGACCCCTAGTGTCACTAATGAACATGCTGGGCCTTACAGACAAGAGAATGATATTTACTTTAGCTCTTCTCTTTTTTTAACATTCGCAGTGTTTTACCTTAGTTTTGTTGCTCTTGACTATAAAAGGCAGTGGCTTATGGGTCAAATCCTGTTCTTTTGCGATGAACTTAAATCTGATCATTACAATTTTATTGGAACGTATATCTTCTTTTTATTGGAACGTATATCTTCTTTGAAGACCTTGATGCTGTCCGGAGGTGGTATCCCCGGGACTTTATCATCGCCGTTGTTGGCACTCCAGATTGGCGGGTGGGGAGCAAGAAAGATGAACCACGTTAAACCAACATGGTAACTAAAAATAAAAATTTAGAATAGTTCAAAAAGATTAAGAGAAGACAATAATTATGATATTAGTTTTAACAATATTTTATTAATTTGTAAAGTGGATTCAGGAACAAGCGAAAGCTTATATTAACCCGTCTCCAGAATAACTGTACAACATACTGTAAATAAACTTTTATTACCGACTGTTATCCTCATCTAAATCAATGCGTTAATGTAGGCACTATCAAGCTATATAATTTTGGTTAACAGTAAACTAATAAAAGCTGATTCACAGTAATTCAACATGTTATAGCCGTAACTGAGAACAAAACATACAATTATTGTTCAATAATTAACCGACAATATTATAATTAACATATATATATATAAAGATAAATATAATATAATGTCTATTAAAGCTCATAATAAAAGTACATCCTATTCTAGCCCTATAGGGATCTAGAGATGTATATGTTTAGGTAATACCAGGAGAGCTAATAACAATAATAACTACAGGGCTAAGGATAGTGAGAATAACAATAACAGAGTTGATAGGCATCATTGTAACAACATTTAAACAAAAAAAGAAATGAACGTGAACCTAAAACAATTAATGAAAAAAGGCGGAAGTTCTACGAATGATGATGATGTAATAAGGGGAGATAACTGAGCATAATTAAATTCCAGAGTAGTTAATAGTCTATCCTCAAATTTTCAGTCATTTCTGCTCGGTTACTTGGTCAAACTTACTACTTCATGTCTCACTGTTGACAACGTGGACAGTCCAGTTCGGCCATCTAAATCATTTTTAAAATAAAAAATAGAATAGTTCAAAAAGATTAAGAGAAGACAATGACAATGATATTAATGAAATCAATACCTCATGCACAAAGTTTGTCGTGTGAAAATTCAACTACAGAAGCACAATTAAAATTCAATCCCTTTGTACAGTAAAACTTCGATCGCTCGAACGTCGTTGCCTCGAATACCCCGGATAACTCGAAGTCATCTGTTGGTCCCGACCAATTTCCTATTTTATCCTATGTAAATTAACCTCGATGGCTCGAACTTCGTTAACTCGAATACCCCCGCTCGCTCGAACATAAATATTTTTCAAAAGTATTAAGTTAGTAAAATTCAACTTCTTTCGCTCGAATACAGTTTTTGCCAGAAGGACATGTGGTCCTGGTCATTGTAAACAAAACACAAGCTGAAGCCATATTACAGATTTCATCAAAAGTAATAGAGTGGAACGAAATGATTAATCTAGACATTTACCTCAAATTAATTAATTATTTATTAATTAACCTACTAAAAGAATGTCGGTATGCTCAGTTCTTTAATCTCTTAATCCGATTACGACACACGGAAGTGTTTGATCGCTATTTTTAAAACACCTCAGTCGCTCGTGCCTTATAATTGCACATCAGGATTCTGTAATTTACATGCCCTTGGAATATGTATAGTAATGTGTATTATCGCCTGTGATTAAAACGACCGGTTTTGTTTGTGTTTTGTATTGTTTTTCTTTCAAGTATTACATGTGCAACAAAGAATAAAGTAAGTTTTTTGTATCATCACCTGTTGAAATTAAAATAAAGTGCCATATTTTAACCCCGTAGCCAAATAACATCATACAGCAGATTGCAGGTCAACATGTAATTTGAAATGAATTTTGTATTTTAATTGGGATATGTTATTCTTTTTTATTTATTTATTTTTTTTTTTAAATATTTTGTGATAAATAATGGATTTTTAATTCGGACTTTTCATAATTTGACCTTTTAGTTTATTTACATGTAAAACAATTTAAAGATTGTTTAACGGTCGGTCAACATGAGAACTTGAACCTCCATTCATATCTCGATGTTCGATCGCTCGAATCCCCCGATGGCTCGAATATTTAGTCGAAGTCCCTTTGACTTCGAGCCATCGAAGTTCTACTGTAATTCAGAAATCCTAAGTTGTATTGCTGGCACTGTTGAAAACATTTTTAAAAAACTGCGTTCAAATTCGTTACTTAAACAATGTAAAAATAGGCAACAGTCAATTAGCTTGTTAGCTGCAAAATGTTTTGCGGATGTTCCAGTTAAAATAACTCCGCATAAAACATAAAATTATAGCAGGGGTATTATAAGGGACCCTGAAAGAATTATGAATGATATGACTGAAAATTGAAATTGCAAGTGAGCTGAAGGGACAAGGCATAACTCACGTTAAACGTTTTACTATAAAAAAAATGAAAAGTAATTTAAACAAATACCTACCTCCTTTCTTTTGACATGGCAACACCACCACAGAACATTAAAGCTGGCTATTGTAACATAGCGGTGGATAGTATATTGCTAATCCACTGCGGTGTTATAGATGTCAAAAATATGGACATGGTTCCAGCACATGTAAAAATACAGTAACCTGTCGTCTTGAACGAAAAAACCTAACGGTGATGGATGTACCCTTGCTCCAAAATGCGCAAATTGTGGCGGTAACCATATGGCATCTTCCAGGGACGGTTCAATATGGAAACGAGAACATGAAATTCTTAAAATCAAAATTAATAAAACATTTCTTATGGTGAAGCAAAAACCATATACCTTAACGACGGGTTAAAATATAAGTATCTTTAGGTTGGGGTTCAAGAAGCACAGGTTTTTTTTTTTTTTTTTTTTTTTTTATTTTAATCCATTTAATTTTTTTTTATTTTGAATAATGACTTATCATTGTTTGGATCCTGTTTCTTTGCAATTTATTCTGCCCATACCCCACACTTGTCCAAAATCCCATTTTCCTACTGGCGGATCGACGTTCACGATTATTTCTATTGTTAAAAAAATTTAAAGAAGGGGTGAATCAAAATTGAAGTGGAACCTTGGAAAACACAGGTCTTTTGTCTTCCTTACGCAATTTTCCCCCATTCTTTATTTCTTATAGCATTTGCCAAACGGCCATTCCTCGCGTTGTAACCTAACATTTTTAAATCTTCGTAAAATTAAAAAAAAATTGTGATAATTAGCTTGTTACCATGGCAACTAAGAATATATCAGCCTTTTACTTCAGCTAATATTTCAATGAATAACCCAGTTTGTCGTTATATATATTGGAATTAAAACAATTACAAGTACATGATAACTTTATTACAGTAATATTAATTTTCAAAAGCAGAAGCAAACTACTTATTTCCTAATTCCTGTATCTGCCTGTGATGTATTTGGAATTCCTAATATTTCGGTCTGTCAGATCGACGTAAAATTTTATTTCAAATCAATTAATTTCAAACATAAAATACACGCCTTAATGATATGTATATTAACTGCGCACTTTTTATCACCGTTTTTACCTACCAAATAAACACTATCTGACATAATCTTACTTAACTTTTCAACGGCTTGTGACTGTTTCGTTCAACCGACACAGCCTTTAAAGGACATCTTATGATTTACGGGCAAGAGCTGTGTGAATATTAAAACAAAACTAAAAGTGTTCTTCCGACTGGTTGCATTCGTATCTGTTTGAAATCGCTATCAAAACACGTTATGAACAGTCAGACAAATTAGGTGATGAACCTGTCGACATTATGTGATCAAGTCATCAAAATCATTAGTCATTCACCATCCAACCTACCAAAGGGTAGCATCCGACCAAAACGAAGCTTTATCACTTGACACTGAAGTGCTGGTTTGTTCTCGATCTGCCCACATTTTAAAAATCAAAGTTTCAGTTTGCCCACATGTGTTGTTAAAACATACAAGTGCTTTAAAAGTATAGTCTGTTTCCTTTAAGATCATCTTATTTACCTGTAATTTTGATTATAAATCAAATAACATAAAATAAGATCAACATAATTTAAATATTATAAATATTCTTATATTAAAAGATGTTAATATGTTTGATATGGATAAGTAATAACAAAACAATTATAAATTTTATTTTAATACTTTATTTCACCTGAAATAGATTTTTTTAGTTGAAAAAATATTATCATAATAAATATTTAATGAAATAATTATTGAAAATTTGTATTTTTTTTCATTTTTTTTTAATTTTTGAATTTATGTTTTTCCATTATTAATCAAAGTTCTTTAATCCAAGCTCATCCATGGAATGAGCTGATATCATTCCAGAGCATTGGAGATGGATGGCTGTGACAGATGCAGTTAATGGTCTGAGTAACAAGCTGAACACAGTTCAGGTTTGACACCTAGCTGGACTGTCATAAATACAACAAATTTTTCTTTAATTTCATCATTTAAATGTGAAACATTTCCATCGTATGTTAGTGCTCATAATTTAATCTTGTGTGTTGAGAGAGAAATTATCATGGCATTTGCTCAAGTCCACGTCAAGTTCGTCCGAAATAAACATGGTTCACAGAATTTGGCCTTTAATGGTTATCTATACAGGGTGAAGAACAACCGTGGAGAACGTACATATTGGAGATGTACAGTTGCAGACTGTCCAGCTACACTGAATACAAGAAACAACATTCCTGTAGGTTCGGAAATAGAGAACACAACCATGAAGAAGTCCAGTCCACGATCGACGCCAAACAGATCCTATAGTCCATCCGACAACGCTGTGAATCAGAGACAGGTCCAATTCCAACTATATATGATGAAGAGATTTCCAAATTAAGGACCCAGGAATGGAACGACGACACAGAGGCAATGGTCAGACACCTTCCAACTTTCCAGTTGGCTAAAGCATCCTTATACCGAGCCAGAAGAAAGTTAACGCCTAACCTTCCCAAGACCAGACAAGAAATACAACTAGAAGGAAAATGGACCCAGACAACTAATGGAGAGGCCTTCCTGCTGTTTGACACCGGAGACAACAGAATAATTACGTTCGCCACATCCCAAAACCTGGTTTATCTTTCGACTTCTGAAACCATCTACTGTGACGGAACCTTCTACACCTGTCCGAAAGAATTCCAACAGATCTACACAATCCATGCAATGGTTAATGGTCAGATGTTTCCCCTAGTATATTCATTTTTACCAGCCAAGAGTGAAGAAATATATCACCAACTATTCGATACCCTGAAAACCACGATGCAAGATCTTGAACTACAGCTGAATCCTACAACAGTTTTTGTGGACTACGAGATAGCAGCCCACAATGCAGCCAAGAGAGTGTTCCCAGGCATCACCATACAGGGATGTTTCTTCCATTTCACACAGGCCATATGGAAAAGCACAGAAGACAGGTCTCCAACAACTTTACTATAACAACGGAGACGTGCAGCAACTTGTCCGACGTGCAGCTGTCCTTCCACTAGTTCCTACTGACCAGATTGAAGACGTATGGTTCAACGCCCTCAACGACCTGGACGATGCAGACATTCCCCAAGAGACAACACCGTTCACTGATTATGTCATCACACAGTGGATTGAAGGAGATCGTCAGCTCTGGAACCATTTCAACAACGACGGACCAAGGACTACTAATCATTTAGAAGGATGGCACAACAAATTGAAGAAGAAAGTTGGACATTCACATCCTAATGTATACTGTGTTATTGATATCTTCAAGGAAATCCAGGCAGTAAATGACATCAAGCAAATCCAGCAAGCTGCAGAAGGTAAACTGAGACCAAAATCCAAGAAATACAGGACCATTGATGACAGACTTGCTCAACTTAAAGAACGTTTCAACACAGAGCGTATTGACATTATCCACTGTGCAGATGCCGTATCTCATCTTTTACATTTGGACTAAGAACTGTGGTTTGTGTTTTTAATTTGTGCCAAATCAATTCAGTGACATCATCCGGTTATATAATTCGATCCAGTGACATTATCCGATCCAGAGTGATCAAGAACCAGTGACATCCGATCTAGTGCTATTATCCGATTCAGTGACATTGTATGATTCAGTGACAATATCCATTACGTATTATTTATATCAGTGACATGATCCAATTTAGTTCAGTTATACGATTCAGTGACATTGAAACTGATATTTTGATGATTTTCACAGTGCTGCCTTTTATTTAATTTTACATGTTTATTTAGTGCTTTTATAATATATATGTATTTAAATTTATTTTAAATAAGTCAATAATCTTATTGTAGTGCTTGAAATTGTTGTAGTGTTGATGCGTTATATTGTACATTGTGTATTATATTTTTAATGGTATCATTTTTTTAAAAAATTTTCTGTAATTTATTTTTTTATTTTGTTTGCAGTATGGTGAAAAATTGTTCAAAAAGGGGATAGAAACAATTCGGCAACATATATTTCTGAAATTTCCTAAATTTATCTTTTTATTTCCAGCAAACTAAAATGACATTCAATCATTTTGGACTTTTTCATCTTTTTCAGATTTATAATTCTTCATTGTATTAATGTTTTATTTGCATGCGAATTTAAAACTTCATTTTAGTTGTATTTTGAAGAAAAATGACATTCAATCATTTATAAATCTTTGTGTTTGTCATGCATTGTATTAATTTGTTGTATATTTGCATGCATATATAAATAAAAAATATTTTAATTTATTTTCTGTTGTTTCTTTTTTTCAGAAGTCAGTCACAAGGTAACCTGATTATAGAGAACAGACTATAATTGTTTTTCTTTTGTTCTTTAATAAAAACACTTATATAAACAAGTGTCAATCTGTCCACAGAAAATATGGTAAAATATTACCTGAAATTTAAAATGTGGGCAAATCGAGAACACACCGAAGTGCTCACTTGTGTATACTCGGGGAATAAGTCAAAAATAACAAATTGCATCAGACTTTGGAATTCCTGCATCCACTCTAAGTACTATTATAAAACAGCGAGAAACTTTTATTAGTGCTTATAACTCCAGTGATGTGGTGTATTAGATACGGTTTACATGTGTTATACGTAAGCGTAGAAATACAATATAGATTACATGCTTACACGCAGTAGTAGCATTCAGTATTAAAGTAGTTCTCAATGAATCTACACGTGTCTGTTATGTTTCTATTAACATACAGTATATAACATATCTTGGCGACGAGGAGTATTTTTTCACATAGAAAAAGGACTCACATATTTTAATATGGCTGTGGCAAGTGCTGTTGGTAAATTTGGAACATTTGATGACAGTTTGGAAACTTGGGAGTCATATTCAGAACGTTTGGAACAATACTTTATTGCCAATGAAGTTAAGGCGGAGAAACAGGTTGCTGCACTACTGAGTCTGGTAGGTCCGAAAACATACGCCTTACTTAGAAATCTCACAGCTCCAGCTAAACCAGCTGAGAAAACATTTAAAAAATTAATTGATTTGTTAAATAGTCATCTGAACCCAAAGCCATTAGTAATTGCAGAACGTTTTCGTTTTCATAAACGGGATCAACGTTCAGATGAGACATGCATGGCATATATTGCAGAATTACGTAAACTGGCAATGCACTGTAATTTTGAAGGGACATTAGACGACTCCCTGAGAGACCGTTTTGTATGTGGTTTACGCACAGAAAACATACAAAAACGTTTATTGTCCGAGGCTGACTTATCCCTAGACAAAGCCCTGAAAATAGCTATTGCTATGGAGACGGCTACTCACGATGCGGAGGAGCTGCAGAAAAGTCACGCTGATCAATCGGTTAACCAGGTTAAATTACGAAAACAGAGCATTCCCAAGCAAAAGGTCAAACCGCAAGTAAAAACACATAAATCTAAGTGTTTTCGCTGTGACGAGGATCATTTTGCTGATAAATGTAAACACAAAACTACGGTGTGTAATTACTGCCAGAAAACGGGTCACATCAAAAAGGCATGTATGAAGAGAAAACGTGATGAGAAACATGGAATACATAGGTATGAAATTGAAGAGGATGCCTATGAGCTACTGCTTCACATCGATGTTAACAATGTGACAGGAACTCATAGCAAACCAATCACAGTCAAACCTCTCATTGAAAACTGTCAACTGCATATGGAGTTGGATACAGGTACAGCATTAACATTAATATCAGAGACTGATTATTGCAAACACTTTGCTTCTATTAAATTAGCTCCGTGTTCCGAGCTTCTTAAAAGTTATTCGGGACATATTTTGCGTCCAGTTGGAATGATGAACGTCACCGTTCAACTCAACGGTCAAACTGCAAAACTGGATCTATATGTCGTACCTCACAATGGACCGCCGTTGTTTGGACGCGATTGGCTATCAAAACTTCAACTTGATTGGTTAGAAATAAAATCTGTCAGCATACACAAGCGAAATGTTACGTCAAATGATGCTAAACTCAAAGTTCTCTTCGACAAATACAATGACGTATTTTCGGATGACATCGGCAAACTAAAACACATCAAAGCTCATCTAGTGTTGGAGGATAACGCACAACCGAGATTCATGAAAGCGCGTAACATACCTTACGCATTGCGTGGGAAAATAGAGCAAGAACTTAACCATTTACAACGCGACGGAATATTGGAACCAGTTTCACATAGTAATTGGGCTACGCCAATTGTACCCGCAATAAAAAAATCGGGAGAAATTAGAATTTGTGGAGATTACAGACTTACTGTAAATCCAGTAATGCGAGTTGATCAGTATCCGTTACCGAAAATTGAGGACATTTTCGCAAATTTAGCAGGGGGACAAAAGTTTTCAAAAATTGACTTAAAACAGGCTTATCACCAAATGGAACTAGACGACGAATCTAAGGAACTTTTAGTGATTAACACGCACAAGGGTTTGTTCAAGTACAACCGCTTAGTTTTCGGTGTCGCGTCTGCCCCGGCTATTTAGCAACGTGCAATACATCAAGTGCTACAGAATATTCCATTTACTCAGTGTACCCTGGATGATATTATTCTCACTGGAAAATCAGATTCTGAGCATCTCCAGAATCTCGAAATCGTACTCCAGCGTCTCAGTGATTATGGTCTGAAAGTCAACCTTAATAAATGCGAGTTTTTCAAGGATAAAATTAGCTACTGTGGTCACGAGATTGACAGCGAAGGGTTACACAAATCAGCTGAGAAGATAAAGGCCGTTAGTGAAGCCCCTAAACCTGAGAATGTTTCTCAACTGAAGTCATTTCTTGGTTTAGTAGGTTATTACCATCGTTTTATTCCACAAATGTCAACAATTGTTGGACCTCTGAATGATCTTTTACGTGCAGATGTTAAGTGGAATTGGACTTAGTTACATGAAGCTGCATTTAAGAAAATTAAAGATGTCATTACATCTGAACAAGTGTTATGCCACTATGATCCGACACTTCCAGTAAAAGTAGCATGCGATGCATCACAGTACGGAATTGGCAGCGTAATTTCTCATACATTTCCCGATGGAACTGAGCGCCAAATTGCTTTCGCTTCACGTACATTGAGGAAGGCGGAAAAAGGGTACTCTCAAATTGACAAGGAGGCTCTTTCCTTAGTTTGGGGAGTTCGAAAGTTCAACTCTTATTTGTATGGGAAACGGTTTACGATAGTCACAGATCATAAACCTTTGCTGAGCATATTTAACCCATCAAAGGCGTTGCCGACAATGACTGCAGCACGTTTACAGCGCTATGCAATTTTCTTGTCAGGTTACTCATATGACATCGAGTTTAAAGGTACAAAGGATCATGCTAACGCTGATGCATTATCGCGGTCTCCGTTGAAGGTCAGTGATACGACTGATGATAATGATGATGAAATAGCAGACTTGTTCTATAACTCACAGTTTGAACAATTACCTGTTACTTGTGAAAGAGTCCGTCAAGAGACACAACGTGATTTAGTTTTGTCACAAGTTCTGGATTTTGTGTTATCAGGAACAGTTCCAAACAAGAAACAAATAAATGAACTGAGTGATGACCTAAGGCCATATGTAAATCGCATTAATGAGTTAAGAGCTCATCAAGGATGTCTGATGTGGGGCAACAGGGTGATTATCCCAGATAGTTTGCGTGAAAGAGTTCTTGCAGAGCTTCATACAGGACACTTGGGCATGGTAAAAATGAAAGGTCATGCCAGGTCGTATTTTTGGTGGCCAAGGTTAGACGAGCATATCGAACGCTTATGTCGCTCTTGTAATGGCTGTCAAACAGAACAAAGACAAGCGCCATCAGCTCCGGTACACCCATGGGAATGGCCTGAAACACCATGGTATAGACTACATATTGATTTTGCCGGACCATTCAAACAATCGATGTTTCTTATAGTTGTAGATGCGTATTCAAAGTGGCCGGAAATATTCCAGATGCAATCCACCACTGCGCTAGCTACAGTACAGAAGTTACGAACGCTTTTAGCGCGTCAGGGAATTCCTTGCGAGATTGTTTCTGATAATGGACCACAGTTTCGTTCTGAAGAGTTCAAGCACTTCCTTAAGATGAACAACATTCGAAACATTACGTCCGCGCCGTTCCATCCAAGAACAAATGGCCAGGCGGAACGCTTTGTTCAATCTTTCAAACAGGCAATCAAATCTGCTAGAAGTGACAAACATATGACGCTACATCAGAAACTATGTGCATTTCTTTGCAAATATCGTACAACTCCACACAACACAACGAATGAAACACCATCTGCATTGTTATATGGACGGAACATTCGCACTCGTTTAGACTTAGTGAAACCGAACACTAAACATATTGTTCAACGTCGACAGTTCAAAATGAGTAATTCAAAGCACACGGGATCTAAAATTCGTAATTTTGATCAGGGACAAAAAGTGTAAGTGCGAGATTACCGAATGAATGAAAATAAATGGACACCAGCTCGGATAAAACAACAAACAGGTCCACTCTCCTATCAAGTCTACATCGGTGATAACATGTGGAGACGACATGTTGATCAAATAATAAAAACGGATGATACACCAGAGAAGAAATTAGCAGTTCAAACACCAAAGCAAACTAGTACAAACCAAACTAGTACACATGAAGAAATGTCAACAAAAACGAACACATCATTACAGACAGTGCCTGTGCAACCACGTAGAAACCCACCGCGTGAAAGAAAGGCGCCAGACAGACTTAATTTGTAAATTGAGTGTAAATATGTTTAATTGTTGATGGAACACTGTGTTAAAAGGCATAATAATCCTTGTGTTACCATCTGAGAACCAAAGGTTCTTTAGTTTAAAAAGTGTAATGTTTTGTTTCTTTCAAATTAGTTGATAAATTTGTAGGGTAAATGTTATCGTATCAAGATATAATTTTCAAGTTCTCAAGAATAATTTCAATAAACATTGACACTAATTGGTTTTCAACCTGTTACACTGACAACGATTATTAGGACTAAAGTTCATTGACACTTAGTTGGTATTAGTCAGGAATTTTGATTACGTTTTCGTATGTCTCATAGTCGTATATTTTTTTTAAAAAGGGGGAGGTATATGTGGTGTATCAGATACGGTTTACATGTGTTATACGTAAGCGTAGAAATACAATATAGATTACATGCTTACACGCAGTAGTAGTATTCAGTATTAAAGTAGTTCTCAATGAATCTACACGTGTCTGTTATGTTTCTATTAACATACAGTATATAACAAGTGACTTTGGAGGTAGCAGAAACAAACTTCGAACAAGTCAATTTACAGATGTAGAAGAAGCTCTGTTCAAGTTATTCGGAGGTGTGCACAACAACAACATTCCCCTTACCATCATTAGCCACACCCACTCATATTACACGTCAACTCGTCCACCTTTATTTTACTCGTCCCAAGAGTAACAACAACTCGTCCAATATTTATAACCCATAACGAACTATGCTGGGGCCAGTATCTCGAGGCTCTCTTAAAACTTACGAATACGTAACGTGTACTTACGATGATCTTAAAAAAATTACCTGTATCTCGAAGCATTCGTAAGTAGGACCGTAGCAGGAACATTCTCCTAACTTTAAGAGAAGAATAGACCTCCCTTAACTCTTATTTACGATCCATATCCACATGGTAGAAGAAAGGAAACGTCCAAAATTGATAATGATTAATGGTGCCAATAATTGAATTAAACGCTTAACTCCTTATCTACCACAACTGATGTAGCACTTCTCTACTACAATCAGTATATAGGTCAGTTACCACAACAACTTTGTATGTTAAACATGTAAAACCCCAAGGCATATACTTATCAGTGAACGTGTATATATACATGTATACGCATTTAGTGTTAATATGCTTTATATTTAACAATTAGATATCAATTAAAATACTTACTAATGATTGTTTGTATCAGATTAATTATGTCCATCCTAATTTGTATTAAATTTATTATGTCCATCCAAATTTAATTATATACACTATTTTGAATATTAAATTGTTCACTACTACTGTTATTACTTAGGAGAAATAAACAAAAACATATATATGTACATTTTCTCTAAATTTATGATCAAATCTAATTCAATAGCTCCTGGTGATATCTGAAGAAACAGTCATGCTTGGTACAAAGCCTTATTTTGCACTGTCGGCAGCCAATAGAGACTTCGTGTCTTCTCTTTTCAACTGAACATTGTTTACACCGTCCAGATTTTTCAAACTGGATAGGCCAATGCCCCATGCCACAATTGTCAATAACTGAAGGCACTTTCCTCTTTCTGCTTCCTTTGAAACCAGCAATCATCTGTTGTGCCAGGGCTCGACGGTATTCCATCTGTGACCTTTTTCGCTCTTTTCCTCTCGGGGTGTATAATTTGTGATTTGGCGATTCTTGCATACAGACCAAACTGTTTACGACAGCCATATCGAAGCAAAACCAAAACAAATACTTGTACCATTTCTTCGCTTTTCTGCATGTTGAATATTGCATTCTTTTCTGATCTGCAATGTCGACACCGAACATATACTTGTTGTAAAGCTCAGAAACACTTGGTGCTGGAAGATCTTTAATCGAACCATCTTTTTGCCGCCTTTGTACCGTCCGTACCACTGTAGGGTCTGAGCAAGTACTGAGATATGTCACTAATTTTTATCCTTCCAGGCAGTGGCAGTGAGATTTCCTTTCTGCATGGTTAAGCTTTCACCTCGTGCTTTAAGCCTCGCGTTTCTGATTGCTTCTGGCATCCCACGTCTGTTAATTCTGACAGTTCCAGTGCAATATATCTGTTCTTTATAAAGTTGTTCATATAATTCAGGACTAGAAAAGAAATTATCCATGTAAATGACATGGTATTTCCCGACTAGTTTCCTTGTCAGATCTTTAACAACTCTAGATCCTAAACCTTCTTCTGTTGCCCCTTTGACTTTCCCAGTATATACTTGAAACTCGTAAACATAACCATTTTGAGGAGAGGCTCTTTCCCACACCTTAATTCCAAATTTGGTTGGTTTTGCCGGTAGGTACTGTTTAAATGATAGTCTACCCTTAAATGCTATCATTCCCTCATCAATAGATTGTTCTTTATGAGGATTGTTATTCTGTAAGCAAGTTTCCGAAAGCGTATCTAATACTGGCCGAATATGACATAACCTGTCATGTCCAGGATCTCCTCTTTTTGGGTTATTTGAAGTGTCGTTCATGTGGAAATATTTAGAAATTTTTTCAAATCTAGTTCTAGTCATGATTTCTGGTATTGATGGAATATCAAAGGGCCACTCTCTTTTCCAAGCCATAACATATGAGGGAAGACCAATGACTGACAAAAAGACATTTATCCCTAAAAATGCCATCATTTCCTGGAAAAATGTTGGAACCCAGAATTTATCTTTCCTGCTTGCATTTGAATTTACTTGTTCTGCATAATTATTTGTTTCTGTTACAAGTCTGTCTATCAATGAAGTCGGAAAAAAATTGGTGAAGAAGTCAAGTTCTTTTTTTTTCTTGTCAAGGGTAAATGTTGCCCCAGGCATATCGGTAAAATCTTCCACTACTGGTTTTGTCAAATTTTTTGACCAGGTCGTTGGTATATCAGAATTCTGAGTGAGAAAATCCTCATTTTCTGAACTGCTGCTACTCTCGTCATCAAAAGATATATCACTCCCATTATTTTTCCCTGTAGTTATTGATGTTTCATTTTCATCATTATTAAAGCTTGCTGTAAATCCATTTTTTAAAACATAACTAAAGCATGTGTATAAAACTTTATAAATGAAACATCGGAAAAACCCCCATTTGTTTTTAGAACATTCACATACTGATGAAAAGAAACTTAAAGGCATTTTTGAAATATTTTATTAGTAATTCTAGACTTTCCCGCCATCTGTTAAAGTTATGAAGAAAAGCATGTGTACGGAGTTTGGAAATCCCCGTTATCTATAAATAAAATTGTCAGTTGCTGATAAAAGATGTTGAAGTATATGCCAACTAACATTTGTTATATGTATTTCAATTGGATACCATGGAAATTCCCTCCTGAATTTGATCAATGTACAAAATTGTTAGAAAGGTAAATTTGACTGATATATACGTCACTAAGGATACAGGAGTACATCAGCATAGCGGATATATCAGTCAGTGGGGTTAAACAGCTTATCAGTTGCAGCGTATATATCCGTCACTGCGATCATTAGCTATGTTATAACAGCGGATCTATCCGTCAGTGGTAGATAAGGAGTTAAACTGTAATAATTCTCTCTCTCTTTCTCTGTCTCTCAATTCTCTCTCTCTCTCTCTCTCTTTCTCTCTCTCTCAGAAAACGTGCAATAATTCCATCTCTGAGAAAACGTGTAATAACGTTCTCTCTCTCTCTCTTTCCATCTCTGAGAAAAAGTGTTATAACTCTCTCTCTCTTTCCATCTCTGAGAAAAAGTGTTATAACTCTCTCTCTCTCTCTCTCTCTCTCTCTCTCTCACACACACACACACACACACAAGCGCTCGCGCCCATTAATTGTATTACAAAAAGTTCACATTTTTTTTTTTAAAGTCACGTTTATTATGTCTATATCCATGTGTTAGCTCAGTTAGTTGGGTGCTCATTCCGTTTGTAGAATGTTGCCTTCCCTCCACAGTTTTCATTGCAATTTAGCATTTTTGTTTTTGACCAATCCTACCATTTTTTCTATATCTCTTTACCAATTCTCTATCCTTTCGAAACAGCATTTTATTTGGCCGAGGCTATTGCCAAGTACTTGGCAATAACGGAATGGCTATTGCCACGTATACGTTTTTGGAAAATATCATTGTCTGCATAGCCAAACTAACTTTGAAATCAAAAACTGTAAAGGATAAAAACATTCAAAAAATTTCATGGAGAAAAAATAAATTTCAAACAAGAAATTAAATCGCAAACTTTGCACTATTTTGCGTGTGTTGCGAACCGTACGACCAAGTAATACATATCAGCTAAAATGATCGACATAGTATATATTTGATACTAAAACGAGTTAAGAAATGAAAAGCAAACCTAAAAAACCAAATTATAATGCAATATTTTGTTTTAAATATAAAAACATCAGCTTGTGTTATGTGTACTGATTTCTTGAGTCTGATCACTAACATCGCGTATGAATTTCGAAAGGGACATTCAAATTATAGTTGGTATCTAAATTCTGTTGTTATTTAGTGGTAATGAACAATGAACTATATTGTCGATATCAGTAGTAAACGTTTTTGTTTTTAACAAAAATTAGTTCATTACAATACATGTGAAATTTTTTTCAGTGAAATATCCGTCTTAAAAATGAAAGGAATATAGCCTAGGCTTAGGTTGAAATAGAACAAGAAATTTTTTGTTCTTAGAAAATTGTAAAAAAAATAATAATAATAATGAAAAATAAAAATAAAAAAACAAATAAAACTGAATCAGAGAGCGAATTTAAAAATAAATAATAAATAAAAGAGCGAATTTAAAAATAAATAAAGAAGAAAAAAGGAAGTTTAGGGCATTGTTAAACTAACTTGGCTTTTTTGTTGTAAAGTAAGTCATGGAAAAAATTCACAGTTTAAAACCATTTTTAAAAAAATTCTTCAGCAATATCTTTTTTTTTTCTATATTGCATTGCTTATGTGTTATCTCCTATATGATATATACTTAAACTTTTTGAAATGTTTGTATCAGATTTTTTGTTCTGCAATTGAGTATCATTTCTGCTGGGAATATAATCTCTCATCTTGGTGCACATCTGGCACATCAAAATTTCACTGGTATTTGTATTATATATTTACTACCCCTGAGCGGGTACCGCTGCTGGTGGAGTAAAACTCCCCGAAGGGTATCCATAACTCAGTAGGCAGTACTTTTTTATGTATCAAACTTTTCGGTCGTAGTGTCACTGATGAGGAATTAATGAAATGTGCACATCTGGCACATCAAAATTTAACTGGTGTTTGTATTATATATTTACATGTATGCATTTGATCTCTAATGAATTTATCCTAGCAAACTAATTGTTACTTTTGATCAGTGAGACTTTTCAATACAATTTAAAGGAAAATAAAGTCCCACTTGATAATTTCATAAATAATTGACCAACGATTGAGTTAATAGTGGTTTTTAGAGACAGTTACCGATCACATCAATAATGTCCATCACATTTCAGAACACATTATACATCATAAATGTTCGTCTACATTTTGTACTCAAATATAGATATGGGTAAACCGGCATTCTGTAAATGCATTGTGCAGTTTGTCTCTTGTTTGCTTTCTTAAAATTAGCAACCAAGAAGATTTTCCATTATTATTATACGCCCGTCATATGACGGGACGTATTATGTTACGGTGCTGTCCGTCCGGGCGGGCGGGCGTCTGTTAACAATTTGTATTCCGTTCAATAGAGACCACAAACATTTATGGATTCAAATGAAATTTGGTATACAGCTTTACCATGGTAATACCTTGTGCAAGTTCGAATTACAACTTTTTCGGATTATTTTTAGAGGAGTTATGCCCCTTTTTTAACTTAGAAATTTTTGTATGTATGACCATGTGGTTTCCGATCATCAGAGCCTACAACTATTTATGGATTCAAATGAAATTTGGTATACACATTTACGATGTTATTATCTGGTGCAAGTTCGAATTACAACTTTTTCAGATTATTTTTGGAGGAGTTATGCCCCTTTTTTAACTTAAAACACCTTTTTATCATACTGCACAGATCACGACAACAGTTCAAATTATAATTAAGCTTTATAGATATAAATTATTTCAGGTTGGTTAAAAAAAAGGTTCTCAAAACATTTCAGACAAAAAATGTATTTGTTTCCTAAAATCTTCCTGCATGCAATGCTTAACACATGAAAACACTGCCATGACCTAACATTATATTTTAAACTTCTTTCTTCCTGGAAATGAATATGAATTATATAGCAGTCTACCACTATCCATTTAGCAATATATTTTTACATACATATATCCTAGTTGTACTTATACTTCTCAGTAAAGAATGGAACAATCTAGAGGATTAGTGACGAATTCATTCGGAACATCCTCTGGATGTGAAATGATAAAGGCGACAACTTTCTCCTTTTTAGCAGCATATATTTGCATCTTGGGGACCTTGAAAACTCCTCGATAGATTTTGCTAAAAATTTCTGAGGTTATGGAGTCTAATGCGATCTAGCTATCTAACTTGGTGTAATTTTTGGGAAAAATCGGTATCATACTTAATTTTGGGGTCAAACATGCAAAAAATGAATTTTTCCAAAAAACAATTACGTTTAACGCACTCCTGTTCAATAACAGTTCATTGTACGAAAAAGTCGTCCATTGACCGAAAAATGATTAAGATCTGACGGAAAAGACGGTATTTTTATATTTTTTCTATCTTTTACATAAAATCCACAATAACTGTTTAAATTCGGCGCTATCATCCAAAAACAATTTAACGTACCGTTTTGAATTCGTACCCATATTAAAGTAACCAATTCTTTACCAAATTATTGGTAGGTTTGGCACTTATCCGTTAGGTCTGTGTCAAACTTTTGAGTGGCAAGTTCTGTGGATGAGCTCTACTGATAGAAATCCTCTAGATTGTTCCATTCTTTCCCGCAAAACCCCTAAAGGTGTCGCCACACTAGTAAATAGTACTACTCGATCAATATAACACGGGCGTATAATGCTACGCTCGGCGGTGCTCTTGTATAAAACTTTTATTTTAACAACTTCCCTAAAGTATTACTGCAGCTCAGACCACACTGTACAAGATCATTTATGTAGCTTTGGATTGAGATAAAGCATAGTCTTACAACTAGTTTAGTTTAGTTTAGTTTAAAATGGTTTTAAACTGATGTTTTTCATTATCAAACTATTCGGTCTAAGTGCCACTTATGAGGAATGAATTTCCCAAATGTGCACATCTGGCACATCTAAATTCAACTGGTATTTGTGTTATATATTTACTACTCCTGAGCGGGTACCGCCGCTGGTGGCGTAAAACTCCCCAAGGGTATCCATAACTCAGTAGGCAGTACTTTGTGCTGTCAGAAAATGTACCATTTAACAAAATTTTCAGCTGCCTTAAATTCTAAAATTTGTTTAAAACTAAGGTTTGTTCCCTCATGCAAAGCATTCCTTAGCTGGATTTGGATTTATAAAATTTTGGAACTTAAGATTCATTAATTTTCAACTGTTTGGCTGATGTTTTTCATTATCAAACTATTCGGTCTAAGTGTCACTGATGAGGAATGAATTTCCCAAATGTGCACATCTGGCACATCTAAATTCAACTGGTATTTGTGTTATATATTTAGCACTTTTCTCAGTTATTAATAATTTCCCGTTGTCCAATGTAATTCTGAAAACATGAAGCAGGATAGCTAATGTATTATGCATGATACACTTCTGTGACACCCAAAATGTCTTAAGTCTGAAAATGAATAATCCTTTTAATAAATAGTAAAATTATCTGTAAAATATTTTCATGATGCTACTTCAGTAATATTTCATGTATTCGTGAACAACAATCCCTGAGACTTTCCTGGTGACAAAACTATCCAAATACTAATAAATTCTTAGAAAATCATTCGAAAAGAACCTAAATAACTTGACAGGTAATTTGCAACAAAAAAGAAAAAGAGTTTGAAGAATGAATGCATATTATTAAATCGCACATAGCTATTTTTAATTCTGCATTTACCGATTTAAGTTTCAGGTCCTTCCTGTAAAAAGTTTTATCACAACACTTTTTTAATAGATCGACAAGTGCTCATCAGTCAGGTAGTAAGAACTTTGAACAAGAAAAAAACTGTCTGTGTTGCATATCTGTAAAAAAGGAACAAACATTGCTGAAAAACCAACTATAAGAAACAAATTTTCTGTTGATAATCTGAAAACATAAAGAAATTATTTCTGCTGAAACACCCCCCCCCCCCCCCACAAAAAGGGTAATTGACCGTCTTTTTTAATTCTTGAAAAAGAAAAATGTATCAAATAAGGATCCCCCAGTAAAAAATATTTTTAAAAAATTGTCTATGTTGAACATCTGAAAAAGAAACAAACAAACTTTCAAACCATGTTGAATACCTGAAAAAGAAACAGTCTCTATGTTGAATAGGCTGAAAATAAACAAATGTGTTTCAGGTTACCCTACCCTATTTTCTATGCCTACCCTAAAAATGTTTCAGCATTTTGGAACAAGCACTGTGAAATGTGTCTATTATATAAACTTTTGTTTAAAGATTTTAAAAAATAAAAAGGTTCCGTACCTACCTATCCTATTTTTTCCAGGAATGTTACCTGAGACACACTTAATTTTCATTTTGGCCATACATGAAAAAAGAAATAAACTGCCTATGCTTAATACCTAAAAGGAGAAAGAAACTGTATGTTTAATATATGAAAAAGAAAAAATGTCTATTTTGAATACCTGAAAAAAGAAACAAACTGCCAATGCTGACATATAATCTTTTCTTTTATACCTAAAAGAAAAGAAACACACTGCCTATTCCAAATACCTAAAAAGAAACAAACTGTGTTTGTTTAATATATGAAAAAGAAATAAACTGTCTATGCCAAATACCTAAAACGAAACTAACTGTCTATGCCAGATACCTAAAAAAGAAACAAACTGAAATCAGACAATAAAAAGTAAATTAAAACTATTACTTAAGATTTTATGTCTGAAATTTAAGTTTTATACAAAAGAAGGTTGTTGTGGTAGTTAAGTAGTCTAATCTGTTGGTAAAAGTTTGTTCCTTTTTGTAGTGTTTAATGTCCCATCAACAATTTTTCAGCTATTCGCAAGAGAACAATGTCAGGAGTGTATGCAAGTATTTTATCTGCTTGTATTAGCACAGCCATTAAGTGGTTTTATAATGCTAGCTCACTGAACCAGCATGCTGCAGATTGACATTCCTAGGTGAGAGATAAGTGTCTAATCCACTGGGCCACGATAGCCCCTACCTGTCAGTGAAAACCTATGTTGTTAATTGAAATGTACAAATAATTCAAAAACTGAGAGAAGAAAATGAATATTCAATATCTAAATATATTTATTCTATAATTGCATTATTCTCTTTTATTCATTTTACACAATTCACTGCAGAAAAAGGTTGTATTTGTTTTAGCTGATTCTGATACAGGCTGGTAATTAATGCACGTTAAATGATATTTTTCATTGCACAATGAACATATTATCTTTTGTCTCATCATACGGCCCTCTACAAGAACAGTTAACTGAAATGATTTAAATTTCGAACCGGTTTAGATTTTTTATGTGTGGAAACATGGTGAAACTCTTTTTTTCCAAGCACTGCAACAAATGATTTCTCATTAAATCTTGGTGGAAAAAATACAAAGATGGATCTTCACCTTAGCAAATACACAGCAAATGCTATTGCAAACAAACCACAATCGGTTCCTCCAAATTGTTGTTGAACAAGTTTATGGTTCACTGAAATGGAGGAATTTTCAGTTTTCAAAATCATAGCAATTTGTTTCTTTGGACATCATCTTATTCAAACTGTCAAAAAGGTTTATTTCGTCAAGATAACAATCAATTGTTGAAACAGTAAACCAGTGTCCATATCCTTTTTTTTCCTTCAAATAATATTTGAACCATTGGTCCCTTTATTTCTTTTAATTCAGAGGTTTGTGCCAAAACAGTTGGCTGAAAACCTGATATAGAAAATTGGTTCGACAAAAGATTTTGAGATGCCAATAAAGCCCTGTCATCAATGCATGTACCATCTGTTATTTGGAGTCTAACATCATCAGCCAAGAAAAAAATGTCATTTTTTAACCAAATATTTGTGTCAGGAAAACATTACAAATTTTATTATCAACAACAATGGTTTCCCTGACACATTCTTGTGAAGTAATATCATTTTCAATTTCCTTCATGACTTTTTGAATGCCTTTATTAAGATTTCTTGCAACGAAAGACATTTCAGATCCATTATCCGTAGAATAGCCCTTCACGGTATTTAATTTCTTCAGATTAGTTTTAGATATTTTAGTTTTTACTTTGCTATTGTCACTTTCAGAGATTTTTCTTTTAATAGATTTTTTCACTGATTTTTATGCGAATATTGCCATAATGGTTTATTAGAACCTTTAGGTCTGCCTCTGCGTTGTTTAACAGTTAGAACATTTATTGCATTGCGCAAGTCGTTGTCTTGTTTAGCATTTTCTGAGTTACTATCAAAGTTTAAGGGTTCGTTTCTTCTTATATCTCTTGCATTTTTGAATGATTTGATTCAACCTGGGTATCAATTTTTGTACCAACATCAGATGTAGAATTTGAAAAAGAAATATTGCTTTGCCGTGACTCTTTCAGCCTTTTGGAAAAAATTCAAGTTTCTCAAAGAACTCTTTAGTACCACAAGTAGCTAAAATGAACCAAATTCTTTCATTTAATCCGTTGTTTTATTATATTTTGCTCTTTCTGTCAAAGATTTAGAGATGTCTGCCTTAGATGTTTGTTTGGTACGAATCACGGGTAATGAATTATTCGACTCTGCCATAGGCTTTGAACTTTCAGTGAAATTTATTTTCCATTTTGAGGGTATAAACAAATAAACTGTCACCAATGTGACTCCGACAAGCAAAAATGTGTTGACATGGCAATTTATAAATGGAATAAAATAAACCAGAACATGTATGCAAATCTTCTCCTACATGATATAATTTTTTTTAATATTCCACATTAATTTTCTCTTCTGATTCAGAGGAAGTGGTTTTATAATTTCTTTTTGACTGTTTATCTAATTCACTTTTTATTAAATCATAAGAAGGTTTGACACACAAGTTTAAGATTGAGTTATGTAATGGACAAATATGGTCGTAATCAATTTTAGTTTTTAAATTATTGAATTTTTGAATTTTTTCAGATTTAAACACATCCTTACGCAAAAGACCTTTTACTGACCCAGACAAGTGGAAATTTCTTTTTATATAGGCTTTAAGTTTCTGATTGCGACTTTAACTTATTATTTGTATTATTACCTAAGAATCCTATTGTTGGTCGGTAATAGTAAACCCACATTTCAATGCCAATTGTGCCAATTAGAATCAAAATATTGTATGAAAGAGGGAAAGTCATCTTTTAGAACTGAATATAATTCCAAATATCCTGCTTGAGATTTCGAATAAATCATTTT
Source organism: Tegillarca granosa (assembly GCA_029721355.1). Taxonomy (NCBI): domain Eukaryota; kingdom Metazoa; phylum Mollusca; class Bivalvia; order Arcoida; family Arcidae; genus Tegillarca; species Tegillarca granosa. Next base: position 33,040,410 of record CM056606.1, on the reverse strand, counting down.
AGTTAACGAGCACATTAGATTAGTTTTATCATCATTTTTCATTTCAATATCACTTGCTTTCTTCTTAAAAATTTTATAACATGAAATGTGCAAAGCAGTATTTTTAGATTTTTAATTTCTTCTTTTAGGACAGAAATTTCACAAATATCATTATCAACCATAGCAGTTGTAGTTTTGACTCCACCTACCTGCTCTTGCTCAGCGTCCCCATATATTTATAAACCAGCTGGGCATGTAGTAACAGGTGATCTCAATATTATTGAGAATACTAAATTAAAATGTCTTCTTTCAAAAGGCCCTAAATACAGGGAGGCTCAACCTTTTACTTGGGGACAGAATTTCAAAATTATTATGGATTCTGTTGAAGAGTATGCTAGAGGTTGGGCTAAATTAGAAGACGTAGAGCTTGACACTTTATCCGACTGGATAAGGACAATTAGAAATTTTGTCAGTCAAGAATTGCAAAACTTAATGGGTCTATGGGTACTAAACCTTCTTTAGTGCTCAGGGACCCTGAGGTTTCTGCGGTCCTTACTGACATACATAACAGGTATGTTGTTGTCCCTGCTGATAAAGCTTCTAATAACATTATTTTCGTTTGTAAGAAATTCTATGTTGAATGTCTTATTAAGGAGCTTGGTTTAGATAGAATATAAGAGAATCCTACTTATACCAAAACTAATTTTACAAAAGATGAATTCTTTCCAATCATAGGGGAGTCCTTCAGTCTTTTGGTATCAATTTAAAACAGGAAGAACTTGACCTGCCTTACTTGTATTGGATTCCAAAACTTCACAAAAATCCATACAAGGAAAGATATATTGCAGGTTCCTCTAAATGTACTACTAAATCATTATCAGTAATTCTAACACAAATTTTGACAGTCGTCAAAGATGGCCTTCAGACTTATTCAGATAGAGTCTATTCTACATCTGGCATCAACCAAATGTGGATTCTCAAAAATTCTAAAGAACTACTTGACCATTTTGTCTCTAAAACTCTATCTTCGGTAAAAAGTATAAAAACTTTTGATTTTTCTACCCTGTACACCACTATCCCTCATGCTAAATTGAAAGAACGTCTAAAACAAATCATTCACTTTTCATTTTTTTACAAAAACGGTAAACCAAGATATAAATATCTAGTGCTCAACAGGGATTCTGGTTATTTTGTAAAACACCATACAGACTGCAAACAAAATATACTGAAGATACCATCAACAAAATGTTAGAGTTTTTGATAGACAACATATTTGTTGTGTTTGGCAATATTATCTTTCAACAAACAATCGGTATACCAATGGGCACAAACTGTGCACCTTTACTTGCTGATTTGTTTCTTTATTCATATGAATCAGAATTTTTACAGAACCTTGTCAAATCTGGAAAAAAGACTGTCGCTAAATCATTCAACTACACATACAGATATATAGATGACGTTCTTTCTCTAAATAATCACAAATTTGGAGAATATGTGAATGTCATCTATCCAAGTGAGCTTGAAATAAAAGACACCAGATTCTCCATGTTCTGGCTTCATATTTGGACCTATACCTCAATTATGACACCCATGAAAGGTTACATCTGAAGGCTATACGACAAACCGTGATGACTTCAATTTTTCTATTGTCAACTTTCCGTTTCTTTGCAGTAATATCCCTGCTTCTCCTGCGTATGGTGTATAAATTTCACAGTTAATACGGTACGGTAGAGCTTGTCCCACTATGGGAACTTTCTGCAACGAAGCAAATTACTTACAATCAAATTGTTGACACAAGGATATTGCAAGCCTAGGCTAATCAGGGCCCTTAAAAGTTTTATGGCCGTCATCACAATATTGTTGATAAGTATGTAGTCACTGTATCCCAACTTATACTGGATATATTTGACTTACCATAGGTCTTTGTTCCTTTCATTCTCAAAATTGACTTACACGTGACGGGTGTAGCTAGCTAACATGGAGGTGCTTACCCTTCCGGAGCACCCGGCCTCACTTCCTTGATGGAAGTTTCACGTGTATCACCTATTTTGCCAGTTTGCAAAGTTTTGACTTTGTTTTTGGGATTATGATATGGACAAGGACTGGTATGTTTGTTTTATTTATGTTACAAAAGTGCCGAATAACTGATGCAAGATTGGCTTTCCTCTCTGACTTTAAGTAACAGTAGGCAACTGGTTTTCCATGACATTCACTATCATTTACCATTATCACAAATAAGCTGTAACCATCAATGTTTAACCTGTATGTTACATCTACAAAAATTGAGTTTGGATGCTCTCTGAACATTCTTTCTAATGTCAGAAGTTTGAATGTACAAAAGTTCCAAAGTTCGTCGTCGGCA